>CAUDMG010000728.1:357500-775000 GCA_958450375.1 Homarus gammarus | reverse complement strand
TTAAGGAGAGACCTAAGGGATGACCCTATGGTCAAAAGATTAATCCCCCCCACACCTCCGGAAACTGTCAACTTAGGACGGGATAACCCCGAATTTAATTTAACAGCTACTTATGAACAATTTATTGCGACTATCAATAATGCTCAAAATAAACACATCCCTAAAAGAAATTTCAGATCGATACGGAACCAACCAAAATGGATGAATAATAGACTCTTAGATCTTCTAGGGAAAAAGAAAGGAGTATATAGAAAAGTTAAGAAAGGCGAAAATCACTTACTTGGTTACTATCAGAACCTAACAAGACAGGTAAAAACAGAAATTAGGAAAGCAAAGAGAAATTATGAAATCAAGGTAGCAAACGAATTGAAAAATAACCCCAAAGCTTTTTATCAACTGTATAAATCAAAGGTTAGAGATACAGTAGGTCCCCTTAAAACTACGACAGGAGAAATGACTGATGATGAGTTAGAAATGTGTAGTACGTTAAATAGTCATTTTCGCTCCGTATTCACAAATGAAAACCTAGCACAGTTTCCAGAAGTTCATAAGGTATATAACGACAGTATAGAAAATATGTTGATGAATATCAATATTACTAGTAACGATGTGCTTAAAGTAATTTACAAACTGAAGCCTCATAAATCGCCTGGTCCAGACGAGGTATATGCTAGAATATTAAAAGAATGTAGAGATGAGTTGAGTAATCCATTAGCAGTTTTATTTAATAAGTCATTAGAATCGGGCCTAGTGCCAGAAGCTTGGAAACTTGCAAATGTAGTTCCGATTTTCAAAAAGGGTGATAAATCAATTGCATCAAATTACCGTCCCATTAGTCTCACGTCAATCATAGGCAAGTTGCTAGAGTCAATTATTGCTACAAAAATCAGAAGCCACCTTGAAACATTCAACTTAATTCATTCTTCTCAGCACGGGTTCACCCAGGGACTTTCTTGTCTCACAAATTTGCTTAGCTTTTTCTCAGAAGTATATGAAGCGGTAGATAATGATAAGTCATATGATATAATTTATTTAGATTTCAGTAAAGCATTCGATAGAGTCCCTCATGAGAGATTGATAAGGAAGGTAGAAGCACATGGAATAGGTGGATCATTATTAAAATGGATTAGGTCATGGTTAACTGGTAGGAAACAAAGAGTCAGCATAAATGGATTAAAGTCAGACTGGGGTGCGGTCAAAAGCGGAGTTCCCCAGGGATCTGTATTAGGCCCTCTGCTGTTTGTTATATTCATTAATGATCTTGATTCAGGCATAACTAGTAGGATTAGTAAATTTGCAGATGATACCAAAATGGGGAGAGTGATAAATTCAGACAGTGACTTTGAACACCTTCAAAGAGATCTAGATACCTTACATGAGTGGTCAGTAGACTGGCAAATGAATTTTAATACTGATAAATGCAAGGTACTACAGATAGGGAAGACGAATACAAACGTTAAGTATAAACTAGGTAACACGGAAATAGAAAACTCAGTTTGTGAAAAAGATCTAGGTGTATTTGTTAGCAACGACTTGAAACCTAGAAAACAATGTATTAGCGTTCGCAACAAGGCAAACAGGATTCTTGGGTTCATATCTAGGTCTGTGAGTAACAGAACTGCTGACGTTTTCTTGAAACTTTACCTAGCATTAGTGAGGCCACACATGGATTATGCGGTTCAGTTCTGGTGTCCTTATTATAGAATGGACATAGATTCTTTGGAGAGAGTACAAAGAAGAATGACAAAAATGATCCATAATATTAAAAACCTTCCATATGAAGAAAGACTGAAAAGCTTAGGCTTACATTCATTAGAGTTAGGGGAGATATGATAGAGGTGTACAAGTGGGTAAGTGGGATTAACAAGGGTAAAATGGAAGATGTTCTGAAACTCAGTAATAACGAAATAACTAGAACAAATGGCTTTAAATTAGATAAATTCCGATTCAGAAAGGATATAGGCAAGCACCGGTTTGGTAACAGAGTTGTGGATATGTGGAATAGGCTACCGAGTGCTATAGTAGGATCGGGGACGCTAGGGAGCTTCAAGACGAAGTTGGATAGGCACATGGAAGTGCTGGGATGGGTGTGAAAGGGATCTGCCCTGTTTGGGCCAGTCGGCCTCCTGCAGTATCCCACTTTCTTATGTTCTTATGTTCTTATGTTCTAATGGATAATCCGGGACTGTCCATGGATCTTGTTTACGTTGCTTGTATCTAACGGGCTTGGTATTGAGGCTGAGAATAAACAACAAGTACTTCGTGGCCCAAGTGCCCTCGTCTCTCCAACAACCTGACAGAAATCATTAATGGTTAAAGTTTGATTATAAAATTAAATAAAACACTAAGTGATACATATCAAAATTTACCTGTTCTCCGTGATTCGTTTTCCGATAATATCAAAGCTACTTTCCAGAGACTTTTACCACCCCGAAGCGACCAGCCTACAGACTACATATCGTGACCTCAGTAAATCCAGAACACTTTTTACTCATCTCAAACACCTGAACACTCCGTTAAACTACAGGTACATTCAAGTCACATTCTAAAAATAATCGACGAAAACTGAGTTCAAAGTGCCCCTGTAGTAAGTTATAATCACTACTTTAACAACACACACCGGTTTTTAAGACCAAACTAATAATTAGTTGGATGAGGAAGAAACTGGCTCTGTTGAACGAGCCGTGGTTACACCTCAGCCACCGTAGCGACCTTCATCCCTTCAGTTAAGAAGCTCACTCGTTAACCATAGGTGTAGCGGTCAATAAAAGCTCACAGACTCTTAATGTTTGCCGGAAGGATAGTAATTCAACGAAAACTTCCATAATCACAGCCCGTTTCATCGTCCTTAGATAATCATAATTTTGTCTAATGTAAAATTGTGATTATTATCCATTCATAACCTTCATGTCCATAAACCTAATAGGCAGGGACGGTTTTTCGTTATACACATGAGTAAAAACCCCAACAAAACAAGACCTAAACCTACTGTGTGTGTTGGTATACGTTGGTAAGGTTTAATGTTAGATTTTCTTAATGTTTCTGGATGTAAAGTGTACTGATATGATATTGTATTTGATGTTGTTGCTAGGGGTAGCGGCGAGTCAGACGTATTAACCCATAACAATTTTAATAGCTCTGTGTGCCAATTGTAATACATAACACTTAACTAAACCAAAGTTTTAATCATTACCTTAATTTAAATTCCTGGCGGAGGGTGAATCAAGTCCTGGTGTAGTTAACTGTGGTGAATACTATTGTAGTTCCCACATGTTTTAACTGTGGTGAATACTCTTGTAGTTCCCACATGTTTTAACTGTGGTGACTACTCTTGTAGTTCCCACATGTTTTAACTGTGGTGAATACTCTTGTAGTTCCCACATGTTTTAACTGTGGTGAATACTATTGTAGTTCCCACATGTTTTAACTGTGGTGAATTACTCTTGTAGTTCCCACATGTTTTAACTGTGGTGAATACTCTTGTAGTTCCCACATGTTTTAACTGTGGTGAATTACTCTTGTAGTTCCCACATGTTTTAACTGTGGTGAATTACTCTTGTAGTTCCCACATGTTTTAACTGTGGTGAATTACTCTTGTAGTTCCCACATGTTTTAACTGTGGTGAATACTCTTGTAGTTCCCACATGTTTTAACTGTGGTGAATACTCTTGTAGTTCCCACATGTTTTAACTGTGGTGAATACTCTTGTAGTTCCCACATGTTTTAACTGTGGTGAATTACTCTTGTAGTTCCCACATGTTTTAACTGTGGTGAATTACTCTTGTAGTTCCCACATGTTTTAACTGTGGTGAATTACTCTTGTAGTTCCCACATGTTTTAACTGTGGTGAATACTCTTGTAGTTCCCACATGTTTTAACTGTGGTGAATACTCTTGTAGTGTACTGCGCACATCATTGTCATCCCTAAAAATCCCATCTAATTCATATTACGCTACATAACATTCAAATGCACCGCGCTTGTAGAACCTCAGAAAACGGGAAACATTGAGAAAGGACAACTCACCTACTCAAGGTTCCTAGACCATGTGTTGTATTGTACCCAGGTATAGTTATATCATATCAAGTGTATGTATTCATAGCATTAAGGATCACTCAGGGTAGGCATAAGATGAATGTTAAAGTCCAGTTGAGCCGGACTAGTGTACTGTAAGACTAAGTGTGGATCCGGGTTTGAAGGTCCTACTATTTACGTCTGTGGGCGTGTAGCGAACATAACTCCAACAGATATCATATGAAAATACATGAGAACAATGATCTGGAAAAAGGATAAATGTATCAGAACTATGTGAGGTGTTGACAGTGATCTAGAAACTATACCGGAAAAGAAATATCGTGTATGCGTCGGTATGAATTTAATACACCTCGTAGCCTCACGTGACATATACCCACGACAGGTACAGTGATCAGAGAATCTTATGTCTGTGTTCAAATAGTGCAATGTGTGAGAGGAGGATCCCTCATTACAGTTTTTAAGTGACGTTGATACACCCCGGCCATGATCATTCGGCTTTTGTTTCAAGGCGCGTCATGTACCCGCCTCAGATGCCCCATTAATATTATAATCTCAGGCATTTACCCAAGCACTAGCAAACCAAGACCTTACCTTAGTGTGTAATTTAGGATTAATATATGTGTTGTTAAGAAATGAGTGACAATATACCGTAAAGTGTTCAGGTGAGAACCATAAGAAACAAAAGTGTAAATTGAGGATTGGAAACTGTAGGCCTATGTGACGAGAAGCGGCGGGAAGCCGGCCTTAGTCATTCCCGTTCTGCCGTCACCACAGGTCAGTGCCCTAGCGGGCTATATCCCGCCCTACAATTAAGGTTGATAAATAGAAGTTACTACAGTTTAAAGCTTTGCTGGATATATAAGTGTGATAGGGATGTGTTAAGGGGTGGGATAACCGCCCGTCAGGCATTATTGCTGAGTCTTTCCCGTTCTGCCGTCACCACAGGTGCCATGTGGCCGGAGTATCTTGCCGCCCGGCCGCCATTGTCCACGTGAGCGTCACCCCAGGGTGGGAATTACTCCCCCGCTATACCAGTCCACTGTGAACCGGTGGATTCCCAGCGCACCACTCCACATGAATAGTCACAACTAAGGAGACCGTGAGAAACTGCGGTCGTCACTTGGAGCGACCTATAATACCAGGCGTAGAAATAGTGCTGGTATGTCTCTAGGTGAAGCCCTCGTCTCTACCCACCGAGGGCGGTGTGCGAACGAGGTGCCCGTTGTGTATACCTAATAGTCACAAGGAGTCACATATTTGCAGGTATGGAGTGTAACAGGTGTGTTGAGATGGTGCTACTATGTATGATAACCGACGGTGCTAAAAGTCCACACCAGTGGAGCAGTCTGATGTGTTAAGGGATATTGTAGTGAGGGGTTGTCAGACCACAGCTTACATGGCGAGGAAAGCCAGACTTGACCCGACATTAGCCAGGTCAAAAGTGTAGGGTGGCTCTCACGGTGGACCGGGGGTTACAAATCAACTAGCTCCCCTCCCATGTGACATGTCACCACAACAGATATGTAAGAAGGCACCAGCCGACTCTCTTCCAAGATACAATAACCTACTCTCTGAACAAAGGCCGGACCTGACCTCACATTAGCCAGGTCAAATGTAACCCTCGGAGCCCAACTCAAGGGGCCACAAATCAACTTGGGCCTCTCGTGTCACACGGCCCCACCTGATGACTTCTCCTTACATCTCAGAAACTCCAGTCTGACCCGATATTAGGGAGGTCAAGTTTAGGGGAATTCTCACGGTTGCTCTCCCAATATACACACGGCCCCACCTGATGACTTTCCCAGATAGTTCTGAAAAATCCAGACCTGACCTCACATTGGGGAGGTCAAATGTAAGGAGACCCTTCGCCGCCGCCCCCCCCCCCCCCCCCCGGCCAGCTGAACCTGACGGCTCGCATCCCAATATATAGGACATCCCGGTCCTCCCTCGGGGATACGCAGAGAGGGAGTTGTCTTGTAACCAGGGAGAGCCAGCTACGACGTCCCCAGTCCCGCTCCAGAGAAGCCCGGCCACTAAGTGTAACGAAGTCTCAGCGGGGTCCATCGACAAAGTGCTGTCAACTCCACGTGTAACAGTAAGTGCTGGCTGTGTAGTCTGTGGAAGTGCAGTGATCCCGAACCTCCCCAACGATCGACTTAGTGAAGTGCCCATTCGAATTGTGAGGTTAGGTTATACGAGAATACCATAGTCGATCATAAATTGTGTACGAACCCCCCCTATTAAACTAGTAAAATAAAGCTGTAACACGCATTGGTGTTTTATATACTACAATTGTACTGTGCCTGTGTTAATACAGTGTTGACATCACACCCTCGAGACACGCTACCATTTCCTCCCGCTATAATACTCTACTACTATAACCTCCTAGCTCACCTCTTCATGTGAGATTTTGTCTCATTACAATATTGTAAGAAGGAACGACCGAGATACGGCGTTCCCCATTTGTTATGCAATAAGTAGGTGGATGACCCGCCAGTAATGTAAGAGTCTGGGGCCCAGCTGGGTAACCAAAATTATGTTGTTCTTCTGAGGAAGGCCAATTCATGTATATGTTTTTTTACCAGTATGTTTTATAAGGAATAAATCAATTAAGACATGTTATGGTTTCCCCCTTCTTTACCCTCCTCGATCTGGTCAATGGAAAACCTAACCCAATGCCTAGTCCACTCTGCCCGCTACCTAACGAGCTACATGCTGTCCAGAGGGGGTCTGGTGGCAGCGACCCTTAGGAATTAAGATAGAGTTAAGTTATCCCCTTAGATTTAGTGACCCCAGTCTGGCAGTATAGTAGTTCCCACATGTTTTAACTGTGGTGAATACTCTTGTAGTTCCCACATGTTTTAACTGTGGTGAATTACTCTTGTAGTTCCCACATGTTTTAACTGTGGTGAATACTTGTTCCCATGTTTTACTGTGGTGAATACTCTTGTAGTTCCCACATGTTTTAACTGTGGTGAATTACTCTTGTAGTTCCCACATGTTTTAACTGTGGTGAATTACTCTTGTAGTTCCCACATGTTTTAACTGTGGTGAATACTCTTGTAGTTCCCACATGTTTTAACTGTGGTGAATTACTCTTGTAGTTCCCACATGTTTTAACTGTGGTGAATTACTCTTGTAGTTCCCACATGTTTTAACTGTGGTGAATACTATTGTAGTTCCCACATGTTTTAACTGTGGTGAATTACTCTTGTAGTTCCCACATGTTTTAACTGTGGTGAATTACTCTTGTAGTTCCCACATGTTTTAACTGTGGTGAATTACTCTTGTAGTTCCCACATGTTTTAACTGTGGTGAATTACTCTTGTAGTTCCCACATGTTTTAACTGTGGTGAATTACTCTTGTAGTTCCCACATGTTTTAACTGTGGTGAATTACTCTTGTAGTTCCCACATGTTTTAACTGTGGTGAATTACTCTTTGTAGTTCCCACATGTTTTAATTGACTTCACTTCAATAAGGACACTTGGAAAATTAACTACTGTGCCTCGTGGTACTTTTAATTAGGTTAACTACCTCCATTAACACTATTTATTTCCATTAATCCAATCAAGTTATGGGCCCATAACACTTCACTTGGCATCAGTGACAAATATCCTCTAAGTCACTTCACCTTTTAACCAATATTAACACAACACTTCACGTTACGGCTCCTCCAGCACTTCACAACACCCAACACTTCCACTTATATCAGTATATAACACCGAAAGTATCAAGTTTAAGGTAATTGTCAAAAAATGAAGGAATAATCCACAGGTTCATCTTGACCATGTACTGGACAGGACCAGGGAGTCATGTGGCTGCCCCATACATGGTGCTATATCCCTCACTTGACTTAAATTACATATTAACACAATTTATCGACAAAAATATCAATAACATAAATAAGTAAATATAATTAATCTATAAGTTGTCATAAAATATCTTAAAAAAAAGAAAGAAAATTAATTGAAAAATACGTTTATATATTTAATCCCTTTGTTATTATGATCAAATTATCGTTGTAGTTAATATCTAATAAATGTAGTTTATAAAAATAAGTTAAGTCATTAATTAATTAGAAATTACTTGTTATTATAAGTAATAAGATAATTGATTGATAGATAATAATTGTTAATAATTTAAGTAAAAAATAATAAATATTTCAGTTTTCATTTGACTCAGATGTAAACATGGCGGAGCTTTTGATCCAATAATTCCATTTGTTTATCTCTTTAGGTCAAGTACAGCCTTGACCCTTAAGACAACTGTGCCTAATGGATAATCCGGGACTGTCCATGGATCTTGTTTACGTTGCTTGTATCTAACGGGCTTGGTATTGAGGCTGAGAATAAACAACAAGTACTTGGTGGCCCCAGTGCCCTCGTCTCTCCAACAACCTGACAGAAATCATTAATGGTTAAAGTTTGATTTTAAAATTAAATAAAACACTAAGTGATACATATCAAAATTTACCTGTTCTCCGTGATTCGTTTTCCGATAATATCAAAGCTACTTTCCTGAGACTTTTACCACCCCGAAGCGACCAGCCTACAGACTACATATCGTGACCTCAGTAAATCCAGAACATTTTTTACTCATCTCAAACACCTGAACACTCCGTTAAACTACAGGTACATTCAAGTCACATTCTAAAAATAATCGACGAAAACTAAGTTCAAAGTGTCCCTGTAGTAAGTTATAATCATTACTTTAACAACACACACCGGTTTTTAAGACCAAACTAATAATTAGTTGGATACAATGTGATGAGGAAGAAACTCGCTCTGTTGAACGAGCCGTGGTTACACCTCAGCCACCGTAGCGACCTTCATCCCTTCAGTTAAATATATCAACTTTCTATAAAGAAACTCACTCGTTAACCATAGGTGTAGCGGTCAATAAAAGCTCACAGACTCTTAATGTTTGCCACAAGTTAAATATAAGTTCAGGATAGTAATTCAACGAAAAATTCCATAATCACAGCCCGTTTCATCGTCCTTAGATAATCATAAACAACAATTCAATAATTATCTTACCACTCATATATTACCGTTACTATGCGAGATTTAAATTACTTTGTAGCAGATTTTAACGAAGACGAAAACAAATAAATAAAATAAAATCAATAAATAAAACACGAAAATGATCATAAACGCGTAAGTCAAGATAGGTGGAGGGAGGAGAGGCAGTCCACACACCACCTCCTCCACCTTCATTTATCATCATTTTAATAAATACGTATAAGTAGATCACACACACACACACAAAACACTAATGACTGATGATACACAGTTTTATTTTGACTTGTTTTTTGAGGACACATTTTTTCTGTAATTATCACAACTTTACAAGAGTATTTACTTTTTATTTTAATCCTCTTTGCCACTGATCGGCTTGTTAGCGATCTGTTAACTCAGATTAAATTAAGTTTACCAATTTTTTGTGACTTTGTGACACCAAATACTAGTCGAGAAGTGATTGGCAGTCCGATTTATTCATGTAGGACCATTATTTGACTTCATTGCGGCTACATTTCATTCAACGCCAGCTACCCAGACCAAATCCCTCGCTCAGCCAAGCAGCTCAAGAGAAGTTACGAACACAAAAAATGGAAGTAAGTATATGTTTATTTCTAAGTTTAGTATTTAAAAATACGTTTTTCTTGCCAGTATTTAAGTGACGTGGCATGTGAGGAGTCCCACCTCCTACCGAAGTAGACAGAAGGAAAACTCCCATCTCACCTCCCCTTCCTTCATATAATTTTATGATCACGTTCAGTTATATATCAAAATAAGTGTTTTTATGTCTACTTTTATAAGTTATGTATGCCTATATGCTATTCCATGCAGGTGTCTGAGTAGTATTGACCATATATTTTATATGTACAAGTGTTAGCCATTGATTTATTTTTACTCCTAAGAGTGCTAGGTTAAAATTGTGTATGATATCTGAAACACAAATTCAATTCATAATGAAGGAACTGGTATGGAGGATACACCAGTAAAAAGGTGCTTCAGCCATACTGTTAGGTTCTCTTGTTTGTCATCTTTAATTGCCAGTTAATAAATTGAAGAAAACATGGAACACTAAGAATTAATACTTTATTGACATGTTTTATTTTTAGTAATAATCTTATACAAAAGATGACAACTACAACATTTTTGTTAACACTACAAATCAGTAAATGTAAAACATTGATAAAAAGTTTTGGATAAGTGAAAAAAAATAGTGGAACAGTCATATTTAATATTTGGTTAGGTAGGATAAATTAACGTAAGGTTATGTTAAATTAAAGTTAGGTTAGATGAGGTTAAGTTAGATTACGTTACAATTAGGGTAAATTAACTTAAGTTTAGTTAAAGTTAGGTTAGGTTAAGTAAATAATAAGTTAGGTTAGGTTATTTTAAATTAATGTTAGGTTATTTCCATGTTTTGTTCCCAAGCGGCTAACAAGCCGATCAGTGGCGAAGAGGATAAAAGTAAAAAAGTAAAAGAAACAGGTATTATTCTGCAGATTTGGTGTGCTTTACATTAGGTGTCTGGAAATATTTTACGACCATGACATGCATCAAGAAAAATTGGCAAGTATGGGGCTGGTGTCCCCACATAATTAGCAAGCCAAAATATTCCGGCAAGATAAGCTTCAAACAGGTATAGGCTCAGTTTCTGAAGTGTCACCTCAAATGACCTGTCAGAAGCATATGAGTCATCATTACTAACATATCATAATAATTTTTATAGCAGATATGACTGTAGCCGAGTAGATATGTGTTAGCCTGATTTAGGCCCACTTAAATTTTTTTTTCTATGTTTGTATTAAGATATACTGATGTAAGTGAACATCAGCATCATAAAGTATAAACATGTTTTCTTTCTCAATTTTTAATGGTCAATTTACATTTTTTATACATATATACAGCTCCTACCAGACTAACGACTAACTTCTACTGCAACCCGCACTTTTACGACCTGCCTCAGTCGTACCGATATTTGGTCAAATTACATATTTTCGAGTCACAACGTCAGTACACAGACAAAATTTTCTTTATAGTATATTCCACTTTAAAATGGTTGGCTAGCTTAAAAGTGAGTTTGTTGTGGTGCTGAGATTAGAAACAGAAACACATTTAAGATTTTCTATGTATTATTTATGCATTTTCGACTTACAACCACTTTGCCCATAGACATTGGTAATGTGATGTCAACATTCCAATAATGTTTCAAGTTCATAACAGTGTTGTGAAAGTTCATTTATCCGTATTAACACTTCCTTTAATTGTTCTTATCAAAAAAAATAATATAATTCGACACAGACATCTGTAATAAAGTACTGGAAGAACTTTCATAAAATATAATGATGATTATTATTTGTCGTAAGGCAGCTATCGGGTGGGGGTAGCCACCCAATGTTGTTTCCAACATTTCAGGGATATGCGTACTGTTCCCTTCCGATACCTCGTTTATCGGGATGACTATTAATAGACCAGCACGAACACTATCAATTCGGCTCTTTTGTCTGAAGGGAACTTTGAATATAATCCGTGGATTTCGTAGCAAGACGGTGTATGTTGGGACCTGTTGCCATCCAACCCTTTGTAATCAATTTAATTTTTGCTTTTGATAGCTCGGTCAGAGCATTGTTAGTGAAGATAATAGTAGGAAATGAAACTGAGTTCATAGTCTCAGTTTCAACGTCAGAGTATACAGTAAAGTAATTCGTCAAAATAGAAGTAGGTGGACTCCCTGACCTATTTTGAGTAAGGGTGCCGCAGGCATTTCAACCGTTAGTAAGTGCTCGCCCCTTCACCCATACAGGTCCCTAACGCAGCCTAGGCCGTGTGTGTAGCGTGGATGTTGTATCCACTATGCCTGGAGAGATGTCCGAGGTCCAGTAGGATCAGTTACCTCCGTGGGACCCGACCTTCAGACACTTCAGTACTTCCTATGGCCCCCATAGCTGGCCAGTCTGACCCTAACGCTCGGCCCGCGAGGTAACCCCGGATCACCAAGCCACACACAGCTACCAGTCCCCATTATTGGTGGATGAGTGTCTAACTCAGTAGGGCTATGGTGTGGTTGTGTTATTCCACTGGGATCTTCAGAGTTCGTTGGAAAGTACCCCATGGTGGCAGAACCCCATGGCGGTTGCTTGAGTATCACTCCCGACAACTGTGGAGTCGTCTATATTAGCCAAAATATTGTATCATATATGCTTAAGGCACATTTTCATTAAATAATCAAACTCCAGCTTCCAGTGAACTTGTTTTATTATGCTCCTAATTCAGCCAAATGGAAGTTTACCAAAACGAAATAATGTAATTGGTGATGAAAAATTAGAGCCTGCAGTATTTCACATATTATATCATGATCCACTGTATCAAAGGTGTTTTTGTATGTAATACTACCATCCTTGTGATAATGCCTACCAGTGAAATTTGCCTCTACCCATTTTGATATTTTTAGGCATAAACCTCCCCCATTTATAGTTTCCAGATAGAAACTCATTTATAAAACTGCTAAAAAGTTGCATTAAGTAACTTAAATGGACTTAATTTATTAATATATGCAACAAAGTTTTGAGATGATTTTCTCCCAGTGAAATTTGCCTCTATCCCTATTAATATTTCTAGGCAAGAACATCACTAGTTTATATTTTCCTGACAGAAACTCACTTATAAAACTGATAAAAAGTTTAATAAATTACCGTAAATGTGCTTAAAAGATTAGTACCAGCGTTAGTAGTCCAGCTTTGCCTTTGACAACAACAAAGTGTCTGGCAGTACATCTTTTACGAAAGTCGTAATATGATAGGGAACACAGCTTTTGCACTGTCATAATATAGGCCGTAAAACCAATAATGTAAAAAAAAATACATTTGTAAAATTACCGATACGTGTTTATTTGTACATTAATAGTATTGACTATAAATATTCAATACCACTAGCAAAATAATTATGAAGAGGGTGACGAAAAGTAGCTCATAGCTACCTCTTCAAAGTTAGGTACGAGTTCGTTTTAATTTTACTTTTACTGGACCCGGAGCTGCGAAGACTTGCTTCTGACTGCTAGACCCGGAGCTGCGAAGACTTGCCTCTTTTGCTGCATGTTTGAGCAGTCTGCAACTTCGTTGTGATAGGACACTCAATCCTAGTGATTGTACTTACTCAACATAGTGACGGTGCAATTACCATCACAGATTGTATGGAAAATTCCAACTTCTGGAAAACAAATATTTGGGTTCCCCAAATTTTGACTACTACCCTTGCGTCTACGTCCTGGATTGGCCAATCAGTGGTGCCCCACGGTGGCGTGATACATGCACGTTTACTGCGGTGCTGTGATTGGCTAACCGAACGTGGCGCGGTAGGTAGGCTGTCTCTACTCTCTAAGTCCTCTTTTTTCCTTTTTTCATCCCCCTAATGCACTCCGTTCCTTGAACGGGAGGCGGGACTTAGCGATACGGTCGATCCGGCAAGGGAACCTGTGATAGTGCAGGGCACCCCTTGTCCGGGGGTCACCGGTAGGTGGCAACTTTCTTAGACATAACTATAGCCACAGGTAACCTGGGTGCAGAACCCTACGAGCCCGACGCCCGTCCAAGAGGGGGGGGGCGGGGTCACTGCTCCCAGGCAGGAGCCCTGTGTTATAGGTAGGATTAGAATGTAATCAAGGAAGATGACTACAAGCATTAGAATAAAACATAGAGATAAGGGACACTCTATTGGAAGAGGAAAAGTGGCAGAAATCACTTACAACAAATTGCAAGTCCCACTAACAAGAATATTCAGCACCAACGAAGGTTTCAAAGTAATCTGTAAAGATGACTTTGATTCAGACAAAATCCTTTCAAAAGAAGCCAGAGATGTATTTTACAATGAAGGCCTTGTTGTTGTCATGCCACCAGAGCAAAAAGCAAAAAGATCAGTTTTCGTTCGTCAAGTCGACCAAGAGATCGGGAGGAAGACATCTGAAGACCTGAAAGATGAACTGGAACGCCAAAACAGGTGGATGAAGATCGAAGAAGTCATTAAGATAAAAGACTACACTCATGTTTTTAAGATTACCTTTGAAGAAGTTTCAATGGCTGAAAAAGTTTTACAACAGGGCTTTCTAATATTTAACATGTCAGTAACACCTCATCAAATAAAGAAGGAAACATTCATCAGTCTGCAAACTTGCTTCTCCTGCTACAAATATGAAGAACACACAACGAGAGACTGTCCAGAAAAAGAAAAAAGTACTGCTCAGATTGTGCAGGCGACGACCATGCCTACACTGAATGTAAGAACACACATGTTGGCTGTCTCAACTGTAAGAGAAACGGGAATGCATACATAGGACACAGGACGTTAGCAATGGCATGCCCAATAAAAAAACACATGATAAAGTACAAGGAACAAGAAACAAGGAAAAAGGAACAAGACAAGAAGGATACGACATACGTCGAAATAGCCAAGAGAGCGGTCCAAGAGGCTCACAGACCAGAATCCACCATATTAAACTTAAGTGAGCCAATACATGACAAGGTAATGATTAGTATGATCCATGCACATTTGCACAATATCATTGCACCCGGATCATACAATGAGGAATTAAGGAAAATGTTTAAATTGAATAACCTACCAGAGATGATATTTCCAGAGAATCCACAATCCGAAAAACTATTCCAGGCAACATACGCAAGCGAACTGAGAGAAAGACTACAGCTAGACAAACAAAGGTTTGAGCAAGGAGCAACAGCTAATACACAAGGAACACAAGCGACTGATAGAGATCCCAGACAAATGACTAGAAGTGACAAAGAGAAGATAGAAATAACAAAAGGACAGACTACAAGACAAAGGATTAGGAGGAGAGAAGACAAGATGGAAACTGATCACAATATACAACCTGAATCTGCTGAAGATATTGGATTAAAAGTTATCACTACAACAAAACATGGATCGAGACCAACAGGAGGGACAATAGTAAAAAACTGTGAAGGAGGGATATACAAGTGGACATATCAAGAAAAATCCCTAAGTGAAGATTACGTCTGGTCACTAATCACTACGGACAAACTAAAGATTACGACCAATGACTTTAAAATAGTAGACCCGTCAGGGTTTAGAAGAGTCAGAAGCGGGAAACAGGACGATAGGTCTCCACTCCAACAGTCACAATCCAAGTATAAGAAATAATGGACAATAGACAAACAGTAAGAACTTTAAGAATAATACAACACAACGTAAGAAACTGGAAGACCGAGAGAATTAACCTAAGTAATATACAGTGACCCCTCCGTTAACGAACTCAATCCGTTCCAGAAGGTCGTTTGTTAACCGAAAAGTTCGTTAACCGAAACCATTGTTTCAATGGGTTTTTGGGTAATTGGTCATACCCAGGAAAATCAACCCAATTTATGGCACTCTACACGGTAAGAGCGATAAAAAATATAAATGATTTTGAGAAAAAATGGAAAATCAGGACAAATAAGAACAAATTCAAGATAATACCAATAGCCAAGATCAAAACAAGTCCAGTAATAGTCGACCAGGAACTATACCCATACGACACTGAAGGCAGGATGCTTGGACTAAAACTAACAAAAAGAGGACATATAACATACTTAAAAGATAAAGAATGACAGGCAAGAATAAGATTATCAAAAATAAAACGCTTTAAGAACCTTAGCATTAATAACAAAAGAAAGATTTATATAGCCCTTGTCAAATCAATTATGGACTACCCACCCATCCCATTGAACACCCTTAGTAAAACGAGCATTAAAAGGTTACAAACAGTACAAAATATAGCCCTCAGATTTATATATAGCATAAAATATACAGACCACATCAATAATGAACAGCTACACAAGAAAGCAAACCTCCTAGCAATCAATGTAGAAATACACAACAAAGCCACAAATATTTGGAGCAAAGTGACTGAACTCAACACAGAAACTTACCAAAATTGGATAAATAATATAGACAATGAAGAATTCCAAGAACACAGTTGGTTTAAATCAGCCAGGAAGAAAGTAATTGAACCACCTCCTGCCCCAATATACACATAAAACATTAATAGAGAGAATAAAAGATGAGAGTGACCTACCAGCTCCACTAAGAACCTGGCAGGCCTCTCCATACAGTGTACCTTTAGACTAACATAACTAACATTTAACTAACACCTTAGAAAAAAAAAACAAAAAAAAAACAAAAAGTAACTACCCTCCCAGCTACACAAGGACCTGGGTGGGCTCACTAACTACATGGCAGTATATATACTGTAAAAAAAAATAAAAATAAATAAAATAAATAAATAAAATAAATAAGCAGCACTATATAAATAAACCAATATTAATACAAAGGTCTGACGACCCAAGGGAGCAGAACAAAGATAAAACACTAATAGGAAAGATGAAGCGATCTGGTTGAGCCCAGATTGTTTCTACTCCCACTGTATTTCAGTTTCACCACCGACTCATCTCACACCGGCAGCTGTTCCCTCCTCTTCTTACAATGGAACATCCAGGGACTTAGACCTCGCCGGACAGACCTCGCCCAGTTGGTGCTCTCCCATCAAGTAGATGTTGCTCTACTCCAGGAAACCATCACAGACGATGTTACTCCACTCCGCCTCTCTGGCTATACTGTTTAAACCCTGCCTCGGTACCGTGGGTAGGCTCGTGGCCTCCTCACCCTTGTGCGTAACACCATTTCATCTGTTCGTCTCCCTTCACCTGACTCACATGGACCCCAGTCTGAATTACTGTCTGTCTCCTTTACTCTTGGTGACCGGACCCTTCGTGTAGTCAATGTTCAATTCAAGAGTGATTCTCTGGAACCCAAGGCTCTTCACGACCTCCATGACGGGGTTCCCACTATTGTTCTTGGCGACTTTAATGCCCGCCATCCCACTCTTACTCCGGATCATCCCACGCCATGTCCTCTTAACGGATCACATCTCTCACAGTTTCTTAATGGTGATGATGATGTTCGCTGTCTTTGTCCTGACGATCCTACTTGCCTCCCCCATAGTTTCCTTGATGTTGGCTTACTATTGAATGGTCATACCTCCTTTCACCCTACCGTCTGCACCGAGCCTGCTCTGTACAGTGACCATCTTGCCGTTACTACCCATCTCAGGCTCTCCTTCTCTGCCAAGACATCAGCTCCTTATCGATCCCCTCGCCTTCGTCTCACACAAGATGCTGTTCCTTCCTTTACCCAATACCTTTCTACCTGGGCAGATTCCTATGTTGTCCCCCAGTCCCTTGACTCTTACAGCGCCGATTTTGTTGATGCCGTGTATGACTCTCAATTGCGCTACCCCTCCACGCCCTCCCCGTCACCCCAGAAGTGCCACCAACTACTGGTATCGTATCCCTGTCATGAGACATCTCCGGCAGGTAACTCGTGATCTCCACTCTGCCATACGGAGGTCTCGCTCTCCAGAGGACTGGGAAGACTTCAAAAATTGGTGCTCCTTTGCAACTCAGGAGAGTCGTCGGATTCGTGAGGCGGACTGGCTATCCTTCACGGGGTCTTTATCGTTCCAGTCGTCACCCTCTTATATGATAAACACAGACAAGTGCTTGATCTGGACCCATGGATGGTCTGAGCAGGGCTCTCACAATTTACAACCATAAAAATACATCATTGGAAGTTACATTTAGTTAGCTTGGGGGATTGGTAACTAAAGACAACTGAGTTATCAGGTTTGAATTATGACATAGAGAAGGTTTGGTTAGAAAAGATCAGATAAGTCTGCTCAAAATATTTATATGACACAATACAAATATTATCATAGTAGTACAGTATATACCAAGCATCGAATACATCACTAACACACAAATGCAACATGGATAATTAAAAACAATATCAGAAACTTTATATGATGCCTTTAAATCATTACACATTAGTACATGCAGGCACCGAGGAGTGAACTTCCTGAAGATAATTAGTTGGCCAATGAAATTTTCCAAATCTAAACATAGACAAATTAATTATATAAAACTTTTACTTAAAATTGCAGCAACATGGTTCAGCATCAATGAAATGAGGCACAAATATAGTAATTTTACTGATGAAATCAATAGATAGTGACATAAAAGATGTAAATAAGCATTATTGTACAACTGGAATCATATTAAATGTTATGAATCCTGAAAATATTATTGAGTAGCACAGGTTGTACCTCTCTAGTCCGGCAACCTCGGGACTGACCGGTGCCGGACCATGGAAATTCACCCTTTTCCTGGATAGATAGTGACTTGTGCTTATGCTTGGAAGCACTAGCACGACTTTCTCTGCATCATGGTCTCTTTGAAGACATATTGAAGGGTTAAATGTTGTATACGGTGACCCCTCGGTTAATGAACTCAATCCGTTCCAGAAGGTCGTTCGTTAACCGAAAAGTTCGTTAACTGAAACCATTGTTTCAATGGGTTTTGGGTAATTGGTTCCAGCTCACCGAAAATTTCCTAAATTCAACAAAAATGGTAGAAAAGTTCACTTACTTTGAGGTGTGTATGTAGAAGGCTCCTGGATGATGATGGGATTTAGAATGGGGGTGGAGGAGAAGGAAGAAGAGAAGGCATTGGGGTGGAAGAGAAGTCACCCCATGGTGCCATTTCACCCATAAAATTTTAGCTCTCTTGGTGTAATTCAAGATTATTTTCTTTAAATCAACACTGCACTGCATTATATATTGTCAATATGTAAAATATATTTCAAAATGACCAATAATTTGCTTGGAAACACAGAAAAAAAGCATTTAGTTGAAGAGTCTCAAGCAAGATGTTACCTCCAGTGAAAACAGAGAGAGACTAACGCCTGTTTGCTGTGTTAAGAGGCTGGATGCCGTGCATTAAACTAGTCACTTTACCTTCAATTATGTTCAATAATTGTTAAAATGACTAAAAAATTGAATAAAACAAAAAATCCTCTATTCCTATTTGGCTGCTGGATGATGAAATTTTTCAATTGTTTCACTGCACACGAGAGACAGCGGAGATCTCTCACTCCTCCCCCCTTCCCTGAACACACAAAGAAATGTATTCCCTTTTCTGTTTTTACCTTATGACAATGACTTTTTTTTTGCACATTATGTATGTAATATTGTGTGCATGTGACATAATAAAAAATAAATATGTACATGTATACAGTACAGGTATCTACCCAAAAATGCGAGTTGAATAATAACCATGACATAGCTCACAACTTGGCCTTAAGGGTTAGGGAGATGTGGCTATAGTGACGAGTCTTGTGTCATTATTATTTTGTTATTTTTTTCTGAGATTACCTCTGCACATTATTAGAGTTTCACAGTGCAATGATGAAAAATAGGAGTAATTTTGGGTGATGCACTATCTCAAAAGTATGGTATCGAATCGCAGTATATCGAGGGTCTACTGTATTTGATTAGCACTTAATAATATAATATTAATATGATGCCTAAAATATATTGGACAGATCACAGTGTCATTTTCCTGGCCCATTTTGTGAAAATACACCAACAGAGAACTTAACAATGGCTATAAAATTAAGCTCTGAAACATTATACACTCAAACTCTTCTAATTCGACAGCTTTGGGTTTTCTCTTGTTGAATTACCAAAAGGGTCCCAATTATTCAGAGTCATTGTCAAGATTATGTAGCTTTTTCGGAAACTCAAGCAACTGCTGCCTTTATATGTGTTTGTGCAGGGTAAAATGATGTTTGCTCTAAAGGGGAACACTGCAATTTTCCACATAAAAGATGAATGGTACTTGGGGAATTATACAGAATTTAGTAGTAATGCTGTACAAAATGAAGATTTATGCACATAGTTTAACTCCCACCTGAACAAGGACATTCAGACAAAGCATCCCTATTGCACTAGGCCTGAGGTGGTGTTATTTTATGTGGAACCACAAGTAAAAGACTTATCAGACAAGTGGGATAAATTTGACAACTTGCAGTGTACTTTTAATATTTAGGGCTCATTGTAAAAAAATGCCAAGTCATTCAACATCACAAAAAATTACTGATATACCACAAAGTCCAAATTAGAGGGTTCAAGTCTACTTCATTAAATAAAGTCCTATGGCATAGTTCTTTAACATAGTTCACTCTCAATTGTCAGTATTTTGTATTCAATACTGTACACAGTGATAGTCATGGCAAAGCAAAATCATTTTTTTTATGAAGAATCTCCAGTTTTAATCATATATAATGCATTGCAAAATTTTCTGTTCACAAGTTTAATTCTTAATTTTCAAAAACCATCAATAACCAACCATTTCTCTGTGACCTTTTCAAGCTGCTTTGTGACGATGGGATTCCTCACCCGAATTTTCACTTCCAGTTTTCCTCCTACAATACGCTTACGCTCATCTGCCAGCTGTAAGAGTACATTAAGTTATTATTTCATTTAAACCTCAAAAGGAAGAATACACACACACACACACACAATGGTTGGACCCCGCTAATCCAGGACCATATAGTTCAGCGGCTTCGATGGTTCAGGGCGGTTTCAGTAAGCCTTTAATATACACTTTTCTCTTTGCTTTTTCTGTTAATCTACTTTATGCTATGGTTGCATTCTGCTACAACACAGCATAATGGGAATCCGCATAGGGGGTATATTTAATCTTATGGGGAAAATTGGGATATGATCCACAACTACTAAAAGTCAACAGTAGTGCTAAAAAAGTTGTGGAAAATCATTACAATACTCTAATGCAGGTTAGAAATAAAGGTAATATAAAACTATAAACTGAGACATGAAGAGCATGGGTGTTTATGTGGTAAGTGAGAGCGTGTACAGTGGCTGGCTCGCCACTCCAGCCGCATCCCGTGATGTCAAATACAGCGCAATGCACACACGACCCTGTTGTGGGTCGTTCAACCTGTGCCAGGGTGGGTAATTCCCGTGGTAAAAAAAAAAAAAAAAAAAAAAAAAAAAAACAACACCACGGTGCCACGTTTCACAAGCATATCTTGAGCATTAATGTTATAAAAGTTGTAGAAAAATCATTAAAATACTCTAATGTGGCTTAGAAATAAAGATAATATAAAACTATAAAATAAGTAAAAATAAAGAACATGGGTGTGTGGGTGGAGAGTGAGCTGCCTGAGAACTGAAGTGCCCTCCTTCCCTCTGCCTCCAATCCCCCCCTCCCTCAATGTGATGTCACATACACATCATTTATATAGAAGTTTGGTGTTTATACAGAAAAACAAAATACAGTATGTACTGTATTTTATGGCAGTACCAGGAAATGTGAGGGATAAAAAAAAAAATTACTGTACAGCATGCCCTTAAAATTTGCGGGGGTTAAGTTTTCAAAATGGCCACGAATAACATTTGCTGACCAGGTGGGGGGTGTACATTTTTACTTGTGTGCAGATAAATGTACACAGTAAAGCCTTAAATAATGACGGTAATGTGTCCTCCAATATTGCAGTGTACGGTGAATCATCGTATCGCGAATCATTAATTACCATTAAAATAAAGCAATAATAATGAGATGCGTTCCCAAGTGTGACCTTTTCATATCCTTTGTGTGGCTTTTTACCCTCTTTTCCCTCTAAAACCAATACAATTTATTAAAATTGCAAACTAAATTCTTTAAATAATGTTGCTGAATGCACCTTATACAATATACCGGTAAATGAATAATAATATGGACACACAAGAGGAGATGGGACGCCATTGTTTTTGTTAGTTGTTACAGCAGAGAGTCCGGGACAATGGTTCTACATAAGAAAATAAGACCCTGGCTGTAGCTGTAGTAAAATTAATGTAAAAAAATGAATATATAAGTTTTAAGTAATGCTATTTCATGTCATTAAATGGAACAATAGAAGTAGATGGATTGGGAACACGAACATATACGTGCACATTTAAGGATACCGCCTCATTTATCTTTTTAATACAAAAGATTCATTATTGTTTATTCATGAATACGTATTTGATTGAATTTATCTTTATATGTGCGAAATGAACAATACAATTAATTAATAATACGTAGAATATTAAAACACACAAGAGGATAAGAGACGGCATTGTCGTCAGTGTTTTCGCCCGTAATGTCAGTTATCCACCTGAAAATAAGACCCTGGTTGTTGTTGTAGTAAATTTAATGGAAAAAAATGTTTTAATTAATGTTATTTAATGTACAGTAGAAGTAACCACGGATATTAAATAAAAAAAGCGAGACTGATAGTGGAACGCCAATGTATACAGTACGTACACACTCAAGGAAACAGTAATTTATCTAAAGAATATATACAAAAGATTCATTATTGTTTATTACTGAATATGTATTTGATTGAATTAATGTTTATATATGTGAAAAGATCAATGCAATTCATTTATAATTCATAGAATATTAAAAAACACACGAGGAGACAAGACGGCATTGTTTTCGTGAGTGGCGATGGTTCTAAATAAGAAACTGAAAAAAAAATAAGACCCTGGTTGTAGCTGTAGTGAACTTATTGTGAAAAAAATTTAATACCTGTATGCATGTTTTAAGTAATGTTATTTAATGTTAATAAATGGAACACTAGAAGTAACTAACCACTAATGGTAAAGAAATAAAGTGAGACGATTGGGAATGCCAACGTATGTACAGTAAGTGCGTACATGTGAAAACAAACTGTATCGTGATTTCTCTACATATGAATATGAAAGCAACACTTATTTATTGTTCATATATGTTTTAAATAATACTTACGAACGGAAAACAAAAATTCTACACGCCAATAGTGGCAAAGTCTAAAGCATAAGGCCAGCCAATGATGATGTGTGAGTTTTTACTCAGATAACGAAGTCATCAGGTTCAACTCTGTCATAAGCTGCAGCTTTTCATAAAGCTGTTGCTGAAACTGTTATTGAACCTGAAGTTGTTATTGAAGCTGCTTATGATGCTGAATTTGATGGTGTAGCTGAAGTTGATGGTTTAGGCCTTAAAATAATAAAGCTGCTTTCTTTTCTCATTACAGTATTACCCCGCTTTATGCGGTTTCACTTAACGTGATTTCTCATATACGCGGTGCCTCACCAGAACCGAACTTTCACTTAACGCGGTTCATCTACTCATATACGCGGTGAAGTATAATATTTTTTTTTTTTTATTTAGCTCATAAAATTCATACAAATTACCCGGCCAGAATATAATTTACATTGCTGGAATTCTTACAATATGATGATCATTTTGAATATAAACATCATAGATTTTGCATTAGACATACAAATTTTAGATATAATGTTTACTCTGAGTAAATATGTTATCTTTTGTGCAAAATATATGACATTTATATTCAAAATATTCCTGGTCTTACAAGGAATCCAGCAATGTCAATTATATTATCCTAACTTTAGTTTGAGGTATTATTTATTAGTAAAAAGGTAAATATTCTGGTTTTCCCACACATCTGGTAGGGAGGGTCGGTGGGGGAGGGGGGGGGGGGGGAGGGAGGGACCAACCGACCATCTGGCACGGTGTGAAGAATATTTTTTTTTTTTTATTAACTGAAGATATTTGTTTTAGCTCATAAAATTCATACAAATTACCCGGCCAGAATATAATTTACATTGCTGGAATTCTTACAATTTGATGATCATTTTGAATATAAACATCATAGATTTTGCATTAGACATACAAATTTTAGATAAAATGTTTTCTCTGAGTAAATATGTTATCTTTTGTGCAAAATATATGACATTTATATTCAAAATATTCCTGGTCTTACAAGGAGTCCAGCAATGTCAATTACATTATCCTAACTTTAATCTGAGGTATTATTTAATACTAAATGTTAAAATCTAGTTTTTCACCCAACATTTCTCTTGTAGTGAGGGTTGGTGGGAGGGTTGGGACGGACGAACCATCTGGCGTGGTTGGAAGAGGGGGGGGAGGCAAGGTGGGGTACTTTGATTGACAGATAGTGTCGTGAAGAATATTTTTTTTTTATTAACTGAAGATATTTATTTTAGCTCATAAAATTCATACAAATTACCCGGCCAGAATATAATTTACATTGCTGGAATTCTTACAATTTGATGATCATTTTGAATATAAACATCATAGATTTTGCATTAGACATACAAATTTTAGATATAATGTTTACTCTGAGTAAATATGTTATCTTTTGTGCAAAATATATGACATTTATATTCAAAATATTCCTGGTCTTACAAGGAATCCAGCAATGTCAATTATATTATCCTAACTTTAGTTTGAGGTATTATTTATTAAAATCTAGTGGTTTTCCCCAAAAAATTTCTCAGAGAGGGAAGAGCCAGCAGTGTAGTGTGAGAAGAGGGGGAGGGAGTTGAGTTCATTATTTGAATGGACATTAACTTGGCGACTGTATTTCTCTATTTCTCTTAAGTATTAATTGTGTGCATGTACCATCATAAAATTAAGATGTTATTTTTACTACAACATAGGTATTGTGTTGGAAAAAGTAGAGTTTGGGGGTCGGGCCAGTCTCTATTGGAATTAATCTCATATGTTCTGTTGTTCCATTTATGCGGATTTCACTTAACGCGGTACCCTGTGGGTTCAATTGACCACGTAAATCGGGGTACTACTGTATACATCTTTATGTAGAAGTCATTTGCATTTATTTAAATTTTAATGCTTTGTTCTGTTAATGGATTCACTTCAGAAAATATGTTCATTGCTTGCGCCTTGTAATATCCACAGACCTCTCACCGTTTTCATATCGTTTTAACACATCTAGTTTCTTGGCTAAGCTTATACTCTTTCTATTAGCTTTTGAAACAACACTATCATCACTTGCTCTCTTGCTCATGTTGAATAGGGATGCAAAAATGCTGTAAGAAACCTGAGAAAATTTTTCTCCTTTTCCTGTTCAAATGCGTGAAAACACAGGGCCCACCAGCTGCGATTGTTTATACTAGTGATGCTGACGTCAACACTAATAAGCTCCGGCAGCCTCCATGCAAAGACATTTTTTTTTTTAATAGTATCTGGATTTAGTTATTATTAAGACGAAAATGTAATATAAATAGTTTTTAATTCTGTCATAAATACAAAGAAAATAATGGAGTAAATTAAATTGGGTCCTAAATTAACCAGGGTCTTAGATATGAATCTTCGCTAGTTGAACCATTGTTATCGGAGGCTTTACTGAAATTCTCTTTGTGTGTTTGCCTTTAGGACAAATACTTCTTTTACCTGTATTGTATATACAGAACTGTATATGTGTGTGTGTGTGTGTGTGTGTGTGTAAAAAGACACAGAAATAAAAAATAATGGGGAAATCCTCTCACAAATAATCAGAAAAAGACAACTAAAATGTATTAAAAATATTAGAATCTACCCTCAAGTCAACTCAGTGCTTTGTTATAACTTTACTAACAAAGCATGGAGTTGACTCAAGGGTAGACTCACATTTTAAATACATTTTTGCTGTCTTGTTTCTGATTATTTGTGAGAGGATTTTCCCATTTTTATTTAGTTGTATGTGTTTTGTGTGTGTGTCTGTCTACACACACATGCAATGCAGGTTAAAGAAATTACTGTCTCTAGAATGAATGACTCCCTGTCCCGGCCGTGAAAATGCCAGCAACTTTAAAACTACCCTTTGAGATTCTTGGGTACATCCAGGGTGTCATTTGTGAATTTTAAGGGCATGCTGTGTTGTCAAATCAGTAAATAAAAGAAAAATCTAAGTTTAACAAAGTCACCATTTGCATACACTCCCTGTTTCATCATAGTAACGAAGATCAGCTAGGATGTCGATTCCCTAGCAATGCTCCCCCAACCCCTATACAGTATACTGTACTGCACTCTCCTACCGATATGTGTTTGCCCTTTGGGCACTTATTTATTTTACTTTTTCACAATATGTATGTAGGATGGTGTGTGCATGTAAATGAGTAAAAATAAATGAAGAGAGTTACTTGTATCAACCAAAAAATAAGAGTTGATAAAAACTATAACACCACAGCTTGGCTTAGTAGCCTGGTGGTTACAGTGATGAGTTTAACCTGGTTACAATGCCATGAATAATCCCTATTAAATCAGTAAACCCTAACAATAACAGTAAATCCAGTGAACTGTGGCAGAGAGGGAAGAGAGTTACAACTGCAGACAATGCTGTAACTAGCAGTCACTTACTCGCTCCCAAGCTCCCATTCCCAAGCATACTATCGAAATACCTGTACAGTATATATAGGAGAAATACAAATCTTGTAGTCTAATTTGAAAATGGTGACAGGCACAGTGATAAACAAATTATTTAAACCATGCATTTAACTATGATAACATAATAAGAAACAGTGTATCCTTATTACAGTGAATGAAATAATATTCCCACAAACAACAAATGATATGTGTATACAGTAGAAGTCCAAAAATCCGGACTGCTTGGGGATTGGGTCGGTCCGGATTTTCCGGATTCTCAGGCAGTACTTTTAAAATTAAAATTTAAGGAGGAATAAAGAAGAGATGAACAGGTACATTTTGATAGTTTATTCATTAGCAAATATAGCATGCTTCATTTATCAAAACGAGCAGTTTTAATGAAAAAGCTGTGAATTCTAGAATTTTATTCTTTGCCTTTTTGATATCATAAATTGTAGACTTTCCAATGTTGTATTTTCCATTAGAACAGTATTGCTCACACCACGTACTAGTTTCTTAATTATTTCAAGTTTGTCACTCAATTTCAACGTGTTCTTCTTTCTCTTCACACAACGAAGTTTATCTACTTTAGGAGCCATTATTATGGGCTTGTACAGTAATCTGTAAATGGAAAGAGTAGGACTCAAAATATTGTTCTATTCATACTGTGCTTGATATAATGCATTCACGGAAATGTAATATTTTTGCTAAAATGACGTATGTATTACAGTGGAAAGTGGGATCAAATCGTGACGAAAACAATGACTTTCGCTTTCTTTCGTTCAAAAGATGTTACCGTAATCGCTTTTCGAATGGTTTAATTAAAAAACTGTCGTATAACAATAATATTCCCTCCTAATTGACTTGAATAAATACTTGAATGGAAATATACAATATTTTTGCTGAAACTGCCCGCGTTTCAGTGTAAAGTGTTGTAATAATAAATGGTAAACAATTTGCCTTCGGCACTCGTGTTTCAGTTTATAGGACGTAGAGCGTTTTTACTGAAGGTTTTGTTGTTCGCTTACCCTCAAAAACGTGGGTCGAACTATAAACGAGGAATATCATAAATTAACGATTTCTTGGTCAAGAAATCAGGGTCGACAGATAAACGAGGGGGGGGGGGGGGTGTTATAGATGAGTATACAGTTGGTTCTCATATTACGCGGTTAATGTAACCCGGAGGGTCCCGCGGAAAGTGAGGAACGCGTAAAGTGAACAACATAACATATGGGATTAATTGAAATGGAGTCCAGGCCGATCCCCAAACTCCACTTTTTGACGACACACAACTATGTTGTAGTAAAAATTTTATCTTAACTTTATGATGGTATGAAAAAACAAGTAATATAGAAGAGGTTAGGTTAGGAAAGATAAAGGTTAACATAGGAAAAATAAAGGTAAGGTTAGAAAACTAAAAATTATGTGGAACACTTATGGTAGTAGAAGAGATGGGTCGGCATACGGGGATGGAGGCTGGTTCCGAGGCAGAGGGCAGATTACTGGCCCTCAGGTGAATCACCATTACTAGGTGAATCATCATCACTGTCACTTACAGTTGTCAGGGCTTCCCTGACAAATCCCTCAAAGTCAATTTCACTGTCACTATCACTGGCTTGGGCTGGCTGTGGTGGGTTGCGGGTGAAGAAATCTGCTATGCTTTGCTGACGGCTGGCGTTGATGTTGTCGTGATACACCTTGATGTACGGCTCCATAGCCTGCACCAGCCGGTTATGGAAGACTTCATAGCGGTCATCGTCATTGTCACGGGAAAGGAAGGACTTCATCTTCTCTGCACACTCCATGGCACCCTTAATATCACTATGACTTAAATTGTGTTCTTCGGAGACTGCCGCACCTTCTTCCTCCTCTTCACTGGCGTGTTCTTCTTCCAACATCTCGTCGGCAGTCACTTCAGGATTTCTGATCACCTCCAAGATGTCGTCGTTGGTGGTCTCGGAGAAGCCTGGAACTGTAACAGTCTGCGCAGCTTCTCTGGCAAGGTCCACTGCTACTGCAACAGTCTGAACCTCACCAGTCACAGATTGACTCCTCCTCTCACCTGGTATTCCATGCAACACATGTCTCCATGCGTGACGAATTGTAGCTATAGACAGCTGATCCCATGACTCCACCAAGATGTCCACAGTTTTCTTGATGTTAAATACTCTCCAGAATTGTTTGAAGAGTAATTTTTGCTGTTCTAACCGTTGTTCCTCATCTTCGTCGCTCTTGCTATCGGTGGTGGTGTCACTCAGGTCACGCAACTCTTCCCTGGTGTTGGTGTAGTCGTTCAGGAGCTGGAATTTTTTTGTTGAGAATGCAGCTTTCACATTGCAAATCAACTCCTGGTCCATGGGCTGGATTAAATACGTAGTGTTGGGAGGAAGGAAGACCACTTTTACGTTGGGGTGACGATCTAACAGTAGGGGCGAGTGTCCTGGTGCGTTGTCCAGCAGCAACAAAATATTAAATGGGACATTCTGTTGCTCACAGAACTTCTTTACATCGGGAACAAAATAGTCATCAAACCAGGAGAGGGACAGTGTAGAGAACATCCATGCCTTACGTGCTGTCAGCCAGTGGACATTTAGCTTGGTCATGTCCATGCTTTTGTAGGCGTGCGGCTTGCGGGCTGTGTGGATCACCGATAACTTGAGCTTACAGGTACCGGAGGCATTGGTGGTAAACAGGACGGTGATGCGTTCCTTCTGCATTTTCCGGCCCCGAATCCTGCTGGCATTCTTCACAATGTAGGACTTGGAAGGTAGTTTTCTCCAGAAAAGACCAGATTCGTCCATGTTAAACACCTGGTCGTCACTGTACTGTCCTTCCTCCACAATCTCGCGTAAAAACGGAGGAAATTCCCGAGCCGCAGCACGATCAGCACTCGCTTCTTCACCACCAATGTTTATATTGGTGATCTTGTTCCGGATCTTAAACCTCTGTAACCACCCAGAGGAAGCATTAAAGGGTTTGGGCTCTGTAATTCCCATCTTTCGTGCCACTGCCATGTACAGTTCACGTGCGTAGTCCTTCACAGAGCGTGTCGCCTGACGCACCAAGTACCTCACAAGTAATTTTTCTGTCTTGAGAAGCACCTGGTTGTGAAAATACTTGATCATAGAAGCACCTGTAGACTTTGTGATCTTCATGTGCTCCTTTATCTTGGCTGCATCCGTCTTTATTGTTCGAATCGCAGATTCGTTCACGCCATGCTGGCGCGCCAAATCAACCTGCCTTGTTCCTTTCTCCAACTCTTGGATGATGGTATACTTCACCTCGTAGCTTAAGGAATGTCGTGTCTTCTTTGATTTAGTGCCGCTGGGTCCAGGTAAGGAAAGGTTTTTCTCTGGGGGTGGTGGTCCGGCGGAAGCCATTTTACGGAACAATGGATGCGCGTTTACACGGAGTGGCCTTGAGGGATGAAACTGCCGCGGCTAGGTCAAGCGTCGTCTCTCCTCCCTCCCTCCCTCCCTCCCTCCCCCGGGTGGACACGTCATAATACTTTAAGCCAATTACAGCTAGCAGCAGAGGGGGGTAGGGATGCATGGCCAATCACAGGTCTGATACGTCATATGACGTCAGTGATAACGCAACAAAGACACACACTGCGCAACCTTACCGCGCCGCTTGCCCAAGCGGAGGGAGGAGGAGGGCAGGCGGGCTGGTGGCGCGTGGGGCAAATCTAAAAATAGCGTCGCGCCGGACACTCTCCGCGTAATGGCGTAAACGACCGCGGAATGTAAGAATGTTAGGTTCTGGCAAGGCACCGCGTTAACGGTGAAACGCAGATTGCGGGACCGCGTAATATGAGGACCAACTGTATACGGTATGTTGTCACAGTTTGATTGCTCGTTTTAAAGTGGAGACCACGTGGTTGCTTGTTGTCGCTGTGCAGCTGTGGCGCTCACGCATGCGCACATACACACAAAAGCCCGCTAAAAAAATAAATAAATAAATAAATAATTAGTTTTCCAAAAGTCCGGATTCTCGGGTGGTCCGGATTTTTGGACTTTTACTGTACAGTGGTAGCGGAAAGTTTGGGCGCAAAATTACAGGCGCCCAAACTTTCCGTTATTATCAAAACATACGATAAATACCAATTTCCGCCCTAACTTTTCGCTATATTTCAATGCTAGGGTTTGTACCGCTATTTAGGCGAGACAATACACACGACTTGGCAACTCTGATTAGTCGCTTCAGTGAGCACGTGGGTGCAGTGTGTAAACTTCTCTCACGCGGACTAGTCGTTTTTTGGCGTTTTTTTCTGTGCTTGTGCCTCAATATCTCTGTAATGGGAAGTGGTAAAGAGCTGGGAAGAGACACAATTGTTGCTATTATAACCCTCTATAAGGAGGGTTATAAGTGTAAAGATATAGCCACTCGTGTGGGAATAGGAGTGCGGCAAGTTCAAAAGTGGATCAAGAAATTTAGAGACGGCGGAGGTGAGGATATTCCTACCCCCAAGCCTCGCTCTGGTAGGCCAAGGAAAATACAAAATCGTACTTCCAAGGTTATAAAGAGGCAGTTGGATAAAAATCCAACACTCACAGCTCGAAAACTGAAGGAAAATAACCCTGCACTGCTCCAGGACGTGTCTGCAAGATGTATTTCTGATCATTTACTCAAAGATTTACAATATCGCAGTTGTTGTGCTAAAGTTCTTCCCCTCTTAAGTGCAAAAAATGTACGGGATCGCATTGCTTTTAGCAAGAAATATAAGGATTGGACCCTAGAAGACTGGGAACAAGTCTTGTGGAGTGATGAGTCAACGTTTGTGGTGTTGTCTGGCTGCAGGTCCAAGCGTGTCAGGCGTCCCAAAGGATCGGACCCAAATGACCCCCGCTACACAGCTAAAGTTGTAAAGCATGCTCCAAGTGTTATGGTGTGGGGATGCTTTGCATTTGGTAGAGTTGGCAATTTAGTATTTTTTGAAAAAAATGAGAATGTAAATCAGCACAGTTATTTCGAGTTATTGTGTGATAACCTGCCTGAAAGCTTTGAAAAGTGTAACGCTAGCTGGTTTTTGCAAGATGGAGCTCCTGCTCACACAGCTCAATCTATTATCCAATGGTTAGAGGACTGTGGTGTAGATTACTTCAAAAAGTGGCCTGGGAATTCACCAGACCTAAATCCCATAGAGCACGTGTGGCATAGCATTAAAAAGAGCTTCAGGATCGTGGCGCTTCGACAGTAGCGAAGCTAAAAATAGAAATACAGGATATTTGGGATAATATCATTCCCCAACACGTAGAAAAACTGGCAAGATGCATCACACAACGTTTGGAGAAGGTCATCAAGCTTAGAGGAAAATCGCTTGGCAAATAAGGTACGTCATGAGCCCTTTAAATGTCTATTTAAATGTCACAATTGTTTACATTCGTCTTGCGCCCAAACTTTCCGCTACCACTGTATATATATCTATATATATATATCTATATCTATATATCTATATCTATATATCTATATCTATATGCTGATAACCACAAGGAAAGGAGAAAACACGAAGTTCCCAAGCGCTTTCGTGTAATTCACATCTTCAGGGGTGAGTACAGACTAAGGAGAAGTACAAAACAAGGTGTATATATACAGAGGAGGGTGAGATCAGGTCCACAATGGTCAGGTATTAGGTAATGACCCTACTAATCTTTAAAAAAAAAAAAAAGCACCGCAACGGTCGGTAGTCAGGTCAGAGGGTAAGGTGATCCAACCTTCTCACCTGGTTACAAATCTTCTTAATTACAAAATTGTCCAGTTTGTACATGCCATTACTCAAATTCATGTTGACTGCTTCGGTATGTTTAATGAGACTAGATTCTATAATGTTCTTACTGTCAATTGAATTACAAGGTAATATTGAGGAGGCATTATCCCAGTCAATGCAATGCTTATTATCCCTCAGATGAACAAACAGAGCATTGGATTCCTGGTCTGTTCTAACACTATATTTATGTTGTTTAAGTCTAGTTACAAGATCTTAACCTGTCTGGCCTAAGTAAAACATATTACATTCCTTGCAAGCAACTTTATAAATGCAAACAATTGTGTTGTTGGGGGGAGTTCTTGATTAACATTTGTTTAACAGTGCATGAGTTTTTAAATGCCACATTGACATTCCAGGTTTTTAGTTGTAAAGGAATTTGAGAGAAATTTTTGTGAAATGGTAATACTAAGAGATTCTTATGGTCATGGGTGGGCATGTACAAACTAGACAATTTTGTAATTAAGAAGATTTGTAACCAGGTGAGAAGGTTGGGTCACCTCACCCTCTGACCTGACTACCGACCGTTGCGGTGCTTTTTTTAAAGATTAGTAGGGTCATTACCTAATACCTGACCATTGTGGACCTGATCTCACCCTCCTCTGTATATATACACCTTGTTTTGTACTTCTCCTTAGTCTGTACTCACCCCTGAAGATGTGAATTACACAAAAGCGCTTGGGAACTTCGTGTTTTCTTCTTTCCTTGTGGTTATCAGCATATACCTAGATCACGCGCAACTACAGTGATTTACTTGCATATATATATATTATATAGATATATTTTACGAGTGTTTCTGACTTTATGTGGTTTTTGGCTTTACTTTGTATCTACTTTTCTGTGAGTTGGAACCAATTACCCAATATCCCATTGAAATAATGGATTTGGTTAAAAAAAATTTCAGTTAACGAACGACTCTGTGGTCCCTTGATTAACGAGCACAATTTGTTTCACAGAGTCAGTTGTTAACTGAAAATTTTGTAAACTGAATCTATTAGTTCAATGGGATATTGGGTAATTGGTTCCAACTGACAGAAAAAGTACATACAAAGTAATGCATACTGGTAATAGGATTAACAAAACATTAAATATAAACTAAATGCAGTACTGTACTGTACAGTATACTGTACAATAAATAAAAAACAGTAGAATACTGTATTTTAACTTAGTTTTAGGTGTTTCGTATTCCTGGCAGCTTTGTTTTCATGGCAAACAGCTGATTGTAGAGGCAATCGATGATGACATGCCATATTCTTTACAGAGTGCATTGATTATAATGCCTTCTTCATGTTTCATAATAATTTCTGCACTGTATATTATCAATATGTTAACTAAATTTCAGAATGACCAATAATTTTAATGTAAAAATGAAAAAATATTCAAGACCAACAAACTCGATATTCACATCCACTTTAAACAAAGTGAAACTGAGAAGCGTTGGTGGGTGATTCGATCAGATGATGGGCACACAAAACTGTTCTCTGTACTGTATATATTATCAATTTGTTAACTAAATTTCAGAATGACCAATAATTTTAATATAAAAAATGCAAAAATATTCAAGAGCACAACTTTCTGGATATTTACTCCACTGGAAAAAAATGTAAACATCGAACCGATTACTGTATTGGCGGACTAGTCTTGTAAGGCTGTCGTTAATACAAGTTGTACTCGTTCATAGAACTGAAAATCCTTATGGGAGCTAATTCGTTAACCTAAATCTCGCAAATTGAACTGCTCGTTAATTAAGGGATCACTACCACCGTGCCACAAGGACAACAAAAGCTATCCTGGGACTTGTCCTATTCCACATAAAGCCTGTTCAATGTGCTTGTTAAGCACCGTGAACTTCATTGGGGATTGCCCATGCCAACTATGTGTGGAATATAACAATGCTTAATATTGCTTTTGTTGTCCTTGTGACACAGTGGTAGTGATCCCTGTTCATATGCAGAGGTCCAAGGTTCAATTCCCGACTAGTGAGGTATCGTTTGTATATGGAAGTCTGCGTGCTATATACACACAGTACTGTATTGTATTTATCACACTATAGAATACAAATAACTGAAATTTACTTACATCATAGGACTCATGTAGGGTACATTTGGTTTCTAAGGTCACCAATGGAACCTTCACTACTCCTAAGACTGTGTCACGATGAAACCAACCCCTGCAAAAATTAAAATTTTATACCTGATACTTTGTTTCTATTGGCAACATCTCTTTCTTGTGCACGAAGCAATATAAACATAGCAGCAACTTAAAATACTCCATAATTTAAGTACAGTAATGAAAAATTTGCAGCATTGCTCAAAACAGTTACTGTATTACAGAATTTAACATACATCCATACATCCTCAAATACAAATTATAATAGGTAAAAGGGAAATTAAGAAATTTAGAAACTTTGAGTTTTGGAGATTGTGAGAGGTTTGAATAATAGACCAGGTTCTTGCACACTTTACTCTTACAGTGTCAGACAGTGACTGGCAACCCGGCGCTGCCACAGACAAACTTCCACCTCCACACATGGGAAAACATATTGTACGATGGTACTCCATCTCACAATCTCACAGAGATGAAAGCATAAGTTGTGATGGCAGATGTGCAAAGGAAATTAATATATGAAGAGGCCAAGCAAAACCAGCATTTAATAACTGTAGAGACCTGCTAAATAGTGACTTTCCTTTCATATCTGAAAAAGGATGCTGAAATGCAATGTATGGTCAGTACTGTACTATTGTATGGGTCAGAAGTGTGAACAATTTCACGACACATCAGGAGGAGGTTTGAGACCTCTGAAATGTGGTGCTATAGGAGAATGCTAAAGAAGAGTTATATTTATATTTTTTGAGGAAGTGATGCTAAGATTGGCAAAATCAATGAGAGAAATACTGAAAATTTATAGATGAAGGTAAATGAAGTAAAGCACTTGAGTCATATAATTAGGATGGAATGGATATTAAAAATATTGATAAGTAAGGCTGAGGGTAAAAACGCCATGAAAAACAAGAGACTGGGATGGATAAATGAAATTAAAAGCTGTGTCCAAAGAGATGCAAAACCTACGAGGATTAGTAAAGACATTTAAGAATGGAGGACTGTGGTTGTCAACCCTAAGGCACGGGGATGGCGTTTTATTGATTGACTGAACACTGTGCATTTCCCTTCCAGTGGAAAGGAGATAAAATACCTTGGTAAATGGATTTGAAAATAAAACTTGTTTTGGTCTCTATGTGCTTTTATTTGTTAAATAAAATGATAAGCAAGTACTGTATAGGTAGTGTACTGTATAGTATAAGAAAGGTGGGAAGTAAGACCTACAAATGTAAGGTTTTAATTGTAATCACTTGGTCAATAAGAGAAAACATCACTAAATAATATCATCATCTACTCACCCCTTTGCATAAACTTGCACCTTAACAGCATGTCTTTTGAAGACACGAGCCAGAGCCCGAGATTTTCGATCTATGCTGAAGACAATCTTGTGATCATACTCAGGATTATTAGTGTCTTTTACCACATAGCTGCGATCCTGGGGGGGGTTATCCTAGTAAAGTAAAAAAAAAAAAAAAAACATATATTGGTAAGATATCATTCGTGTCTTTCATGATTATAAACCCTGTGGGCAACTCGTGTTTAAAGCAGTGTACTCAATCTATGGCATCACAACATATCGAACACCTCAGTAAGGCAACAAAGAGATGTTAAACCGCTACTCATAGCCATAACCATATCCCTGTCAGGTACTCCAAGGAAATAACAATTGCTATAAAAAAACAAGGAGAATGAGTCCTGGATCACCACATCAACACCAGACCCAACCACTTTTAGCTGTAGCATCAGGTGCTTGTTGGTTAATTTTCCATCCTTATTCACAATGATTGTGACAGAAATACACTACAGTATACAATAGTCTGGATTTACACGGTTTTTACATGGCACCTTGCCAGAATGAAATGTTTTAATTACGCGGTAAATCTCATCATTTACGTGGGTGAAGTATAATTTGTTTATTTACTGAAGAGATTTGTTTTTAGCTCAAAAAATATATAATTTACATTGCTGTAATTCTTATAAGATTGTGATTATTTTAAATATAGACATCATAAAATTTGCATTAGACACAAATTTTAGATGTAATTTAAGAATTTTATTAGAAAGAGCAAAATTTTTATCTTATGTGCATAATATATGATGTTTAAATTCAAAATATTCGCTGTCTTGCAACAAATCCAGCAATGTCAATTATATTATCCTAACTTTAGTCTGAGGTATTATTACTAAAAATGTAAGCATACTGTTATTCCCCAAACATTTCTCTGGTAGGGAGGGAAGGTGGGGGGTAGGGATGGAGGGAGGGAGAGACCCAGCGAGCGTGGGAAGAGGGGGGGAGCGGGAGGTGGGGTACTTTGATTGACAGATAGTGTCTGGGCGAAGTATAATTTGTTTATTTACTGAAGATATTTGTTTTAGTTCATAAAATTCATACACATTACCCAGCAAGAATATAATTTACATTGCTGGAATTCTTATAAGATTGTGATTATCTTAAATATAAACATCATAAAATTTGCATTAGACATACAAATTTTAGTTGTAATTTGAGAAATTTATTAGAAAGAGCAAAAATTTTATCTTTTGTGCAAAATATATGACATTTATATTCAAAATATTCCCTGTCTTGCAAGGAATCCAGCAATGTCAATTATATTATCCTGACTTTAGTCAGAAGTCTTATTTATTACTAAAAATGTAAGCATACTGTTTTTCCCCAAACATTTCTCGAGAGGGAGGAGCCAGCGAGCGTGGGAAGGGGGGGGGGGGGGGGGAGAGGAGTCGATTCCATTATTTGAATGGACATTAACTGGCAACTGTATTTCTCTTAAATATTCATTGTGTGTGCATACCATCATAAAGTTAAGATGTTATTTTTACTACAACATACGTCTGAAAAAGTGTAGTTTGGGGGTTGGCCCAGTCTCTACTTCAATTAATCCTATATGTTCTGTTATTTTGTTTACGTGTTTCTCGTTTTACGCGGACCTCCACGGGTTCAAATGACCGCGTAAATGCAGACTATACTGTGCAGTATTTGTATTTTCCTGAAGGTAAGGCATTTAATTACTCTTTCATAATTTTTATGATGAAAATGTTGATATACTTTTCATTGATTAATCCAGTTTGGATATAGTGATCACCCTTCTCACCCCATCATAACAATTGTTGTCTGGAGCTGTGTTTCTGATCAGCATACACCATCCATGGTGGGAAGGAAAAGTTGCCCAACAACACTTAGCTATTAATGCACTGACTAAAACATCAGTTGCCCAATACGTCTTCATCATCATCACTATTTTATGGCCCATTACTTTTGTACCGTAGTTAGCCATAATTGCTTGAAGCTAACTCTCCGTACTAGGAATGGTACACTATATATATATACAAATATTAGCAATGGTATATATGTAACAGTCAAACAGAGTAAACAGGCATTTCATGAAATGACCGATTTTCTTTTTGTCAAATAGCGAAATAAATGTTTCAATTGCGTTAGGTTAGGTGGAAACCTAACCTAACTTAGGGTAACATAACCCAACATAACGTTACCTTATATTATATTACATTACATTAGTTAGGTTAGATTAGGCATTTTGTGAAATGCCTGAATAAACGGTTTGACTAACTTCATGTATAAAAAAATCAACTTTGATGATTCTAGAAGAAATACTGATTAATTAATTAATTTGCATTGCCATTAAAAACAATATCATGAATACTTACAGTTGGATAAGGAAACTCTATCTTTACATAAGTGTCAACATCACTTGGATTCTGCACATTAAAGTTTATTCCTCGTACAATGCTAATTTCACAGTCTGAATCATTTAGATCTGTGTTGCATCTGAAATGAAAATACAGTATGTCAATAAAAAAATACACAAAGTATAAACTGCATGTGCAAGCAAATATATTAGTCTCCCAAATTTGAAGGAAAAATGTGCTTAAGCAAACATAATTTTTTCATTACTCTATGATTGCATAAGCCATAGACCCCAAAAATTGTGCTCTATATGTGAAAACATCAAAATAACAAACAACAATATTTTACAAACACTAGTCAAGTGGTTACATGGAACACAGCACAGTACAGTGAGGTCTCATTTTGCGCGGGTAGTATATCGTACTGGTACATTTCCATGCATTGGAAATTCGTCTAAGTGGTGCCTGTTAACATGTGTTAAAAATCATTTTATTGTACTGGACTAGCCAGACCTTTACTCTAGAACGACTTTGGGTAATCAACTTAACCTTCCAAAAATGACACAATGTCGCAAACTGCATATTCATTATTTAATAAATATTTTAAGAAAGCCCAGGAAGTTAATTATGTGATACTCCACCATCTCCACCAAATAGTGGAGGTGTGGGAAGCTTTGGGATACGATGGGGGTCCAAGGCAGGGGGTGAAGGCTAATTGGATTCAAAGCCTTCAAACTCAACTGCAGACAAGGGGGAAAAGACAAGCAACCCTTGTGGGCGGGTGGAGGGGGGGTTACCATATCAACCTTCCCTTCCTCCACCACACCCTGCCTCTACCACTCTCTACTCCACCTTCCATCTCATACCTTCCATAGTTGTTTAAGTAAATAAGAACAAGAATAAAAGATAAGATATGAGAAATCATGTAAAGATATAACAAAAATAGAGACAAAGAAATAGAGTAATTAAAGCAAATTTTTCCTCATTCTCTCATGTTACTGACCTGACCTGATGCAATATCAGGTCACCCATTGTATATAAACTTTGCTCTCATTTTCAGTGAGGGATTAGTGGTCTCATATTACTGACCTGATGCATTGTCAGGGTGGGAAATTAGTGGGTCTCATGACCTGAAGATGTCTTGAATAAAGACAAAAGTAATATACAGTTGGTCCTCCTATTACGCGGTCCCACAATCCGCGTTTCACCGTTAACGCGGTGCCTTGCCAGAACCTAACGTTTTCACATTCCGCAGTCGTGAACCCCATTACGCGGAGAGCGGCTGGCAAGTCGCGCCATTTTTGGATCCAAACCTCCCGCCATCCGCCATGTTGTGTAAGAGGCGCGAAAATGGTGCGCACAAGGTCGCCCAGTCATCAAAACATGACCAGTTCTTCACCCGCCACCCACTACAGCCGGCTCAAGTCAGTGATAGTGATAATTATAGTGAGGATATGGACTTATATGAACTTTGGGGGGTTTGACAAAGAGGCCCTGCAAGCCTCTGTGGTGGATAGTGATACAATTGATACAAGTGATACAGGTGAGAGCCAATAATCTGCCCTCTGCCTCGGAACCAACCGCCCATCCCCGTGTGCCCAGCCATCTTTTCTACTAATGTAAGTGTTAAAAAACCTAATATTATTGATATTTCTCTTAATTATTAATTGTGTGTGCATGTCATCATAAAGTTAAGATAATATTTTTGCTACAACATAGTTGTGTGTCGTCAAAAAGTGGAGTTTGGGGATCGGCCCAGACTCCATTTCAATTAATCCCATATGTTATGTTATTCACTTTACGCGTTTCTCACTTTCCGCGGTACCCTCCGGATTACATTAACCGCGTAATATGAGGACCAACTGTACAGTACACTGTACCCTCCTTATTTCAGATTTTTATTTTTATTTTTTCAAAAATTAATAAATAATTTGAATTTGGAATGAATGTGAAATAACCACATGGTTCCAAAAAATTGATTATTCTTAGTGTAGGCATACTGTATATTATGAATTAAATTATGATGAATGAATTATAGGAATAAAGTAGGAATTATATTAAGATACAAAACTATGTTTGAGTGCGTAGGTGGAGGGAGGGAGGGAAGACAACTCACCACCTCCTGCTCGGCAGCCTGTAATCCTTTTATAACGACAGCATGCAATTTCACCATAATTCCCAAATTATTTAGGTTCATTTGTTGCCAGGTTTATAAAACATCATTGAAAAATAATAAAATTTCCCCAAATAATCCAACACTCAATCCCAGACGAGCTATTGTTCTTTTGTTTACAGTACAAAGCGGTATCAGCTAATCATTCCAGCTCTACCTAACAATTTTGCCAGCATTCACCAGTAGCACTTGTCAGTAGTAGGCAGCTACCAAACAGGGAGGTACTACTGCCTAGGAAGATATTGGGAGCATAATGTGTTGTTTAATGGTAGACCCTGCTGCTATATGGCATCACAAAAATTGACTAAGTCCCAGGTTGCTGATCTGACTTTCTGCCTCATTTACACACAATTGCAGGGTCTCAATTGTTTCTCTTACTTTGACAACACAACATATATACAGTATATTGTTTCTCACTAGTGATTTTTTCATTTCTTTATGGTTCTTTATCATTATTATTATTGTTATCAATATTATTTTATTTTTAATTTTGTATTTTTATTATAAATTTTATTTAATATGAATTATTATTAGTATTATTACATTTTCGGCCCCAAGGCCCTGATGTGGGTCAGTGACCTGTGCCCCCCTTCCCCCCACCAAAAAAAAAATCTCAAGCACCAGGTTTTTTTTTTGGTAATTTGAGTGACCCAGAGCCCATATTTTGTCAAATTAAACTAAATAAGCAAAGGATCACTAAATTAATGCTTTACTGCTACCCATGGCTTTCCGTGTAAGCTGTTCTATACTGTAGTCACATTTCAACTAATTGCATAAGTGATAACCCACTGTATCTACTTGGAGATGGACACAAACACCCACACATCAGTCCAGCAGCACAGTAGTAACCCCACCTTCTTGTACAGTTACTAAAAAAAGGAGGATGTTTGAATGTGTGTGGAAGCAGTGATAAGGAAAGAGCATTTTAAAATACAATGAGAGAAGTTAAAATTCCCTTGTTTATGTGCAACAAAACTGAAGGGCATGAAGAAAAAATGAGCAGCAGACAGAAGAAGAGAGTCAAGTTAGGAGTGTCCAAGAGAATAAAAGCATAAGCTGCAATGAAATGTGGAATTGAGTAACACTATAAGGGAGGTTAGTGCTGTGATGTGTATCATATTAAAGATAGGGAGAGAAAAGTAGGTTATACTGAGTACATATAAAACAAAAGAATGAGAAGAGAGTGGAGAAAAGACAAAGGTTTTGGGAAAATCGGTAAAAGTAAGTGAAAGGAATGTGGAGGAGATTATGGGGAAATATAAAATGCCCGATTAAATAAAATGGAAAGAAATTGATAAACGTATATGCTGAAAGAAGATTCATTGTAGGGAAAACATAATTTGATAAGAAATTAAATATTAAGCATGGAGGTGGGATACAACCGATGATAAAGGATAGTTTGGTTATGCAATATATTGTACTTGGATTACATGCTTCAGTCCTGGTCACTGTACTACAGAATGGATATAGAATCCCTAGAAAGCATTCATAGGAGGATGACAAAACTAATCCCGGGCATTAGGAACCTTGAGTATAGAGACAGATTAAAGCATCTTGATTTGCACTCCCTCAAGAGACACAGAGTGAGGGGCGATATGACCGAGGTGTATAAATACACCATACAAGATAGCTTAGGTGATATAGTATACAGGCAGCCCCCGAGTTACGACAGTTTGAATTACAAATACCCACACTTAAGAATGGGATCCCAATACTGTACATTCATTGCAAAAATTTGAATTTAAAATCACATTCTTTACATTAGATTCATTATTCTACGAGTGTCATTCAATACATAACGAGACTTTTGGATGTAGAGGGCAAAGGGGAGGGGAAAGCGCATTGAACATGTTATGACATGTTTAGACATGCATAAGCTACATCTTCAACTGTTTGTTTAGTCGGTTCATTCGATTAGTTTCAAGTAAGTGTTGCATTAACAATGAGCGATGCGCTTGAATTTTGTACTTTGGAAGAGCAACGATCTGTTATTCGTTTTTTAAATTAGAAAGTGGTAAAACAAAGTGAAATTCCTCGCAGAATGTCACTTTACTTCGGAAGGAATTGCATCGGTCGACTAAATACAGTGACCCCTCGTTTAACGAACGCCTCGGTTAACGAAATTTCGGTTAACGAACTGCCTTCCATAAGGATCTTCAATTCGGTTAACGAACAAAAATTCGGTTAACGAATTTCTTACGAACCGACCTCAACATGTTTTCGCTTGCACTGACTGGGCAACCAGCTTTAGTATCAGTCAGCCAATACATTAATCGGTTCTAGGGCTTAAATTCCTTACTATTTTAGTAAATATCAAGAAGTTTATACTATTCAATAATTTTAAAAGTTTAATATTCAATTTTTTAGTCATTTTAACAATTATTGAACATAATTGAAGGTAAAGTGACTAGTTTAATGCGCGGCATCCAGCCTCTTAACACAGCAAACAGGCGTTAGTCTCCCTCTGTTTTCACTGGAGGTAACATCTTGCTTGAGACTCTCTTCAACTAAACGCTTTTTTTCTGTGTTTCCAAGCAAATTATTGGTCATTTTGAAATTAATTTTACATATTGACAATATATAATGCAGTGCAGTGTTGATTTAAAGAAAATAATCTTGAATTACACCAAGAGAGCTAAAATTTTATGGGTGAAATGGCGCCATGGGGTGACTTCTCTTCCACCCCAATGCCTTCTCTTCTCCCTTCTCCTCCACCACCATTCTAATTCCCATCATCATCATCATTATCCAGGAGCCTTCTACATACACACCTCAAAGTAAGTGAACTTTTCTACCATTTTTGTTGAATTTAGGAAATTTTCGGTGAGCTGGAACCAATTACCCAAAAACCCATTGAAACAATGGTTTCGGTTAACGAACTTTTCGGTTAACGAATGACCTTCTGGAACGGATTGAGTTCGTTAAACGAGGGGTCACTGTATTAACAAAAGGGTTGAACAATTCATAAAATGTTGAACAAGCAATGTGGACGAAGATCATGCTGGACAACCTGTCAAAGTTTCAACACCCATATGACACCAAAACATTGAGCAGAAAATTCTGGAAAACAAATGCACCCTGCATACAGTACAAATCTCGCACCCTCAGTCTACCACATGTTTGGTTCGTTCAAAAAAGCTTTACGTGGAAAGCATTTTTCAAATAATGAAGAGGTGGAGAAAGAAATCCAAAATTGGTTACGGAGCCACCGATAGAAGATTTTACCACAGGAATAAGAAAACTCGTAAAAGATGGGACAGGTGCATAGCTGTAGAGGGAGACTGGAAAAATAAGAATGTGATTATTAAAAATAATCATTACTTCTGAAGTAATATTGACTTGTCTTGTTACTTACTGAATGACTCTCATATATTGTTTAACATCACTTTATTTACAGTACAGTAGATTCGCAACTTACGCGAGGGTTACGTTCCTGGAACCTCACGTAAAGCCAAAAAATGTGTAAAGTCAGAAACACTCCTAAAAAATCCCATAAATCGTCCTTAAAACAATATATACACACACACACACACAGCTGCTCCCCGACTTACGACGGGGTTAGGGACCCAAATCCAGGACGTAAGTCGAATTGGTTGTAAGTCGAAAATGCTTAAATAATACATAGAAAATCTAAAATGGGTGTCTCTTTTTCTTCTCAGCACCACAAAACTCTCACTTTTAAGCTTGCCAGCCATTTTAAAGGGAATTACAAAAAAAAATTTTGTCAGTACACAGCGCAATCACTAACGTCGGGACTCGAAAATATGTACAGTTGTACCCCGCTTAACACGGTCAATTGAACCCACAGGGTACCGCGTTAAGTGAACAACAGAACATATGGGATTAATTCCAATAGAGACTGGCCCGACCCACAAACTCCACTTTTTGACGACACACAACTATGTTGTAGTAAAAATATTATCTTAACTTTATGATGGTATGCACACACAATTAATAATTAAGAGAAATATCAATAATATTTGGTGGTTACAAGTGTTCCCTGAGGACTGCAGTGATGGGTAGGGGAACACTGTGTAACACTGAGTCCGTATATTATGGATGAGAGAAATACAAGTGGTGACTCGCGTGTGCCATGCACGGCTCACACAGTCAGACTGAGGCTGCCTTGCCATATGGCAGCCTCGGGGCAATGTTGCCACATAACGTGCAGTGTTGCTACGTGATGATATATATAAATGCTACTCGGCACAGTAGCTTATATAAAGGGTTGCTACTCGGCACAGTAGCTTATATACATAACCTACAATATTAGGTTTTTTAACACTTACATTAGTGGAAAAGATGGCTGGGCACACGGGGATGGGGGGTTGGTTCCGAGGCAGAGGGGCAGATTATTGGCCCTCACCTGTATCACTTGTATCAATTGTATCACTATCCACCACAGAGGCTTGCAGGGCCTCTTTGTCAAACCCCTCAAAGTCCATATAAGCCCATATCCTCACTATAATTATCACTATCACTGACTTGGGCCGGCTGTGGTGGGTGGCGGGTGAAGAACTCGGTAATGTTTTGATGACTGGGCGATCTTGTGTGCATCGTGCCCGCGCCGCTTCCCGTGTATATGAGTAGATGAACCGCGTTAAGTGAAAGTTCGGTTCTGGCGAGGCACCGCGTACATGAGAAATCGCGTTAAGTGAAACCTCGTTAAGCGGGGTACAACTGTAATTAGAAAAAATTTTGGTACGACCGAGGCGGTCATATGTCCAGGTGGTCAGTTAATGTAATCTCCATGTATAATTAGAAAATTATGGGGGCCCCGTGTGCATTCAGCTGACTACATTAAAGGTAAGTGCATAGTAACACTGTATCCATTCTTCATTATTGATTACTTTTACTGTACGTACTGTATTTTATTTTAGATTTTATATGTATCATTTTTTGCATTTTCGACTTACGACCAGTTCGACTTACGTCCTGGATTTGGGTCCCTAACCCCGTCGTAAGTTGGGAGTAGCTGTATTTTTCAGGTTGAAATTCTTCTCAGAGCTGGTGGATGCTTCACCCTGAGGAACCTCAGATTTAAACTGGTCATAAAGACTCAGTGACTTCTCCCTGAGCATGTTGCCATTGATGGGGACACGTTTCAGGTTCATATCTTCTACCCAGATGTTTAATGCCTTCTCCACCTTTACTGGAGTTACATCTCTAGCCTGGCTAGTCACCTTAGCAGTAAATGAGGCACTCTTAGACATGGTTTCATGAATTTCCTTCTCCCGAATCTTAATGGACCACACACTTGATTCGTTGCGCCGTACCTCCGTGCCACAGCAGCGACTGACATCCTGCCGTTTATTAAGTCTAAAACAGCCACTTTTTCTTCGAAGGTCATCACAGAACGTTGTTTCTTTGCTGGAGAACCAGAGGCAGAGGTTGGCCTATGTTTGGGCATTATGAACGAGTACGAGAGGTTTAAGTGCACTAAATTGACACACGAGAGGCAGGTGTTACTCCGACAATACCCACATGGCAACTTAAGACAGAGAGGTGGGATGGCGAGGGTGGAGCTTTGGCGGGCTAGCGTTTGGCGCGCTTATGACCCATTTTGAAAATTTTGAGTTTGAAATTGGAAACTGTAACCTAACACTCCGGGGTAATCCGCGTATGGTTGAAACCGCATAATAAAAATACGCGTAAGTTGCAAGTCTACTGTATTTACATTATTTGTTAATATATGGGATATTATTGTTTTGTATAGGCAGGGTTGTGCTTAATGTAACCTAAACTATGGAATTAACACAGTTCTGACTCACCAACAAATTGACTTATAATCAGGGTCCACGAAAGTATCCCAGTCATAAGGCGGGGACTGCCTGTACTGATAATTATCAGTACAGGCAGTCTGCATGATTTTTTTTATTGACTGTATTTCATCTTTTTCGAAATATATATAAAAAATAGTGATTCACTGTGTTTTTTATTCATCTCTATCACATCAGGTTCTGTGACGGTCTGTGACGTTGACATTTCATTTTTTATATAACATAAGTAAATGCTAAAGTATAATACCAATTAAAATACTTACCTTATATTGACTTAAATGTTAAATCTAATATATTTTTCTTTATTTTCAATTCTTTGAGAAAAAAGATGCTCTTGTTTTCTGTTCAAATATTTGTGGCCTTATCGAGGACATGGAGATGAATGGAGGCTCTTCATTGATTCTTCTAACAAAAGTTTAAAGGCTGTTCTTCTCTCCAATGGCAACGCAGCTGCATCTGTGCCGATTGGCCATAGTGTCCAAATGTCAGAAACTTACGAAAATATGAAGACACTTTTAACTGCAATCAAGTACCATAATCACAATTTTCTCATTTGTGGTGATTTAAAAGTTATTGCTCTCCTACTAGGTCTTCAAGGGGGATACACCAAGTATCCCTGTTTTCTGTGTTTCTGGGATAGTAGGGCAGACAGCCAGCACTATGAACAAAAATACTGGCCACCAAGAACCAGCTTCTTACCCGGAGATCACAACGTAAAAGCTGTGCCACTAGTTGACCCCAAGAAAATTCTGCTACCGCCACTCCACATCAAATTAGGGCTTATGAAAAATTTGGTGAAGGCCCTGAACAAGAATGGAGCTGCTTTCAAGTACCTGGAGTCAAAGTTTCCTCGTATAAGTGAAGGCAAGCTAAAGGCAGGAATCTTTGTTGGCCCTCAGATTCGGGAATTGATGAAGGACATGCATTTTGAGGAAGCATTAGCTGGTGTCGAGGTGAATGCCTGGTTTTCCTTCTAACAGATTGTCCAAAACTTCTTGGGAAACAGCCGCTCTCCAGAATATGAAAAACTGATCCAAGACCTGATTTCAAGTTTCCAGCAACTTGGGTCTAGAATGAGTGTGAAGATGCACTTTTTGCAATCACATCTTGACTATTTTCCCAAGAATTGTGGGGACTACAGTGAGGAACAGGGAGAGCGGTTCCATCAGGTTATATGCACCATGGAAACTCGATACCAGGGCAAATGGAATGTCAGCATGATGGCGGATTACTGCTGGTCATTGAAACGTGATGGTCCCGATGCACAGCACAAGCGGAAATCAAAGCGGTCCTCCTTCCTTTGAATCAATATGTAGGCTAACTATTAGGAGCATATTTTTGTTTACATTCATTAGATTTTATGTTGATTATTCTGCTTCATTTCATGATAAACGTTATTAATTTCATGGTTATTTGGAATACATTAATAATTTATTATATATTATTATATTATACCATAATTAAAAATCATTAATTTGTATTTTATTAAAAATCCTTACGTGATAGAGCAAAATGGTGGAGATATATAAAATCAGCAACCCAAGAATATGTAAGATCACATACATGAATAAAAATAAAAATAAAAAAGTTCCCAAATGCAGACTATTATAATAATTGTAATAAAGTTATGCTACACTTGTACACTTGAACCCGTGTCTTCTATCTTGTTATGTGTGTATGTACATATGTTATGTTTCTTATCATTGGGTTTTGCTTTGTTTGAGGTTATATTATATTAGTAATTTTCATTGTTCCCTTCACTTACTAGAATATTCTTTTGTTTTCTTCCAGATGCCATACTGCCCTTGGTCAGTTATGTGAACAATAAAGCCTAGAAAAAGGTCGACTCTTGTCTTCTTTTACCACAGTAATCATTAATAATTCTACTAAAAGAATACTTAATGGGATATGTTTTGTATCATCAGTAGAAAATTCACAGACAAATAAATAAAACATTTTGGATAACTTGATAAGCTTTTGAACTAACATGAATACTGACAAGTAAGTCATCAACACCAATACATATAGAACTCATACAGTGATTAGAGTACAGATCTAAATTATTGAAAATGGAGAATATCACCTTCATTGAAAATTAAATGATAATGCATCTCCATACTATCCATAAGATAGCAAAAAAATTAAATAAGAAAATGACCAGTAACTTACTGAATAATATTAAAAGATCTATTTTCATAGTGAAAACGTGGTGGCGTACACCCCCTTTTAAAGGCTGCTCGCACCGCATCCAAGTCCTTTTTAGTATGCAGTATAAGCTGTTCAAACCGATTTGAACTTGTTACATCTCCGGTGGCCTTAAAGTGTTCACGAGTTTGAGCACACATCTGTCAAAGCAATAAAAAATTACCATTTTACAAATAGATTGTTAATCCTTGAACTCCCTTTCCTGACTTAATGGTGAAAGTTATAAAGGTTTAAAGAAAATTTTTCATGTAGGCTGTGAAGATTATCAATGCCTGGCAGCCTGGTCAAGTAATTTTTAAAATCCATGTGCTCAGTGGACATGTTAATATTTTAAGAGAAAGATACCCGGTATCCAGATGAGAATTTGTCATGTGATGCATGACTCCACCTCCCCAGTGACGTCCATTAACCAGTGGGGAAGGGGCCTTTGTGTCTATTCTTCACCTGATACCAAATTGTGACATCATAGCCGGGTTGATCCCTCCTATTTCTATTGGTCTAATGATCTCACCTGAAAGTCTGGGTAAAAGCTCTCATTGTTTGCTGCATAAGCAGAGTTATGCTACCACTTGAAGTGAAAACATCAACATGAAAAAGAAGCAAGGAAAATTGACCAGGTATTTAGGTGTTTAGATAGAGTGATAGACACTAGTGACCCGTGAGTTCATACACACAATCTGGTTGAATGTTTTATATATTTATTTAACTTTTCCCAGAAAAAGATCGGGCAGCAGATTTCCTAAAAAATTGGTCAAGGCAAGTAAGAAAAATATCCAGTAAAATAAATTTCACAAGTCAAGGACTTGCCCGAGACAAGTAAATGTTCCACATAATCTGCACAGCCTGTTTTCATGGTTAGCTTGATGTAGCAGAACTACAATAAAGAACTCATCATCAACATTATGCTGCTCTCCATGCCGCACAATCTCTCTTGTCATGCTCATAACTCTAATATCATTTCATAAAACCTCTTCCTTTGTTATTCTTGGCCTGCCCCTGGCTTCCTCCATTTCACATTTAGACTTCAACACCTATTGACCAAATTGGTCTCTTCTATTTTCTCCACACACCCAAACCATCTTAACATACAGTATAGTCTGCATTTACGCGGTCAATTGAACCCGTGGAGTACCGCATAAAACGAGAAACGCGTAAATGAAATAACAGAACATAGGGGATTAATTGAAATAGAGACTGGGCCGACCCCCAAACTCCACTTTTTGCGACACAATACGTACGTTGTAGTAAAAATAGTATCTTAATTTTATGATGGCATGCACACACAAATAATATAGAAGAGAAATATCAATAAGAGAATAATATACTGTACCAGGTAAAAGAAAAATCAAGGTTTAACACTTATGTTAGTAGAAGAGATGGGTCGGCATACGAGGATGGGGGCTGGTTCCGAGGCAGAGGGCAGATTACTGGCCCTCAGGTGAATCACCATCACTATCCACCATAGTTGTCAGGGCCTCCCTGTCAAACCCCTCAAAGTCACCATCACTGTCACTATCACTGGCTTGGGCTGACTGTGGTGGGTTGCGGGCAAAGAAGTCTGTGATGCTACGCTGACGGCTAGTGTTGATGTGGTCGTGATACATCTGTATGTACTGCTCCATACTTTGATCTAGAAGGTTATTGAAGACTTCATACCGGTGATTGACATGGTCTTTTGAAAGGGTTGAGCTTTAGTTTCTCGTAAACTCGATGGCATCCTTTACATCACCATGAGTTAACTTCTGTTGTTCTTTTGCTGCCGCACCACCTGCCTCCTCACTGACGTCATCATCTTCTAACATCTCGTTGGCAGTCACCTCAGGATCCCTGATTACTTCCATGATGTTGTCGTTGGTGGTCTCGGAGAAGCCTGCAGCTGCAACACTCCGTGCAGCTTCTCTTGCAAGGTCCACTACCACTGCAACAGACTGAACCTCACCAGCCATAGGTTGACTCTGCCTCCCACCTGGGATACCCTGCAACACATGCCGCCACGCGTGACGAATCGTTGCCACAGACAGCTGCCCCCATGCCTCCACCAAGAAATCAACAGCTTTCTTTACGTTAAAACATTTTCCAAAACTGTTTAACTCGCACTTCATGCTCCACCAACTCTTGTTCTGCATCCTAGTTGTCGTCGCTCTCGCTATGTGCCACTCAGAAGGTAACACAACTCATCCTCGGTGTTGGTACAGTTGATCAGGAGCTTAAACGTCTTTGCAGAGAATGCAGCCTTAACGTTGCACATCAACTCCTGGTCCATGGGCTGGATTAACGATGTAATGTTGGGAGGAAGGACGACCACTTTTACATTGGGGTGACGATCCAACAGTAGGGGCGAGTGTCCTGGTGAGTTGTCAAGCAGCAACAAAATGTTGAATGGCACATTATTTTGCACACAGAATTTCTTGACGTCAGGAAAGAAACAGTCATTAAATCAGGAGAGGGACAGACCAGTGAACATCCACGCCTTACGTGAGGTTAGCCAGTGGACAATTAGCTTAGTCATGTCCATGTTCTTGTAGGCGTGTGGCTTGCGGGCTGTGTGGATCACCGATAGCTTGAGCTTACAGGCACCGGAGGCATTGGTGGTAAACAGGACGGTGATGCGCTCCTTCTGCAATTTCCGGCCCCGACACTTGCTGTCAGACTGGACAACGAAGGTCTTGGAAGGTAATTTTTTCCAAAACAGACCGGATTCATCCATGTTGAACACCTGGTCGTCGGTGTACTGTCCTTCCTCCATAACTTCTCGTGAGAATGGAGGAAAATCCATGGCGGCAGAACGGTCAGCACTCGCTCCTTCACCAACAATGTTAATGTTGGTTATCTTGTTCCTTTTCTTAAACCCTTGCAGCCACCCAGAGGAAGCAGTGAAGGATTTGGGCTCTGCAATTTCCATCTTGCGTGCCACTGATGCGTACAGTTCACGTGCGTAGTCCTGCACTACCCTCGTTTCGACCGCCATGTTATGTCTTGCCTGACGAATTAAGTAGCTCACCAGCAAGTTCTCAGTCTTGAGCAGCACCTTATTCTGACAGTACTTCACCATTGAAGCACCTGCAGACTTTGTGATGCTCATGTGTTCTTTAATCTTGGCGGCATCCTTCTTGATCGTCCGGATCGTAGATTCGTTTACGCCATGCTGGCGCGCCAAATCAACTTGTCTCGTTCCTTTCTCTAAATCTTGCACGATCTTGTACTTAACTTTGTAACTTAGGGCACGTTGTATCATCTTGGGCTTGGGGCGGCTGGGTCCAGGTAAATCAAGGTTTTTCTGGGGTGGTGGGGGACCAGCGGATGCCACCGTTGAACAGATTAGCGAGCACAATAGAGAACAGTATACGCGGCGCCTGAGAACAATGAGACTGACGCGGCTAGGTCAGACGCTCCCTCCCGTGCCAGGCCACGTCATATAACATTAGACCAATCACAGCTAGCGGCTGAGGGAATGTGTGGGTGGTAAGGATGCATGGCCCAATCACAGTCCGATACGTCATATGACGTCAGCGATAACGCAACAGCGACCTAATGCGCACCCCTCACTGCGCCGCTTCCCGCATATGGTTGAGAATGGACCGCTTGAATGAAAAATGGCATGGAGCGTCTGGACCTCCAGCCACTCTCCGTGTAAATGACCAAATTTACCGTGTAATTAAAGCATTTACATTCTGGCAAGGCACCGCGTAAATGACCAAACACGTAAACAAAACCCGCGTAAATGCAGACTATACTGTACCTTTATGCATAACTGACAATACTGTACTTTCAATACTAAACTAACCTATCATCATGTATCATCATGTGTACTTCTCACACAATTTTTCTACCTACAAGTACATAATCAAACAAATGCTTTTATGAATAAAAAAATCTCAAACAAATATTTCTTCTACAGAAACATTCCACTAATGTAAATATTTGGTACTGTACAAACATCTGAACCCATACTTACTGTATTGCTCTTCTCCTAAAACACTGTTTGTTATATTTATCTCAATTATAACCGACATTCATTCAAACATGTCTAAAATTCATTAGCCTCAATTCTTCCATCTCAACAGCCTGTCCCTTCAAATTATTTTGAGCACTCACTATACAGGGCTTATATAATTATAATTCTCAGCCAGTGTTCTCTCTCAAAAAATAGTTTTTTGTTTTGTTTGGCATGCCATCATAATCCTTGGTTTGCATAAATGTACAGTGATCCCTCGGTTAACGAATTACCTTCCACAAGAAACTTCAATTCGGTTGACGAAAAAAATTTGGTTAACGAAATTTGTACGAAATCGTGAAAACATGTTTTCACCTGCTTTCGCCTGCTCACCAGCTGTAGTGTTAGTCCGCCAATACAGTAATCGGTTTTAGGGCTTAAATTCGTTACCATTTGAGTAAATATCAAGAAGGTTGTACTATTCAATAATTTTCCAAGTCTTATATTAAATTTTTTAGTCATCTTAACAATTATTAAACATAATTGAAGTACAGGGAACTAGTTTATAGTGCTCCAAACAACCACTTGACTCACCCAGAATGGCGTCAGTTTGTGCCTCTGCTCAGTGGAGGAAGCATCTTGCTTGAGACTCTCTTGAACATAAACTATTTTTACAGTACAATTATTGGTCATTCTGAAATTTATTTTACACATTGACAATATATAGTGCAGTGCAGTGTTGATTTAAAGAAAATCATCTTGAATTACACCAAGTGAACTTAAAATTTTATGGGTGAAATGGCGGCATGAAGCATGGGGTGATTTCTCTTCCACCCCACTGCCTTCTCTTCTCCCTTCTCCTCCACCCCCACTTCTAATTCCCATCATCATCAACCAGGAGCCTTCTACATGCACACCTCAAAGTAAGTGTACTTTACTGCATTTATTTTTAGTTTGTATGTAATTTTCGGTGAGCTGGAACCAATTACCCCAAATCCCATTGAAACAATGGTTTCGGTTAGCAAAATTTTTGGTTAACGAACGACCTTCTGGAACGAATTGTGTTCGTTAACCGAGGGAGCACTGTATTCTTAAAAAAAAAAAAACTAAATTTTTATTCAGTATTAATCTGATAATTTCCTCACCTTAATCTGAGCAACAAGATCCTCTTCAAGTTTTGCATACATGATAGTAACATCAACACTGGTGTTGGGCGGCGCAATCACACAGTCTTCGGCACTCACGAGCTCAAAGTCTGTGCCACCATGAGGAATCTGTTCTTGTGGTGGGACAGGTACCTGTGGTACAAAAATAATTAATGTTGTTAATTACAGTAAAGGTACTTCTACAACTAGGTGCAGTGTAACAAAGATACAGTATTATAAGATCTTATCAGTTGTGTCTATACATTATTATAATCATCTTATAACTGAGCTTTAGTCCAGAAAATTATTTTTAAGAATAAGGCATGTCAAACAAATAAATTTTCTTCTAAAGCTTTTCTTCCTCATGTCATACTAGTCAGCAAAGTGTCTTGTGTGCACACAACTGGAGAATTTACACTTTGGAGAGGAAGCTCAACAATATTCAACCTCCTGTTTACTTAGCAACCACCCTAAAAAACAGAAAGTGTAAAGAGACATCCCAATTTTTATGATTACATAGTGAATGAGGGAACAAATTGCCAAACATCACCATTAAATAGAATACACTGCATAGCTTCAAATATAGGTTGGACGGATAGATGAGCGATAGGGGTTGGAAGTAACCGGGAGTGCCCAGTATGGGCCAATAAGCCCGCTGTATATATACAGTGGTCCCTCAATTAACGAACACAATTGTGTTCGTTAATTGAGGGCACACAATCAGCTGATGGGCACACAAAAACTGTTCCCTGCACTGTCTATATTATCAATATGTTAACTAAATTTCAGAATGATCAATAATTTTAACATAAAAAATGCAGAAATATTCATGAGACTAACGTTTGTGATATTTACTCCACTGAAAACGAATGAAAACATAGAAATGATTACTGTATTGGCGGACTGGCCGATCAGCTGATGCGCACAACATAATGTGTTTCTCGTAAGGCTTTCGTTAATCGAGGTTTTGTTCGTTAATCGAACTGAAAATCCTTTTGGGAGCTAATTCGTTAACCAAAATTTTGTTATTTGGACCGTTCGTTAATCGAGGGACCACTGTATATACAGCCCCCCCCCCCCCTTCCCCCAAAAAACCCAAGCTGGGTGGGCTCACTGAACTCGCCATGTTTCCCCACCCACAACGTCTTGGACTACCCGTTTTGATATTCCTTGATCCGCCCCTGGAAATAATATACTGGGGCATGCTTAGGACCTGGGAATTACCAGATAAAGGATTTTTTCCAGAATTTGGAGCACCATGCCGAAAATGTACTAAATATACAGTAAACCTCAGTAACTGACTGAGAAACCTCTGTTCAAATCATTAGATTCACCCCTAAAATAGCTTTAACTGTCAAATTTAACATGAAACTTAAAATTGTAGGCATAAAAACATATAACCAAGTAAATTTATGCCAAATACCACTTTATGTCACATGGCCTATTTGACAAGCGTAATGTATTCTTTTATATTTACAGTATGAACGTAACAATATTTTCTTTATTTTGTCATTTAAAAAGTAAAATAGATGGTCAACCAAGTTTTTGTGAGTGTGTGGAAGCAAACCTTGATTTAGAAAGGAAAGAAAATTAATCCTAATCACAGAAAGAAAATGTTCAGTTTTCTGGTTTTCCGAGACCCAGTTTTGAGGGTCTTTAACGGTAATTCCCATTATTTTTCTGGATACTATGGTTCAGAGAACTAAGAAAACATGAATAATTTTCAGGAGTGCATTCATCATACGTACAGTGTTCATATCCACAGGAAGTCCACCTCGAGTTGCCTCAATGAGTTGGTCAAAGCCTTTGCACATTCTCAAGTATTCCTTTGCTTGCTCTATCTCTCCTCTCTTCTTGGCTTCAAGAGCTGCTTGCTTAAACTGTGTTTGTCGTTTAGTAAGGAATGCAAGCTGTTTTTCCACTCGTGACTGTGGAGCCTGTCTCACTAGAATGTTAAAACATAAGCCATCAGTATAATGTTGATAAAAGAGTAGAAAAACATAGATTATTATCTAACAGTGTTGAACATGTTACCTATAATATTCCTGTGCATTAATGTTATTTACTATTTCATCTTCCTTCACAAATCAATTTCATGGTTTGCCAACAATTACGCTTTTATACGCTTAATAAGCTGGACATCACCCACAACAAAAAGTAATTTTGCTAAAACAAGGAATAGTTCAGTGCCATTCTGAAGGCATAAAAGAAGAATATCATAATTCCCATTGACAAATGGTTCCTTAAGAAATCATACACTCACCATTAGTAGTAGGAGCTGGTTTAGGAGCAGCAGGAGGTGCCTGTGGTGCTGCTGCCCTTGGTTGCTTTGGAACTGCTTTATCTCCTTGGATACTTTCTGCAGCAGGAGCAGCAAGTGGTTTACTTGCACCAACAGGGATTGGAAGAAATCCTAGAAAATTTAAACATGGCCTCAGGAAAAATGACAAGACATATCTTTCATTTATTATTTAAAATTACAAATACAATACTAATCCTTCACCACCAACACACCTACTGATCTATGCAGATCTTCACAATACCTATCATGCAGACAGCCCTGTACTGTAGATCCTCACAATACCTATCATGCAGACAGCCCTGTACTGTAGATCCTCACAATACCTATCATGCAGACAGCCCTGTACTGTAGATCCTCACAATACCTATCATACAGACAGCCCTGTACTGTAGATCCTCACAATACATATCATGCAGACAGCCCTGTACTGTAGATCCTCACAATGCCTGTCATGCAGACAGTCTATGTAGATCCTCACAATACCTATCCTGCAGATAGTCTATGTAGATCCTCACAATACCTATCCTGCAGACAGTCTATGTAGATCCTCACAATGCCTGTCATGTAGACAGTCTATGTAGATCCCCACAATGCCTGTCATGCAGACAGTCTATGTAGATCCCCACAATGCCTGTCATGCAGACAGTCTATGTAGATCCTCACAATACCTATCATGCAGACAGTCTATGTAGATCCTCACAATACCTATCCTGCAGACAGTCTATGTAGATCCCCACAATGCCTGTCATGCAGACAGTCTATGAAGATCCTCACAATACCTATCATGCAGACAGTCTATGTAGATCCTCACAATGCCTGTCATGTAGACAGTCTATGTAGATCCTCACAATGCCTGTCATGTAGACAGTCTATGTAGATCCCCACAATGCCTGTCATGCAGACAGTCTATGTAGATCCTCACAATACCTATCCTGCAGACAGTCCTGTACTGTAGATCCTCACAATACCTATCCTGCAGACAGTCTATGTAGATCCTCACAATGCCTGTCATGTAGACAGTCTATGTAGATCCTCACAATGCCTGTCATGTAGACAGTCTATGTAGATCCCCACAATGCCTGTCATGCAGACAGTCTATGTAGATCCTCACAATGCCTGTCATGCAGACAGTCTATGTAGATCCTCACAATGCCTGTCATGTAGACAGTCTATGTAGATCCCCACAATGCCTGTCATGTAGACAGTCTATGTAGATCCCCACAATGCCTGTCATGCAGACAGTCTATGTAGATCCCCACAATGCCTGTCATGCAGACAGTCAATGTAGATCCTCACAATGCCTGTCATGTAGACAGTCTATGTAGATCCTCACAATGCCTGTCATGTAGACAGTCTATGTAGATCCCCACAATGCCTGTCATGCAGACAGTCTATGTAGATCCCCACAATGCCTGTCATGTAGACAGTCTATGTAGATCCTCACAATGCCTGTCATGTAGACAGTCTATGTAGATCCCCACAATGCCTGTCATGCAGACAGTCTATGTAGATCCTCACAATACCTATCCTGCAGACAGTCTATGTAGATCCTCACAATACCTATCCTGCAGACAGTCTATGTAGATCCCCACAATGCCTGTCATGCAGACAGTCTATGTAGATCCTCACAATGCCTGTCATGTAGACAGTCTATGTAGATCCTCACAATACCTATCCTGCAGACAGTCTATGTAGATCCTCACAATACCTATCCTGCAGACAGTCTATGTAGATCCCCACAATGCCTGTCATGTAGACTGTCTATGTAGATCCCCACAATGCCTGTCATGTAGACTGTCTATGTAGATCCCCACAATGCCTGTCATGTAGACTGTCTATGTAGATCCCCACAATGCCTGTCATGCAGACAGTCTATGTAGATCCCCACAATGCCTGTCATGTAGACAGTCTATGTAGATCCCCACAATGCATGTCATGCAGACAGTCTATGTAGATCCCCACAATGCCTGTCATGCAGACAGTCTATGTAGATCCTCACAATACCTATCATGTAGACAGTCTATGAAGATCCTCACAATGCCTGTCATGTAGACAGTCTATGAAGATCCTCACAATGCCTGTCATGTAGACAGTCTATGTAGATCCTCACAATACCTATCCTGCAGACAGTCTATGTAGATCCCCACAATGCCTGTCATGCAGACAGTCTATGTAGATCCACACAATGCCTGTCATGTAGACAGTCTATGTAGATCCCCACAATGCCTGTCATGTAGACAGTCTATGTAGATCCTCACAATGCCGGTCATGCAGACAGTCTATGTAGATCCCCACAATGCCTGCCATGCAGACAGTCTATGTAGATCCACACAATGCCTGTCATGTTGACAGTCTATGTAGATCCTCACAATGCCTGTCATGTAGACAGTCTATGTAGATCCCCACAATGCCTGTCATGCAGACAGTCTATGTAGATCCACACAATGCCTGTCATGTAGACAGTCTATGTAGATCCTCACAATGCCTGTCATGTAGACAGTCTATGTAGATCCCCACAATGCCTGTCATGTAGACAGTCTATGTAGATCCCCACAATGCCTGTCATGCAGACAGTCTATGTAGATCCTCACAATGCCTGTCATGTAGACAGTCTATGTAGATCCTCACAATGCCTGTCATGTAGACAGTCTATGTAGATCCTCACAATGCCTGTCATGTAGACAGTCTATGTAGATCCTCACAATGCCTGTCATGTAGACTGTATATGTAGATCCTCACAATGCCTGTCATGTAGACAGTCTATGTAGATCCCCACAATGCCTGTCATGCAGACAGTCTATGTAGATCCTCACAATGCCTGTCATGTAGACAGTCTATGTAGATCCTCACAATGCCTGTCATGCAGACAGTCTATGTAGATCCTCACAATACCTATCCTGCAAACAGTCTATGTAGATCCCCACAATGCCTGTCATGCAGACAGTCTATGTAGATCCCCACAATGCCTGTCATGCAGACAGTCTATGTAGATCCTCACAATGCCTGTCATGTAGACAGTCTATGTAGATCCCCTCAATGCCTGTCATGCAGACAGTCTATGTAGATCCCCACAATGCCTGTCATGTAGACAGTCTATGTAGATCCTCACAATGCCTGTCATGTAGACAGTCTATGTAGATCCTCACAATGCCTGTCATGTAGACAGTCTATGTAGATCCACACAATGCCTGTCATGTAGACAGTCTTTGTAGATCCTCACAATGCCTGTCATGTAGACAGTCTATGTAGATCCCCACAATGCCTGTCATATAGACAGTCTATGTAGATCCTCACAATACCTATCCTGCAAACAGTCTATGTAGATCCTCACAATGCCTGTCATGTAGATCCACACAATGCCTGTCATGTAGACAGTCTATGTAGATCCCCACAATGCCTGTCATGTAGACAGTCTATGTAGATCCTCACAATACCTATCCTGCAAACAGTCTATGTAGATCCTCACAATGCCTGTCATGTAGACAGTCTATGTAGATCCACACAATGCCTGTCATGTAGACAGTCTATGTAGATCCTCACAATACCTATCCTGCAAACAGTCTATGTAGATCCTCACAATCCCTATCCTGCAAACAGTCTATGTAGATCCCCACAATGCCTGTCATGTAGACAGTCTATGTAGATCCACACAATGCCTGTCATGTAGACAGTCTATGTAGATCCTCACAATGCCTGTCATGCAGACAGTCTATGTAGATCCTCACAATGCCTGTCATGTAGACAGTCTATGTAGATCCACACAATGCCTGTCATGTAGACAGTCTATGTAGATCCTCACAATACCTATCCTGCAAACAGTCTATGTAGATCCCCACAATGCCTGTCATGTAGACAGTCTATGTAGATCCTCACAATGCCTGTCATGTAGACAGTCTATGTAGATCCTCACAATACCTATCCTGCAAACAGTCTATGTAGATCCTCACAATGCCTGTCATGTAGACAGTCTATGTAGATCCTCACAATGCCTGTCATGTAGACAGTCTATGTAGACCCTCACAATGCCTGTCATGTAGACAGTCTATGTAGATCCACACAATGCCTGTCATGTAGACAGTCTATGTAGATCCTCACAATGCCTGTCATGTAGACAGTCTATGTAGATCCCCACAATGCCTGTCATGCAGACAGTCTATGTAGATCCCCACAATGCCTGTCATGCAGACAGTCTATGTAGATCCTCACAATGCCTGTCATGTAGACAGTCTATGTAGATCCACACAATGCCTGTCATGTAGACAGTCTATGTAGATCCCCACAATGCCTGTCATGTAGACAGTCTATGTAGATCCCCACAATGCCTGTCATGCAGACAGTCTATGTAGATCCTCACAATACCTATCCTGCAAACAGTCTATGTAGATCCACACAATGCCTGTCATGTAGACAGTCTATGTAGATCCTCACAATGCCTGTCATGTAGACAGTCTATGTAGATCCTCACAATGCCTGTCATGCAGACAGTCTATGTAGATCCTCACAATGCCTGTCATGTAGACAGTCTATGTAGATCCCCACAATGCTTGTCATGCAGACAGTCTATGTAGATCCTCACAATGCCTGTCATGTAGACAGTCTATGTAGATCCACACAATGCCTGTCATGTAGACAGTCTATGTAGATCCCCACAATGCCTGTCATGCAGACAGTCTATGTAGATCCTCACAATGCCTGTCATGTAGACAGTCTATGTAGATCCTCACAATGCCTGTCATGTAGACAGTCTATGTAGATCCTCACAATGCCTGTCATGTAGACAGTCTATGTAGATCCTCACAATGCCTGTCATGTAGACAGTCTATGTAGATCCTCACAATGCCTGTCATGTAGACAGTCTATGTAGACCCTCACAATGCCTGTCATGTAGACAGTCTATGTAGATCCCCACAATGCCTGTCATGCAGACAGTCTATGTAGATCCTCACAATGCCTGTTATGTAGACAGTCTATGTAGATCCACACAATGCCTGTCATGTAGACAGTCTATGTAGATCCCCACAATGCCTGTCATGTAGACAGTCTATGTAGGTCCCCACAATGCCTGTCATGCAGACAGTCTATGTAGATCCTCACAATACCTATCCTGCAAACAGTCTATGTAGATCCACACAATGCCTGTCATGTAGACAGTCTATGTAGATCCTCACAATGCCTGTCATGTAGACAGTCTATGTAGATCCTCACAATGCCTGTCATGCAGACAGTCTATGTAGATCCTCACAATGCCTGTCACGTAGACAGTCTATGTAGATCCCCACAATGCCTGTCATGCAGACAGTCTATGTAGATCCTCACAATGCCTGTCATGTAGACAGTCTATGTAGATCCACACAATGCCTGTCATGTAGACAGTTTATGTATATCCCCACAATGCCTGTCATGCAGACAGTCTATGTAGATCCTCACAATGCCTGTCATGCAAACAGTCTATGTAGATCCTCACAATGCCTGTCATGTAGACAGTCTATGTAGATCCTCACAATGCCTGTCATGCAGACAGTCTATGTAGATCCTCACAATGCCTGTCATGTAGACAGTCTATGTAGATCCACACAATGCCTATCATGTAGACAGTCTATGTAGATCCTCACAATGCCTGTCATGCAGACAGTCTATGTAGATCCTCACAATTCCTATCATGTAGACAGTCTATGTAGATCCTCACAATGCATGTCATGTAGACAGTCTATGTAGATCCTCACAATGCCTGTCATGCAGACAGTCTATGTAGATCCTCACAATGCCTATCATGTAGACAGTCTATGTAGATCCTCACAATGCCTGTCATGCAGACAGTCTATATAGATCTTCACAATGCCTGTCATGTAGACAGTCTATATAGATCCTCACAATGCCTGTCATGTAGACAGTCTATGTAGATCCACACAATGCCTATCATGTAGACAGTCTATGTAGATCCTCACAATGCCTGTCATGTAGACAGTCTATGTAGATCCTCACAATGCCTGTCATGTAGACAGTCTATGTAGTTCCTCACAATGCCTGTCATGTAGACAGTCTATGTAGTTTCTCACAATGCCTGTCATGCAGACAGTCTATGTAGATCCTCACAATGCCTGTCATGTAGACTGTCTATGTAGATCCTAACAATGCCTGTCATGTAGATCCTCACAATGCCTGTCATGTAGACAGTCTATGTAGATCCTCACAATGCCTGTCATGTAGACAGTCTATGTAGATCCTCACAATGCCTGTCATGCAGACAGTCTATGTAGATCCTCACAATGCCTGTCATGTAGACTGTCTATGTAGATCCTCACAATGCCTGTCATGTAGACTGTCTATGTAGATCCTCACAATGCCTGTCATGTAGACTGTCTATGTAGATCCTCACAATGCCTGTCATGTAGACTGTCTATGTAGATCCTCACAATGCCTGTCATGCAGACAGTCTATGTAGATCCTCACAATGCCTGTCATGTAGACTGTCTATGTAGATCCCCACAATGCCTGTCATGTAGACTGTCTATGTAGATCCTCACAATGCCTGTCATGTAGACTGTCTATGTAGATCCTCACAATGCCTGTCATGTAGACAGTCTATGTGCATGTAGGGTTTATAGGTTTATAATAACTATAGTAATCAATACCTGTTTATAATTCAGAGTTGTATTATTATATCCAAAGCTTTTTCAAAACACTATGGCAATTATACAACTCAACACGGTTAGCTTGTCTAGTTTAGCATTTTTAACAGGTAGAGAGGCCCACTCACATAACCTAGTGACTGGCTTGGTGAAATCCCACATTAGGCATTCTTTGTTACAAAAAGAAAACTCTTTCTACATAAAAAAAATAAAATAAAAATGAAAAATAAAAATTGCAGCAAAATGGAAGAGGCAGCCAAACCATTACCAGAGGGAACACGGCTGCTAGTTATGATTAATCATAAAAACAAGTTAAGTTTCTTAAATTGAATTTGTCACCTACTGTATAGTAAGGAAAGCAGTTTAGAAAAGGTTACCCGGTACTTGTCATAAATATGAAATAACTGCATTCTCTTTTATTTAAAAGTTGCAAAGAAAATATATACTTGTCAACACCATATGGAGGGAGTCCAGGAGTGTAGAGGACATTTATCATTCAGCCTTCATCAGGGTGAATGACTAAGGTTAATGCCATATTCCAGTAATTTTGGAGGGATATTAGTTTTAAATTGTGTATAATGTACTGTACCACTAAATTTCTATTTAGATGTATATCTTATAAATTTACTGAAAAAAACAAACAAACTGTACCTTCACTAAAAGATCCGTAATTTGTAATTTGCTATAATTTGGTTATTTTCTGAAATTCTTAACTTGAAAGTTTGCATTCGCTAAAACTGTATATGACTGTAAAAATTAAAGTTACATTTCACAACTTATTTACTGAACTGCACCAGACCCATTTTCCTATCTCATGAATAATTTTTTCACATACCTCCTGTATAACCAAACCCTAGCTTTTGAGAAATACTAGAGATAACCCTAGACATATATTGTAGCAAGACACCAGATTCTCACCAGTGAGTCTTTATCCTGATCACCACCACAACAATTGAGACTATGAACAGTGTTACCTATTCTTAAACCGAATTCCTGCAATTTATAAATTTTTATAAATTTACTCCTAAAAGCAGCTTTAATTGTAACATCCAAACTTAAATTGTAGGCATATAATCAATAATGAAAGCATATTAATAGCAATAATGAAAAAATAAAAAAGCAAAAATTATACAAGTTTTTGTCCACTGCATTGTAGTCTCCGGAACGTTAGATGCTTAGCTTTGACGCTCAGTAACACAGCTACGCTGCTTCTGCCTACCCCTATGAGTAAACATTGGAATTAATGTGAAAGACGGAATCAGAGGGACTTATTCAACAACGTGAGAGAGTTGTGGGAAAACCTTTGCCTACACCCTCAGCTTACCAAACACGTTTGTCAAGTCAATGCCTACTGTAGAAGGCTCCAACAAATCAATGCAGCAAATGGGGCCCACATCAATTAACCGGTACTTGTGCAGCATCATGTACTATAATGCAATAAATTAATGATCTATCCTTAGCTTTAGTGATCCAATATTTGTGTGTTACCGTATTTGATAATTATTTCCATCCATGATCCAACTACAATACAGTAAGCGAATGAAGTTTAAAATTAGAATGTCATGTGAACTGGGTCACTATTTGAATCAGTATTTGAATGCACGATTAATATTTTGTCACGTCAAGTGATGTTTAATTAGTTACCCTTGATATATTGTTAGCTTTTCTATTACCATAACAATCAATCAATCATAGTACTGTCCTCATATCTGAGAGTTGGTGACCACATCATAATATGTTGAATCATACTTCGTTAACAAGACATGTTATGAAATACACAGTATGACATGAGTAGCATATCTTTAATTTAAGAACAATGAACTTAATAGACAGAGGACTCATGGGAACTGGCAAAGTTTCATTGGACTGCAAGCATGTTAGAGAGGGAAGCTTTGTATAGAATATAAATAAAGAAGGAACTGGCAACTTATTTCAGGATTCTCAGACGAAATGTTCATATGATTTAAGGAACCGTGCACTGAAATGTTCACTGTTCACTAAATGATTACACCAAATTCCAGAACCATACTTTTGTCTTTAACTGTACAAACAGTAAAAAACTTTGTGTGAAAAGATATGTCACCACGGACGAGGAACTTTGACAATCCTATTGAGACAAAACGAGTCATATTGCTCATTTTGAAAGTCATTGGACCCAGCTGAACAGATACATTTTTTTACCGTGTGTACATGTAACATGATCATTAGAAAAATAATTAGAAAAAAGTTTGAGTGATTGAATCATAAGCCAATGGGATGAAATACTGTTCATAATTCTAACCATAGAATATGTCCTAACATTCATTACACATGGACTTAAAAAGTCCCTGGATACGGTCTTGAATACTTGTGCAGTAGGGTCAGGATATATCACGACTATACAGTATAACGACGTTTTTTTTATATCACGGCTACCAAAATTATCGACATTTTCTGATATATAGTGCTAATTTTTTTTTAATTCGCGAAGGAAATCGAGCATGAAATACTTCAAATGTACCGCCATGGCAAACAAATACGTTATTTGCTCACCAGAGGTGCCACCGTGGCTGTTCACTCATGCTCGCCCGCTCAGTCTTTCTGAGTGTGTGACGAGAAAGCAACTGACTCTACTGCAGATTACGACTTCTAAGGTGAGTGTAAATGGGTTGCTAGTGACGTGTAAAGTAAAGTGAGGATAATGGAAAGATTAATAACAATTATTTAATGCTGTAACTAATATTTTTCGTTTGTTCATTTATGATTGTTAAATGAGGGTGGCAGTGTGTCGCCTGTTGTTCTCGGGATGGTGCATCAGCTGCCGAATCTGGTGCAGATTTCAATATCTAAAGCGAGTGTAAATGGTTGACGTGAAAAGTGAAGTGAAGATAATGGAAAGCTTTAATGGGAAAGATTTAATACTGTAACAAATATTTTTGGTGTTCGTTTATGTAGGTGTGGGATTGTCAAGAGAGGGTGGCAGTGTGGCGTCTACTGCCGAGTCTGGTGTTCCCAGGATGGTGCATCATCTGCCGAGTTTAATGTTCCTCAATATTGATATTGAAATAGCCTGTTGTTCCCGAGTCTAGTGTTCATTGGTGCTTTAGTTAGTAAGAAAGTGAACTCGTTAAGTCAAGTTTAGTCACTTTTTTGGGCCTCCAGGACGTAACCCTATTTTCCACATTGATTACATGTAACTATATATCGCGATTTAGTATATAGCGATCATCGTTGGACCCTATCTCGCGATATATCCCGACCCTACTGTACAGAAAACCAACAAGAATTATAAAACCAGAGCTATTTTACCAGGGGGTGTGGGAAGTTCATCAAAGTCTACAGGTTTTCCAACTTTGTGTTTCTTGATAGCGTCTTCATACTGCTTCATAATACGTTGGTTCATCCTCTCTTTACGAGCATTCTCTTCTTTCTGGTAAGCAATAAAAAAGTTACAAATCAAACCCATTATAGAAAGGTAATACTATTTTGTGTAGATATATCCAACACACAGGGTGATTCAAAAGCTGGGAATCATGGTAATTACTTTTATTATGAGACAATGCCTTTAAGGTATACTGTACAGGTATACCTCCATTTATGATAAATATATTATTTATCAATTATATGATATTAAATAATTTGCACACCTATTTCTAGTTACTGTATACAGTACAGTGTTATGATATCACTTAATTTAGATCTATTTTTTGGAAGGTGGAAAACATCTATTACCCTTTATATTTAAAGAAAATAAACATTACATATGTTCCAAGGAGTTTGACTGACTGCAGCATATCATAACTTTGTTAGCAAGGCAGTAGAATCTTTCAAATCCAGGTCCAGGCTTTGACAGACCTCTCAAAATTTGTATTTTGCTTTTCAAGCAATTTAGCCTTTCAAAGATGACAGAAAAACAACCAGCAGGTAAAATGAGCATCAGCAATATCCTTAGTAATAAGACACCCCACAAAGCCATAATTTTTTAAGTTAAGTTGGAGGTGATAAGACTGGTGAAAAGACAACAGCCATTGGTAGACTTTTTTCATTAAATTACTAATGTGTCTACTTCTACATTTTCAGTTTTTAAACATGGAAATACAGTATTCAAAGTTTACTTATTACAAAGTTTTATTGTCTTTTTTTTTTTTTAGGAATATATCTCCCAATTTTTAATGGTAATAAATGGAAAATTTATTATGATTTTTTTTTCTGGACCCATCCACATGGTAAACAGAGGTACAGTAATACCTCGATTTACGCGGTCAATTGAACGCGCGGAGTAGCGCGTAAAACGAGAAACGCGTAAATGGAATAACAGAGCATATGGGATTAATTGAAATAGAGACTGGGCCGACTCCCAAACTCCACTTTTTCAGACACAATACCTACGTTGTAGTAAAAATAACATCTTAATTTTATGATGGTATGCACACACAATTAATAATTAAGAGGAATATCAATAATATTAGGTACTTACATTAGTGGAAAAGATGGCTGGGCACACTGGGATGGGGGGTTGGTTCTGTGGCAGAGGGCAGATTATTGGCCCTTACCTGTATCACTTGTATCAATTGTATCACTATCCACCACAGAGGCCTGCAGGGCCTCTTTGTCAAACCCCTCAAAGTCCATATAAGTCCATATCCTCACTATCACTACCACTGACTTGGGCCGGCTGTGGTGGGTGGCGGGTGAAGAACTTGGTAATGTTTTGATGACTGGGCGACCTTGTGCGCACCCTACCCGCTTCCCGCATATATGAGTAGATGCACCGCGTAAAGTGGGCATTCCGGTTCTGGCGGGGTACCGCGTAAATGTGGATACGCGTAAACGAGAACCGCGTAAACTGAAGTATTACTGGATACCATTATAGAGCAGTGTGGACTAATAAAACGGCCTCTTATAGGCCACATTTGATGCCACTTAAATTTTATCTTTGGGGAAACTTGAAATTGGTGGTTTCTTGCCAAAAACCACACTCACTTCATCAAAAATCTAGACTGTATTCAGAAAAATATGAAATAAGATTGATACTTAAATGCAAAGAAACATTTAGTAATACCTATGTACAAAAACTGATGTCTATACTACAGAGACTTGACATTTCAGCAATTATTATATTACTGTACATGCAGTTCTTGATTTATGAAAATTTGGTTTACAAAAATCTAAAGTCACAAAAAAAGTCTCATATTTCAATTTACATAACTCTAAAGTTATAATTGTTTCCCACAGCATTATAAGATGGTGAGGTGCTGACACAGATATCTCAAGGCTTCTTGTACCAGACCTGATCAGTTTACAAAGACTGAAATAAACATACAATACAGTATTGGATTAAGAGTGGGTTAACTTGTAAGCTAAAAATAAAATACATGTACAGCAATGTTTTAATTATTGTATTCCACAACACTCTTATGTGATGCAGTGGCAAGACACTGATGCAAGATGAATTAAGTATCCTAGATTTTGAGCTGGCATCAATAGAAAGAATACAATGCTAAAGTGATAAGTTAACATTTCTTCTTTGCATAAGACCTCATCAAAAATCAAATTACCCTGTATATGAAAATAAAAATTCTCAAAATGTATATACCTGTACTATATGTACATTAGGGGGCAGTGAAATTTTGCTCAAAGCTGCACTCTTCAGGCATTGTTCCTTATACATATCTAAGACTCCTTGCCAAATTTGAAGCTGATATGTCGAGGTTTAGTCTGCCGCATTTTCTACTGAAATTTTTAAATTTACCTACAGTACTAGCCAAACAGCCGCTGTGGCGATGCAATGTTCTGTTCAGTGTTTATCAACTTTTTTTTCATATCTCTTATTTCATTTAAGTTGTCTTGTTGCAGATGAATATGGTGCTATGTCTATATTGATTATCAGCCTTTTCTCATTTCATTTCTCAATGTTGTGTTACTGTACTGTAATGTAGGGGAGACCTGGGTAAGTTGGCGCACTTGAAATTATTCAAATAGTTACCGTTAAGCAGTTCACACCGCAGGATCACCACGTGCTTCCTCAGTCACCCATATGCAGTCATTCTGAGACGCCGCACGTGTGATGATAAAGAATGAGAAGACCGAGAAATGGAGTTCGAGGATGATGGTGAAAGATCATTAAGTCATCATGGTTGAGCCTGGCAATGAATATCTCACACATGTGACTCCCAAGACTGGACACGGAAAGCAGATTGCCAAAACTATTCACGAGTTTCTGGTGGAGAAAAATCTAACCCAGCAGCCCATTGTATGTGTTGGTTGTGATGGAACCAATGTAAATGTAGGATCAGAAAATGGAGTCATTCATCATCTTGAAATGTTACTTGGTCACCCGCTCCATTATTTCATATGCCTTTCCACGCAGTTTTTTATCACTATGATGGTAAACCAAGTGGTCCTGAGCATTGGCGTGGTCCCATTGGAAAGAAGATCAAGGAGTCTTTGTCTGAGCTTCCAGTTGTCACCTTCCAGCCAGTCAGTTTCCCTGATTTCCCTGTGTTTAATGATGAAGTGGAGAAAGATCTGTCCTGGGATCAGAAATACCTGTATAGGATTTGTAAAGGAGTTATCACAGGTGTTGTTGAAGATGACTTGGCTGCTATTGAGCCAGGTCCTCCCTGTGTGTCAAGGTGGAACACCTTATGGAGTAGAATCCTCAGGCTGTATGTAGCAACATCAAGACCCAGCCATGAGTTGAAAAGAATTGTCATTACAATAATAAAGTTCAGTGCTCCAATGTGGTTTTACATCAAGATACACCCTTACGTAACACACGGCTCAAGGAACGTATTCCAGTCCCTGCTATATATGAAACACCTGAATAGTGAGGAGGAGACGATAGTGAAGAAGGCTGTCCAGAGAAATGCATACTTCGCCCACACAGATCAACTTCTTCTTGGTATGTGTGCAGATGAGGACATGACTGTTAGAGAAAAAGCTGTCTCAATGATAAGAAAAATTAGAGAGGAGAATCAGCAAAAGGAAGAATGCACTGGCAGATCTGAAGAGGAGGAGGAAGATTCTGATGCTGCTGTTGACGAGAATTTGTTAAACTATACTGATGAGGAGGGTATAGATGGAGATGGGAATGAGGATGTGCCTCCTGTAGTCAACATGAGAAAGGTGGTGACTCCGAAACTAAAGTGGCAAGCAAAAAACTATCATTCCATGATTAACTGGAGGAATGAACTCAAGACTGAGCCTCCTTACATTGCTTCTCTGTCAAATCTACAGGTTAATGACATTCTTGAGACACCATTAGTGGTGCCCAAGTGGCCAAACAGCACTCAGGCGGTCGAGAGAGGCATAAAAGTGATGACTGAAGCTTGCACTGAAGTGACGGGATACGAATCGAGAGATGGATATATTAGGCAAAGATTATTGTCTAGGAAAATGATGCCAAGGTTCCGCACAAAAAAGAATTTCAATATGAACTTGTAATGATTTTCTATACGGTGTACCTGTAAAATAACATGTGAATTAAATCGATGTCACCCATGTAAAATTTATAATTATCCTGGAAAACATTAAATGACACCTAATTTTTGGTATACACTGAAAGTTGACAAAAAGTCGTTCGCGATGCGGCAGGGTAAGTATGCATGAAATGGCATGAAATTTTGCACAGGTGTTTGTTACAGCCATACAAACGATGCCTGAAAAGTGCAGCCTGCAACTCAAATAAAAGTGTTTTTTCCCTGCCCCCTAATGTACATACAGGGTAGTAAACTTACTGCATTACTACCAAATTAAAACCATTTGTCCTGGTTGTTGGACCTCGTAGTCTCAAAATGAACCACAACCTGTGGCACAGTTTAAATGTCCTTTACTGCACGTACAGTCATATACAGTACTGTACTTATTAGGTTTATTATTGACTAATAATCACTGTACAGTACACCAAAAGTTGTCATTAAAAATATGTCAATCAGCATTTTAAGATGTTTTCTGGAAATGTTTTTCTTTTCTCAGGAATATATCTCAATTCTTATAAAGGTAGTCTATGGGAAACTGTAATCTAATGCACAAAAGGTTTTTCAGGATTGAAACCCTTTCATAAATCAGGTAATGTCTTTACAGTACTGTATTCTTATGGTTGTGGATTTCTTTATCAACTTGTATTGTATTAAATACTGTTTTCTTGATGTGCAAGTTCGGCATATTGTACAGGTACCTGTTTATTCAGTTTTCACATCCAAATATTCTCTCAATGCTCCTTCTAACTCACTTCTGCACTTTCCTTACGACTACAGTCATTTACTGCATCTTAATTATGAATGACTCCTACCATTGTTCCGGAACCTCTATATTTCACTAGATCCCTCTATTGGGACAGTTTGTACACATTCTCTTTGGAGGGATGGACAGACAGATGGATAGCTGGATGGATGGACGCATGCACGCGCACACACAAATCAGAACCATTTTCCACATAATTCAGTAGATTCCTATATCAGAATATATCTTACTTACACTGTCCTTCTATTTCCATACTTCTTAGATATTTACATCAGTTCCTCACTTTCATACATTTATAAAGTTGTTCTCTAAAAATTAATTTTCTTTGAGAGGTCATACAACCTCCATATTATGTTTCATCCAATACTCTCCCTCATATAGTCCTCACTATTCTAACTATGCATCTCAATTAGCCTAGCCACATTACAATGGCCTCTGTCCAGTTCTAGGTTTAGGATTTACTGACATGCAGCACTGGAGGTCGTAAGAGGTGCTCACAGTGTATGATGGATGAACCTGCTAAATACAATATTGTAACCATTTGAATGAGGAAGGCAAGGCTTTCTTTTAAGCAAGAGCAATTTACCTCCCTTAAATCACTATGATACTGTTAAAATATTTCACATGAATATTCAGCCTTAATAATGCTAAACCAGGAAAACAGCGACTCACCTTTGCCTTATCTCGTTGTTCCACATATTTTGCTAATCGTTGTTCAAGAGCCTCCAGCACTGCGGATGGGGACGGTGGTTCTCCTGTTGCAGGGTCGGTGTTTCCCAAAGGATCAACTGATTCTACCGCAGTGCGACTTGGAGATTCAGATGGTGTGGAACCTTGGAATATGAGATAATGTTATACAACACAAAATGACCCAATATTTAGTGGGATATAGAAAAAATTGCAGGGTACAACTTACACTACACCAAATAAAATTACGTACGTATTCCCCATTTTTTTATCAAAAATTATCGTATGAAGCATCCAGAAAATTAGCATAAAAATAAATTCTGTGGCTAAAATGAAAGAAAGTGCAATTAAAGTACGACTACATAAAGTCCTTATTATTTAAACATTCAATACTCCGTCCCTCCTACTATACACTACCATTCACCCTGCATGTACATCGTACTGACTTGGTAAACTTTGCTGTTCTTTCGTGACTTACCATGGCACCCCCTACAATGCAAATGCACTGCCAATATTAAGTGGCAAGAGTGCTTTCAAATGTTATCTGTATGTAATAAATATACTATACACAAATAAAGGCAAAGACACATAATCAATATATAAAACTACAGTAGTGATAATGAATGTTTTACTATGAGGCATAAGGTGTGTGTTACCATTATGTACCATCCACACCAAGACACTAATCACACAAGCAGCTACCCTATATACTTTGGTATATGGCAGAGGTTGCTGTTGTTGAACTGGGATTGTGCTGACTTTGCTAGAAATGGCTGAGGTAGGTTATAGCATTTTCTACCGTAAAAATAAGTGAAGCTATGTAGGGAATTTTATATTTGTGCAACAGCTTTATTTTAAGACAAATTTCATTCCTAAATTCCAGATGCTCATGAGCCACATTACACTAATAAGGCTCCATTTAAAACTAACCTCCCACACCTAACCTAATAAGGGATTTGTTTTCAAGATTTAGCCTCTCATTAAAGGCACAAGAAAATATAATACTACAATAATCTTCCCGCTAGCTGGAATCTTCTACCTCTAGAAATTTCCATAACCCAGAACTTTTTTGAGAAATCCGAGAAATTCCAATAAATACCTCTCCATTCCAGGCATTCGAATGAATTTCTGAGAGATTGCATTATGTACTTACACAAGCCGAGTCAGGAGCAGATCCAGGAATATCAAAAGGGCTGTATTCAAGAAGTTGTGGGTAAGAGAACATAGCAACCACAGCAAGCCCATCCAGATGGGAGTTTTGTGGAGTGGTTGGGAAGGGGTGCAGTAAGCCCCTCTTCCCCCCCCCCCCCCCCCAAGAAATATTTTTGAAATCTGACCAATATAATGGGCATTTTGAGGCCATGTGCACTTGGTATTAGGATATATTCTCAGGTCAATAGTAATTACTTTTACTATACAAAAATGCCTGAGTACAATACTGCATTAAAGAAAAAGTATTGGAATTTTTTTATGAAAAGGGGGGATCCAGCCATGTGAGTGCATGTGTGGATAGGCTCAGGGTGCTTGTGAGCTACGATTGGCTACTAATGTCATGTGACTGTATGGGATACCTATGATTAGCTGATGTATCTCACAGCCTATCTCCTCAAGTCTAGTATTATGACTCTTACTTCACTGTCTGCTCCCATTAGACAAACTTATTCACTCGTTCACTGCTGTGTTTGCATATGATGTGTGTTGTGCAATACCAGGATATAATCAGCTAAGAATGCCATTAAAGCAGTGTTAAGACATAATAAGTGATTACAGCCACTATGTATATTGTACTGTACTGTACTGTACAGCATGCCCTTACAATTCGTGGATTTTTAATTCACAGATGACACCCTGGATATACTCAAGAATGTTTGCAGGTAGTTTTAAAGAACACAGCATTTTCACGGCCGGGACGGAGAGCCACCATCTTCCTCCCAGTAACATCATTTTTGGTGAGTAAAAATTGAGTGTTGTTCATTTATTATCTTGTTACATCATGAATGACTAGTTGTATGTGGTTAAAACTACCTGATTTCATACAAATATGTGCATGTGTTGCACTTTTGGGTCTCAAAATTTTCGGCAGGAATGCACCTAAATTTTTATAAATGAAGACAATGGGAAGAATGGTTTCACATTACATAATTTTGCGCTATGGGAAGATTTTACGGAATTTAACCCTTCCATAACCCAGGAGATGCCTGTACTTGGTAAAAAGTTGACCAAAACAAAACATTGTGCTGATATTCTTCATGGAATATTGCAGTTTTAGATTAACACGGATGTCCTTTCTTGTAATCACATCAAAGTGTTTTTGCTGGATTCTAATAAGAAAATGAATATGGTGATGCTGTTCTCCCAATCAACCTCCTGCTGTACATGCAGATGGCACAAGTGGGAAACTTAGTGTCCTCTGTTTACAGGTATCAGGGGCACACCTAGAAATTGGTTAGGAGGTTTCAAAATATTTGAGCAGGGTGAAGAGCCGACGTAGTATACTACAGATCACTAAAGCTATAAAACTCTCCTGGGTGCTCAGGGGAGTTTCTGGGCAACCAAGAAACCCCCCTGGGTGTGCTACTGAGTACTGTATTGTAACAAAATTGAACATTATGAAAACACAGTTTACAATCCAGTGTCTGTTTATTTGAGTGCAATCTTTTCATGCTCAGTTGTGCATACCTCTAGTAACATGCACAATATCTTTACATTAACAAATTCAAACATCAGTAATTTTCGAGCTTCAGCTGCAGCATATAAGTCTAGTCAATCTTTTGTCGACGTATCTTCTGGTACCAAATAGTAGGTTACAGCTGTCTGCACTCTTTTAACAGAGGTTTGGTCAAAGATGATTTTCAGTCAACACAGACAGATTAGATTTTGTGATAATTGTCAAGGAAAAACTGGAGAACAACTGGAAAGATGGTGCAAAGGAGTACAGCATAATGGGATGAACTTGGTTGTCAAACTACAGGAGCTGTCACCTTACTAAATGGCTCTTCAGAATCACAGTTTACAAAGCATAGAATATGATGGCAATGATTTAACAACAACATCAGTATCAATCACAAAAAGATCAGCTAATGTTGACAAAGAACCAGGCTTGTCTAAAACCTATAGGTTTTTGTCATGTGAATATACATCCATAAATGTTTTAGACATTTTTGCCGAAGCTAGGGTGGAGATGGGGGAATGTTAATATCATCACCAATATAATTATGAATACTGTAATGATGATGATGATATATACTGCATAAAACATCAGAGGAGAGGGAGGGGATTATCCATATTATTGTGGTTTTATGATATACATGAATATCTTATTGATATTTTATGAAAAATGGAATGGTGTTATGCTTATAATGTATTATTGAGTGTGTTGTAACAATTTCAATAATGTGGATGTATAAAAGAAAAACTTAACTCACTTATTATTCTCATGGGTTCATTAGTAGCAGACAGTGCACCACAAGTATTCATCTCAGGCTTTGGTTGTCTAGCAGTGGGAGTACCTGGGGGTCCAGGTAAAGTGGTAAGGTCAACAGCCTGATCATTCTCAGCAGCTCTAAGCATTGGCTCCATTTGTTTCATTATCCTCATGAACTGAATAGCTTGTTCTTTATTGCCACTCTTCTTGGATGACAACGCTGCCATCTTATACTCGCTGTGGCGATTGCGAACAATACTGGCAGGGTCAGATGATGAGGTAATTTGTTGGAGTGGTGGTCCAGATGATGAGTTTCTTTGTAAAGGCTCTCCTGATAATGAGTTGCTTTGTTCAATAGGTGGTCTAGAAGGTAAGTCCTATTGGGAAGAAATCATATTCTTTCATTCCTATTGAAGGTAACAAATACATAGATTAATATATACTGTACTGTACATTACACGCAGTCCGAAATTTACAAAGATCCAGTTTATGAAAGTCCAAAGTTATAAAAAAGAAAAATGTCCCAGGTTTCAATTAAATGAGGAAAATCTGAAGTAATGATTTTTTTTCACAGCATAGGAAGATGCTAAGGTATTGGCAAAGGCATATCAGGGCTTCCTGTACTCAAAAGGTCAGTTTATTAAAACAACATACAAGGCATGTATTGTACTGTATTAAAAAGTGGTTAACTAACCTAAAAATAACATACATGTTGTGCTTTAGTTATCATTGCTCACAGGATCACTACATAAAAAAGAGGCAAGATGCTGACTCATGGTATTTTGACTGTGGAAATGCTGATATGTTTAGTAGTATATCAGAGTTTGATCTGATGCAATGGAAAGAGTAAAATGTTAAATGTTCTTCAGATAAAACTTCATCGAAAATCAAATTCTGTGAAAAGAAAACTTCTCAAAATGTATACAGTATTAAGTACATGTACATACAGTGAAGTAGACTCATGGTTGGTGCATCGCTTTCAAATTAAAAATGTATGTCTTGGCGAGGCCTAACAGTCTTGCACTGCATCATAACTAGCGGCACAGTTTCTCAGTAAGTTTTATGCACTACAATTTCTTGTAATTATAAAATTACAACTGTGCTGCATGAATTGTGTTTATTATTGGCTTACATTCATTATGTACACAAAAAATTTTCATTAAATCATGTTCTGGGGATTATATGAAAGGTTTTACAGGAAGTGAACCCTTTCACAAATGGAAGATACTACATGTACAGTACAGTATAACAGTTTTGATGTGTGAGTTCCACTTTGAAACAACCATCCCAGAAATGTGATCAGGTCTCAGCAGTAAAAAAATAAAATACAAAAAAACAGTATGTGTCAACCAAAAATCTAATTTAAGAAATAATTATAAATTTTACAGAATACGTGAGCAGTCTAAATTTCCGTTCTTCATTCGCCTACACTTAACCCCTGGAGTTACAATATTGTATCCTTTCCCATGTATTATCAGCCATCTCCACACCTTCAAAAAATTTTCTTCACTTTCATATTCCACACTTTCTATTATAATACTACAAATGACTAATTAACATGAAATTTTAGGATATACAGTCGGCCCTTCACATACGCAGGTTTAGCATACACGGATTTGCAAATACGCGGGTTGCCCCACCGGAGGAATATTCTGTACATTGAAGTAATTGAAGTACATTCAAATCGCACGCGGCACCGCACACCATCCCACACACACGTCACGCCACCCTGCGCTCCCTCACTCAGTCAGTCTCTCTGTAACCACGCTTGTGTTGACATCAGCATTGTATGTCGACCCTGATTTTTTGACAAAAAAATCGTTAATTTATGATATTCCTTGTTTATAGGTCGACCCAAGTTTTTGAGGGTTTTGGAACAACAAAACCTTCACTAAAAACGCTCTACGTCCTATAAACTGAGGCTCGCCGTGCCTGAAACAGAGTGCCAAAAGCAAATTGTTTACCATTTATTATTACGCCACTTTACACTGAAATGCGGGTAGTTTCAACAAAAATATTGTATATTTCCATTCAAGTATTTATTCAAGTCAATTAGGAGGGAATATTATTGTAATACAACAGTTTTTTAACTGAAAACCAGTACTGTACACTAATATACAACAATTTTTATCTCGAGCAAAATATATGATATTTATATTCAAATTATTGGCTGTCTTGCAAGGATTCCAGCAATGCAAATTATAATCTCCTAACTTTAGTCTAAGATATTATATAAGATAAGAACTGTGAGCCTAAATAAACCCCTGGCTGAGCAGATGGGGGAGGGAGGGAGGGAGGGAGGGAGCCAGCGAGGGGGGGGGGGGGGGGGGTTGAGGTAATATGTTTGACAGTTTGAGCCGAAGGTCTCTGTGTGTTTATTTAACAGTCCAACTACGCTTCTCCCATTTTAAAATGCCAGTGAAATGACCTGGGTGAATATAATTAACATTGCTGGGATTCTTGTAAGACACTGATTAATTTGAATAGCAACATGCTCTAATTTGCACTAGACATAACAATTTTAGTACCGTAATGAAATTAGTACATGTACACTCCAGCTTTGCACTAAGGTCATTTATTTCTTTTAGTACAGTGTGTGCATGTAAATGGATGAAAATAAATGAAGAAATTTATGTAAATCTACCCAAAAATACAGTTGAAAACTTTATACTGTATTATAAAATGTACTACACAGTATTGTACACTAATGTACTACATTTTTATATCTTGAGCAAAATATATGACGTTTTTATTCAAATTATTGGCTGTCTTGCAAGGATTCCAGCAATGCAAATTATAATCTCCTAACTTTAGTCTGAGATATTATATAAAATAAACACCTTAAAGAATAAAGTTATCACCAATCTTTTGTCTGGGAACACAAGGAGGGAGGTAGCCAGCGAGCATGGGGGAGAACAGGGGGGGGTGGGGGGGGGGTGAGGTGACAGAATGTGGTGTTTGTTTATTTATTTGAGATAGTATGTGACAGTTGGTGCTGAAGGCCTACGTGTTTATTTATCATTACTTAAGAGTGACTAAGCTCTTCGCATAATTTGCCACCCAAACGACCTGGGTGAATATAACTTACATCGCTGGGATTCTTGTAAGATAGCGATTTATTTGAATACCTGTATAAACAATCTATAATTGCAATAGACATAACAATTTAAGTACCGTAATCATTTAGTACATGTACAGTACAGGTTTGTTCCACGGTAAAATCTTTTGAATAACGAAAGAAAGCAAAAGTCATTGTTTTCGTCATGATTTTATCCCATTTTCCACTGTAATACATACATCATTTCAGCAAAAATATTACATTTCCATATTCATTTCTGAGAATATATTCATTCAGTCACAGTTAAAGTAAAATACACTTGTGATGTAATATTTTAATGAAAATACCCGGTATTTAGAAATACGGTATCGTAGTTTTCTTTGGTTTCAAATTTAATTAACAAAGATTGATGTTTCAAATGTAATGAACAAAAATTATGTACAGTATCGATAAATAAACTTTAAAAAATGAATATTTTATGTTTTACATCGTCCTGTGCATACCATACCATGCATTTGGCTTCTTTGGGCTTGCTATGATGACGCAAGAGATCTGCCCTGGCAACTGTACCGACACTCACAGCTGGTAGTGCGTTGGTGCGTCGTTTCCATTATTTAGTAGTAATTACCGGTAAATATTTTTCAACCTAACGAAACTATTACCCATTTAGAGGTCGACCCCCAATTTTTTGCCAAATAATTTGGTCTTAAAAACTCGAACTACACACAGGTATATACGGTAAATATGGACATGGACATGGGGGGGGGGCCAGGGTTTTGGGGGTGGGGGGGCAGCAAAAGTACACGGATTTTTAACATTCACGGGTATCTCTGTTACCTAACCCCTGCGAATGTTAAGGGCCGACTGTATAATAATTTCATTTATCTTATTTTCCACATAAAGCAGAAGAGTAAATTACAAAAAATTAGACATAGATGGCTGTGCTTTATTATATTATTAATAAAGCATGGACTGTCACATTTTTAATAATATTTTTTCTGATTATTTGTGAGAGGATTATTCCATTATTATTTATTTGTATGTGTGTATCTACACGCACACATATCTGCAATAAAGGTAAAAGAATTAATTGTCCTAAGGGCAAACACACAAAGGGAATATACATTTCTTTGTACACAAGTAAAAATGTACCCCCCCTCCCCCCCCCCTGGTCAGCAAATGTTATTTTGAGAACCTAACCCACAAATTTGGGGGCCCCCCTGAACTTTCGTTTCACTACACACGGGAGATGGCTCAGAATAGCCGAGATCCCTCACTCCTCTTAACACACGCACAAAGTTTATTCTCTTTTATGTTTTTTACTTTTTAATAATTAATTATCTTATTTTTTTGTATATTCTGTATGTAAGATTGAGAGTGCATGAAAAATTAAGAAATTTATATGTATCTACCTGAAATTAGGAGCTGAAAAACAACCATAACATAGCTCACAGCTTGGCCTGGAGTGGTAGGGCAAGGCTAGGGGGATGTTGCTATAGTGACAATTCTTGTTTTACTATCACAAGTACAAAACTGATATAAATACTGAATAAAAAAAAAATAAAAAATTAGCAAAGTAAGGAATATTACCACTGACGTAAAGTAACGGCCTACATGATAACCCAAAAGGCTGAAGCAAACTCCCAACTCCCTGTACCTCCTTTCCCAGTATTCATAAACTATACTACCTACCTTGCTTATGTTATTTAACAATTGTGCTACTTCAAACAAAATTTTTATACAATTTACATAAAAAATGCAGCTAAAACCAGTAAATAAAACTCTTATTATAGATTAACACAATCGCCATTTGCATACACTCCGTGCTTCGCCATAGCAACGCAGATCAACAGAGACGCTACCTCCACCGTCTCCCTCGCAAAGGAATTTATATTCCCTCTATGTGTTTGCCCTTATGACAATTATTTCTTTTAAACTTTTTTGCAATATGTATGTAGGATGGTGTGCGCATATAAGTGAGTAAAAATAAATCAAGAATGTTCCATATATCTACACAAAAATACGAGTTGAAAAATTACCAAAACACCTCACAGCTTGGCCCAGTAGCCTGGTGGTAGTGACAAGTCTAACTTTGCTACAATGTCGCCAACTATGTTGATAGACACAAATGTAAAAAGAAAGTTATCTGTAAATCTTCATTTGTATTAGGTATTTCTAGATTTAAAATTAAATGTTGCAGGTACAGTATGACATTAATAGATAGTAATACATGTGATAATTCTGAAATGATTACTGCTTAGCTACCTCTGAAGAGTTGGGTGTCTACCGTATGGACGTTAATCGTCTCGGGTTATTATCATACTGTAAGTACAGTACAGTAATTATAAATCCAGTTTTAATATTTACAATAATTATTGTTCAACTAATTAAAAAAATAATAATGTATTTAAGTACATACAGTATTTTTCGATTTAGCAAACTAATTCGAGCCACCCCTTTCCGTTAAATCAAAATTTCCGCAAAATCAAATTTGTTCTTTTTGCTCGATTTAGCAAACTAAAGTTAAATAAATAGAGCGTAATTCCGTTAAATTCAGTCAAAAGTCTCTCAGAAGCCTCAGAAAGGAAGTGGTGTTGGGGAGAAAGTCAAAAGAGTGTGGTTATCAATTGCAAAAAAGTTGGGAATACAAAAAATTAAAAACAAACACAAAACCCCCATAGTTTAAGGTAAGACAAGAATATTGTTTTTATGCACTGTACAGTCGGGGTCAAAAGTGTTGAACACTTAGCAATATCTGGCATCTACGTGTGAATTATACATACAGTATTACCCCGCCTAACGGGGTTTCACTTAGCGCGTTTTACCATATACGCGGTGCCTTGCCAGAGCTGAACTTTCACTTAACGCGGGTTTTTTTCCACATATACGCGGTGAGTGTCCGGCTCGAGAGCTATTTTTAGATTCGCCCCACCCGCCACCCTGCCTGACTGCCTGTTTTAGCTCATAAAATTCATACAAATTACCCAGCCAGAATATAATTTACATTGCTGGAATTCTTACAATTTGGTGATCATTTTGAATATAAACATCATAGATTTTGCATTAGGCATACAAATTTTAGATATAAAGTTTATTCTGAGTAAATATGTTATTTTTTGTGCAAAATATATGACATTTGTATTCAAAATATTCCTGGGCTTTCAAGGAATCCAGCAATGTCAATTATATTATCCTAACTTTAGTTTGAGGTATTATTTATTACTAAAAAGGTAAATATTCTGGTTTCCCCACACATCTGGTGAGACGGTTGGTGGGGGGTGGGGGGGAGGGAGGGACCATCTGTTACAGTGAAGAATATTTTTTTTTTTTTATTAACTGAAGATATTTGTTTTAGCTCATAAAATTCATACAAATTACCCGGTCAGAATATAATTTACATTGCTGGAATTCTTATAATTTGATGATCATTTTGAATATAAACATCATAGATTTTGCATTAGACATACAAATTTTAGATATAAAGTTTATTCTGAGTAAATGTTATTTTTTGTGCAAAATATATGACATTTTTATTCAAAATACTCCTGGGCTTTCAAGGAATCCAGCAATGTCAATTATATTATCCTAACTTTAGTTTGAGGTATTATTTAATACTAAATGTTAAAAACTCTTGAAGGGAGGATTGGTGGAGGGTGGGGGGGAGGGTTGGGACTGACCGCGCGGTTGGAAGAGGGGGGGGGGGAGGCAAGGTGGGGTACTTTGATTGACAGATAGTGTCGTGAAGAATATTTTTTTTTTTTTATTAACTGAAGATATTTGTTTTAGCTCATAAAATTCATACAAATTACCCGGCCAGAATATAATTTACATTGCTGGAATTCTTACAATTTGGTGATCATTTTGAATATAAACATCATAGATTTTGCATTAGACATACAAATTTTAGATGTAAAGTTTATTCTGAGTAAATATGTTATCTTTTGTGCAAAATATATGACATTTGTATTCAAAATATTCCTGGTCTTACAAGGAATCCAGCAATGTCAATTATATTATCCTAACTTTAGTTTGAGGAATTATTTATTACTATACCTGGTTTTCCCCCAAAAATTTCTCAGAGGGAAGAACCAGCAAGTGTACTGTGAGAAGAGGGGGAGGGAGTCAAGTCCATTACTTGAATGGACATTAACTTGGCGACTGTATTTCTCTATTTCTCTTAAGTATTAATTGTGTGCATGTACCATCATAAAATTAAGATGTTATTTTTACTAGAACATAGGTATTGTGTCGGAAAAAGTGGAGTTTGGGGATGGGCCAGTTTCTATTGGAATTAATCCCATATGTTCTGTTGTTCACTTAACACGGTACCCTCTGGGTTTTATTGACCGCGTTAAGTGGGGTACAACTGTATATGATTGGGATATACTAATATTGTAACACTATACTTGTCATCACATATTATGCCTGAACCAAAAAATGGGATAAAACTCTCCTTAATACTTAAGATCTTCGGGTACTTACTGTCAAGTGTTCAACACTTTTGACCCCAACTGTTCATACCATGTGTCTGCGTAGGTGCGTGAGCGTATAAACGGAATTAATCTTGATTTAGCTAACTAGTTCACCAAATCGAGTAAATAATAACGGAAAAAATTCCTTCCAATAAATCAAGAGTTCGTTACATCAGATTCCGTTAAATTGAGAGTATGGTGGTCCCTCGGTTAACAAACGGTTCGATTAACGAAATTTCGATTAATGAATTACCTCCCATAAGGATCTTCCATTCGGTTATTGAACAAACCTTTCTATTAACAAAATCCTTACGAAAAACACGTTTTGTTGTGAGCATCAGCTGATGGGCTAGTCTGTCAATTCAGTAATCTGTTCTATGTTTACATTCGTTTCCAGTGGAGTAAATATCAAGAAAGTTGTACTCTTTAATATTTGTGCATTTTTTATATTACAATTATTAGTCATTTTAAAATTTAGTTAACATATTGATAATACAGTACAGTATATGCAGTACAGGGAACTAGTTTTTTGTGCGCCCATCAGCCGCTTGACTCACCCACCAGGCGTCAGTTTGGCTTTGTTGACAGTGGAGTGAGCATCAATTTTGTTGGCGTCTTGAATATTTTTTCAATTTTACATTAAAATTATTGGTCATTCTGAAATTTAGTTAACATATTGATAATATATAGCGCAGTGCAGTGTTGATTTAAATAAAATAATCTTGAATTACACCTAGTGAACTTAAAATTTTATTGGTGAAACTAATGCATCAAGCATGGGTCCCCTGAAAGGTGATTTCTCCTCCATCCCCACTTCCTTCTCTTCCCCCTTCTGCTCCACCTCCACTTCTAATTCCCATCATCATCATCATCCAGGAACCTTCTACATACACACCTCAAAGTAAGTGTACTTTTATTGCATTTTTTTTTTTACTTTGTATGTACTTTTCTGTGAGCTGGAACCAATTACCCAATATCCCATTAAAACAATGGATTCGGTTAACAAAATTTTCGGTTAATAAACGACTCTGTGGAACGAATTGTGTTCATTAACCGAGGGACCACTGTATACTGTAAGCAATAACATATTTTTAATTCTGGAGTTGTGTTAAGTGGAATTTAGCCTACTGGAGACAGCAACCAGGAGATTCATTAGGCTATGGGACCGGAACTTCACATATAGGAAGCAGGACGATTTTTTTTTGCCATTTTTCAGACAAAAAAGTGCATCTTATGCCATAAATACAGTAATTTTCTTCTTTCCTTTTTTTTTAGTTACATGCACACATAATCGTTCATAGAAAATGTGAAAAAAAAAAAGAAATTATTATAATACAGCAAAAAAAATTACAGAATAATAATTTTTTATGTCCCCATAACCGAGTGTGGATCATGGAAGCAGGAAGGGAGAGAGTTGTCGGTATCTCAACCTTCAGCCAAACTGCAACTGCATTATTGTTATTTTTTAACTTGCAATTTCTGGTAGATATACATAAGTTTCTTCAGAGTTTATTTTTTTTTTTACTCTGCTACACACACAAACAATTGTTCATACAGAACGTACAAAAACAAACTATAATTTTCATAGGGTTAAAAACATAAAAGAGATTAAAGATTTATTAGGTGTGGGAGCTAGCACAGAGAGTGAGGGAGCAGCTTTCCCTCACAGCTCTACTGTCTTGTGTGTGCAGTGAAAAGATTGCCAAAAGGCAATGCATTATTTCTTATTTTTTTTTATTTACTATTTTTTTTTTATTCTTCATATTTAATGGTACAGAGTATATTATTTTTTGTACAAAAAAGTTTCTTCCACATACAAACCACTTTCTGGGCGACATGACACAATTCAACAGCTTAGCCTGGCAGTCACTGAGGATGGGCTGTCTCCCAGCATTCCGTGTGGGTCGCACATGTGATGCCATTCCGAGACTGCCTCATCACATCTCATAATATTGTGAGTTACTGCACATCACTTTTTCATAGCAGTGACAATGCAGGAAAAACATTCGGGCAGCGACCATCGTAAGACTGATCTTTAGCCATCGCATGGCGGTTAATGGTGCTAATTTTTAACATAAAAGCATAAATAGATCCATCGTATAATGGTCATTCCCTGTACAGGTACTATGGTTTATTACAGTACAGGTATATGCTTTTCTTGGACACATGAATTGACAACATTGTTTTTTTTTTAAATTACAAATTTCTGAAATTCTTACCCATTTCTCTAGACTTGACCTTGGTGGGGGCTGTGGTCTAGGCTTGCCTGTGTCTTGGAAAACAACTTCATGCGGTATAGACGCCAGTGGACCAAGTGGGTTACTATGGGTAGTAACTGGTCCAGGCCGTTCCTCAGATGGTGATAAAGCAGCAGGAGAAGAGGTAGAGGTTGTGTCAGCTGATCCTCCTTTACTGCCACCACTTAACTTGACGACAACAGCAGGAGGAATCTCATCCTCTTCAATAGGATGACCAGCCTTAACAGCCTTCTGCATTTGTATCAAAGTTTTCAGGCCACGATTAAATCTAGAAAACAAGGAAACTTTGTATAAAGTGTTTTTAGGTTCTTGAACAAGCAATGAGAAACACCATGAAACATTATGACATGACATGTGTATAATGTATAACAGTGGTATATAATATGCAAATTGTACAAAATAGGTAATACAGTATTGTATGTGATGAGTCCTTTGCACCTAAGACATCTACAGTATTTTTTTTTACTAATATTGCACTGAAGTCAACTTCTTCCCTTCTTTGTGAAAGACATATATCAAGAAGGAATTTGAAATTTTTGTATTCTTGTTTTTCTATTGTATTTCTTCCTGAAAATAATCTACATCCTTCTGATACTACAACTGGTGTGTTGTTGGCACATGAAAGCTTCCAGTGATAACAACAGTGATGTGTTATGTTTAGTTGGTTAAGTGCTCTAGATTATATTGTTTGAAGTTCTCTTATATTATGTTTATTTGTGTTAAGCCAATTCTGCTACTTGAAGCTGAGTCATTAGTAATTTGTGATTCCTGTTATTCTGTTTATTACAGATCTATGGATGTTGTATTAAGTTGAATAAAGCCTTCCAGTGCTTAACTTCATTTTCATAACAAACAATATACTGTACATGATTTATGAAGTAACATGAACCAGCTTAACATACCAAACCTAACCTAATGATGATGTAGCATAATTAATTTGGGTTAACACTTGAGCCCCAGGTGAGGGTGCCGCTGGCTGTACCCCCACGCTAGGGTAAATCAATAAAAATCAACTTTTCCCAAAATACTTTGTAACCCTTTTAAATGATAAAACAATAAAAAAGAAGTAAGAAAAACTATATATTGACCCTCTAGAAACTTCCCTGGCAGTGTGGAAGGAGGGAGGGGGAGGGAGATAAGGGGACAGCTTGTTATGACAGCGAGTGTTTGTGGTCACCTACACATTTAGAAGCTACTTTTTAGCTTGCCTTTGTGTCCGGGATGTATATATTTACTGATCATAAGATATATTTCCTATAAATAATTCATTTAGAATATTTTATTTGCATTATTTTTCAAAAAAAGTGCTCAGCAACACACTCGCAGTCGGTCTGGCTGTCTTTGTGTTTGGTAGAGCAATTAATGCATAAAATAAATATCGGAATAATAATTCCACAAATAACATAATCATAGTATTATTTTCCAGTAATACTACACTACAATACAACTACTGTACACTAGTTTTTGCAATATTACTTTGACACAACATGATACAATGGACAAACAATGAAAATAAAACAAACAAAAGTAAGCAATTACGTTCAGGAAGCTTCCCTGTGGCCGAGGGTGTGGCATGACAGGCAAATAGTCACACTGGAACCTGATAACCCGCGCTGGGCAATTAAACAGTGGCGGGAAAAGGCGAGCATTCTGGAACGTCACCCAGGGCGTAAGGGTTTAAAATACTGTAGCTAGGTAAATTTTGTTCATCTTATTTCGAATAAATAATTTACTGTAATGTAGCACTCAGTGTATCTGTATGCCCACAACATATCAAGCGCAAAAATGGCTTTGGATAGACGAGGTGGATATACTATACGTCCATTATCTAGCAAAAGAAAAACTATGTAAAAACAAAAGGAAAAAATTGCAGTTCTTTCACTTGATTTGAGATTTTTTGAGGTCTGAAAGAAATTGTCTTTAATAATATATAACAGGAAGAATGTTGTGACAGTAAGAGTTGTGAACTGTTGTAATACTGTAATGTGCTAGAGAATGTTGTTTCACTAAAAGTTGTAAACAGTAATAATGTGCCAGAAAATGTTGTGACAATAAGAGTTGGGAACTGTTATTATCAAATACATTGACACAATATATATATGTATGGTTGCCTCATGAAGGCCATTTGCATGTGTAAGAAACAAGTTTTTGTCTATAGAATATTTTGTTAAAGTTTATCCTTCTTCTGAGTCAAACATCTAAAGTATTACTGTACCTTTTATTCATAGCTCTTAATGTCACAACATTCCCTACCAGGTTATTACTGTTCATAATAGAGAAGTTAGCTCTGAGAACTTCCTATACTTGTGAGTTTTTTCACTTGAGGCTGTGACCCTTAGTGTAAGAAGACCATTAAATATGACTTTAATTTATCATTTTTTAGACAATCAATCAGCTTATGAAATTGTAAAGTTTACTACGCCTTCAATCGTCGGCAGCACAGGAAACCATGGTGTTGGCAAGAAACATATCCCTTATGAATGGGAAGGACAATATGTATTATTGCATCTTTGTCATGTGTGACCTTCACTTACATGTGAGGAAAAGTATGGTGTGAGAGCGACACTATCTATTAATGGTATACAGTAATTTTTTTAATTCTCAGCAGTTCAAAAGTTGTGGAATGCACACCAGACGTTAATGGATGAAGAAATTTACTTTACCTACACATATCAAGGGAATGCAATAACATGACTAACACCAACTGTAAAATGTATCACACAAACACAAACCTTCGAGCCCTTGAAGTCTCCCCAGATGCTTTTGCATTTGCCTCTGCCTGCTCATACAAAGAAATTCTCTCAGCAAGCAAGGTAACAATGCTATTTCCACCAGCCATTGGTGCATTCCTGGGAGCTCTTGGCTCAGGATTACGGTAGTCACTGACTGGAGATGGACAATTTGGAATAGTTGGAGCTGGCCTGATTGGAGCTGGAGGAACACTTCCATCATCATCATCTGTTGCACTGAGAGCAGATAATTCAGCCTGCAAATTTCAAATAAAATACTGTAGTGACAAATATATCAACAACCTGGTTTAAGATAATAATCATTGTTAAAATAAGAATTCTAGCAACAGCACATAATAAGTCTCCTTCATAGACCTATGACAAATGAATTTATATTTATGTAACCAATAGCTAACCTGAACACCCCCCAAAAAAATTTGGCTTCTTTCTCTACTCAAGAGAAATGTACCACTAAAATTCCATGAATAACTGTGCAGAATGACACTAACATGTGAAAGCTGAATTTATGCTTGTAGCACTACTTTACTAGTTTTGACTTGTAACCCACTAACCACAAAATCCCCTGCTGTCTCCCTCTGCCCAAAGGCAACACACTACAGAAGTTCAGTGAAAAAAGGAAAGTGAAAACATTGTTCAGAAACTTAAATTTCAAATTTTAAACAGGTACCGTACATCTTTACAATTATTCACAGCAATATTCTTACTTTTCTTAAAAGTAAGACCATCATGGTACAGACTAATGCTTAAACTGCAGCCATATTAAAGAGGAAAAAAGACAGGTCAATCCACATTTCCCTAAGAGTTACAGACTAAAAAGTCATGGGAGAAAGTGTTATGACTAATACGTACAGTCAGTTCTGCTATAACGCGATAGTTGTGTTCTTGTAAAACATCGTGTTATAAAAATTCGCATAATAGAAATAACAGGGCTTATGGAGAAAATAGGGTTAGGTGCAGATTACTCCAAATCGAAAAAAGTTTCGTAGTTAGCCTAACACAAAGGATAGCACAGTCTAAATAAATGTTACATTCATATCTACCGGTAATAATGAAATCATACAGTAAATGTTACACTTTACCTTGAAAAAATATGAATATAATTTGATGGGGGAGAAGGTTGATGTTGAGGAGTCATGCAGACAGGATTTGACAGTTGTCATTGTCATCATCAGTATCATCATTATCAGGTGCAGTTTTTCTTTAGGTCCTCATATGTTGATAAGGCTTTCTCTTTAATGGTGAGGAAGCTGGTCCCAGATCGCTTTTTCGTTTGATCTTCTATCCAAACACTTAGAGGCCGTTCCATCTCCTCAAGTTCCTTTGGCAGTGATCTCACACTTTTGCTAGCACTCAAGGTTTTTCCAGCAATACAGCTTGCTTTAATCTTTGCTGCATTGTCTCCAATGGTGCGTAAAGTAGACTCCTTTATTCCTGTTGAATGCACAATATCACATGTTTTTTCCTTATTTTCAAAGCAATTGACAACATCAAGCTTTTCTTCAAGTGTTATAGCTTTTCTTTTACGATCGCCACTGGAAATGCGATCACCAGAACGCTTCCCGGAGATATTCTTCTTTTCCATAATCAGAAACAGTAATCAGAAACACTGAGGACGCTTAAAAACTTCACATGTGTTTCAGACTGATCGTGTGGTGTAAACAGAGCGCACGGGTCTAAAACGCTACGTATTTTGTTTTTCTCTCTTATTTAAAATTTTACAATTTACATATACTGTAGAGGTATACTATATACATAAATATTAAATAAATAATTTCTGCAATTGTTCCCAAACAAAACACATAAATCAATTGAACATGTGATGTCGAACGTGAACTGTAAACACTGTGTGTGATGTAAACAGAGCGCGGGTGTAAAACGCTACATATTTTGATTTTCTCTTTTATTTAAAATTTTACAATTTACATATACTGTACAGGTATACTGTATACATAAATATTAAATAAATTATTTCTGCAATTGTTCACAAACAAAACACATAAATCAATTGAACATGTGATGTCGAACGTGAACTGTAAACACTGCATAACCCCGCGCCAAGCCACAACACCGTACAGTACACTTTAAATGCTACGTATTTAGTTTTCTCTTTTATTTAAATCTTTACAATTTACATATATATATATATATATATATATATATATATATATATATATATATATATATACACAGTTGTACCCCACTTAACGCGGTCAATAGAACCCAGAGGGTCCCGTGTTAAGTGAAATCCGCGTTAAGTGAACAACAGAACATATGGGATTAATTCCAATAGAAACCAGTCCGACCCCCAAACTCCACTTTTTGAAGACACATAACTATGTTATAGTAAAAATAACATCTTAATTTTATGATGGTACATGCACACAATTAATACTTAAAAGAAATAGAGAAATACAGTCGCCAAGTTAATGTCCATTCAAATAATGGACTCAACTCCCTCCCCCTCTTCTCACACTACACTGCTGGCTCTTCCCTCTCTGAGAAATTTTTGGGGGAAAACCACTAAATTTTAATAAATAATACCTCAAACTAAAGTTAGGATAATACAACTGACATTGCCGGATTCCTTGTAAGACCAGGAATATTTTGAATATAAATGTCATATATTTTGCACAAAAGATAACATATTTACTAGAGAAAACATTTTATCTAAAATTTGTATGTCTAATGCAAAATATATGATGTTTATATTCAAAATGATCACCAAATTATAAGAATTCCAGCAATGTAAATTATATTCTGGCCGGGTAATTTGTATGAATTTTATGAGCTAAAACAAATATCTTCAGTTAATAAAAAAAAAAATATTCTTCAGGACACTATCTGTCAATCAAAGTACCCCACCTTGCCTCCCCGCTCTTCCAACCGCTCGGTCAGTCCCAACCCTCACCCCCACCCCCCACCAATCGTCCCTTCAAGAGAAGAGTGGGTGAAAAAAATAAATTTTAACATTTTGTATTAAATAATACCTCAGATTAAAGTTAGGATAATATGATTGACATTGCTGGATTCCTTGTAAGACCAGGAATATTTTGAATATAAATGTCATATATTTTGCACAAAAGATAACATATTTACTAGAGAAAACATTTTATCAAAAATTTGTATGTCTAATGCAAAATATATGATGTTTATATTCAAAATGATCATCAAATTATAAGAATTCCAGCAATGTAAATTATATTCTGACCGAGTAATTTGTATGAATTTTATGAGCTAAAACAAATATCTTCAGTTAATAAAAAAAAAATATTCTTCACGGGGTAACAGATGGTCGGTCGGTCCCTCCCTACCCCCCACCAACCGTCCCAAGGAGATGTGTGGGAAAACCACTAAATTTTAATAAATAATACCTCAAACTAAAGTTAGGATAATATAATTGACATTACTGGATTCCTTGTAAGACCAGGAATATTTTGAATATAAATGTCATATATTTTGCACAAAAGATAACATATTTACAAGAGAAAACATTTTATCTAAAATTTGTATGTCTAATGCAAAATATATGATGTTTATATTCAAAATGATCACCAAATTATAAGAATTCCAGCAATTATATTCTGGCCGGGTAATTTGTATGAATTTTATGAGCTAAAACAGGCAGTCAGGCAGGGTGGCGGGTGGGGCAAATCTAAAAATAGCGTCTCGAGCCGGACACTCACCGCATATATGTGGAAAAAATCCGTGTTAAGTGAAAGTTCAGCTCTGGCGAGGCACCGCGTATATGATAAAACGCGTTAAGTGAAACCGCGTTAGGCGGGGTAATACTGTATATATATATATATATATATACAGTTAACCCTCACTTTACGCGGTTAATGTAACCCGGAGGGTCCCGCGTAAAGTGAGAAAAGCGTAAAGTGAATAACAAAAAATATGGGATTAATTGAAATGGAGTCCGGGCCGATCCCCAAACTCCACTTTTTGACGACACACAACTATGTTGTAGTAAAAATTTTATCTTAACTTTATGATGGTATGAAAAAACAAGTAATATAGAAGAGGTTAGGTTAGGAAAAATAAAGGTTAACATAGGAAAAATAAAGGTTAGGTTAGAAAAACTAAAAGTTAGGTGGAACACTTACGGTAGTAGAAGAGATGGGTCGGCATACGGGGATGGAGGCTGGTTCCGAGGCAGAGGGCAGATTACTGGCCCTCAGGTGAATCACCATTACTAGGTGAATCACCATCACTGTCACTTACAGTTGTCAGGGCTTCCCTGACAAATCCCTCAAAGTCATCTTCACTGTCACTATCACTGGCTTGGGCTGGCTGTGGTGGGTTGCGGGCAAAGAAATCTGTTATGCTTTGCTGACGGCTGGTGTTGATGTTGTCGTGATACACCTTGATGTACGGCTCCATAGCCTGCACCAGCCGGGTATGGAAGACTTCATAGCGGTCATCGTCATTGTCGCGGGAAAGGAAGGACTTCATTTTCTCTACACACTCCATGGCACCCTTAATATCACTATGACTTAAACTGTGTTCTTCGGAGAATGACGCACCTTCTTCCTCCTCTTCACTGGCGTGTTCTTCTTCCAACATCTCGTCGGCAGTCACTTCAGGATCTCTGATCACCTCCAGGATGTCGTCGTTGGTGGTCTCGGAGAAGCCTGGAACTGTAACAGTCTGCGCAGCTTCTCTGGCAAGGTCCAATGCTACTGCAACATTCTGAACCTCACCAGTCACAGATTGACTCCTCCTCTCACCTGGTATTCCATGCAACACATGTCTCCATGCGTGACGAATTGTAGCAATAGACAGCTGATCCCATGACTCCACCAAGAAGTCCACAGCTTTCTTGATGTTAAATACTCTCCAGAATTGTTTGAACAGTATTTTTTGCTGTTCCAACTGTTGATCCTCATCTTCTTCGCTCTTGCTATCGGTGGTGGTGTCACTCAGGTTACGCAACTCTTCCCTGGTATTGGTGTAGTCGTTCAGGAGCTGAAATTTTTTTTGTTGAGAATGCAGCTTTTACATTACAGATTAACTCTTGGTCCATGGGCTGTAATATAGACGTAGTGTTGGGAGGAAGGAAGACCACTTTTACGTTGGGGTGACGATCTAACAGTAGGGGCGAGTGTCCTGGTGCGTTGTCCAGCAGCAACAAAATATTGAATGGCACATTCTGTCGCTCACAGAATTTCTTTACATCGGGAACAAAACAGTCATCAAACCAGGAGAGGGACAGTGTAGAGAACATCCATGCCTTACGTGCGGTCAACCAGTGGACATTTAGCTTGATCATGTCCATGCTCTTGTAGGCGTGCGGCTTGCGGGCTGTGTGGATCACCGATAACTTGAGCTTACAGGTACCGGAGGCATTGGTGGTAAACAGGACGGTGATGCGCGCCTTCTGCAACTTCCGGCCCTGAATCTTGCTGGCATTCTTCACAACGAAGGTCTTGGAAGGTAGCTTTTTCCAAAAAAGACCAGATTCGTCCATGTTAAACACCTGGTCATCGGTGTACTGTCCTTCCTCCATAACCTCACATAAAAACGGAGGAAATTCCCTAGCCGCAACACGGTCAACACAAGCTTCTTCACCACCAATGTTGATATTGGTGATCGTGTTCCTCATCTTAAACCTCTGTAACCACCCAGAGGAAGCATTAAAGGGTTTGGGCTCTGTAATTCCCATCTTTTGTGACACTGCAGCATACAGTTCACGTGAGTACTCCTTAACAGAGCGCATGTCCACCGCCATGTTCCGTCGCGCCTGACGCACCAAGTAGCTCACAAGTAATTTTTCCGTCTTGAGAAGCACCTGTAGACTTTGTGATCTTCATGTGCTCCTTAATCTTGGCTGCATCCTTCTTTATTGTCCGGATCGTAGATTCGTTCACACCATGCTGGCGCGCCAAATCAACCTGTCTTGTTCCTTTCTCCAACTCTTGGATGATCTTGTACTTCACCTCGTAACATATTTACTCAGAGTAAACATTATATGTAAAATTTGTACGTCTAATGCAAAATCTATGATGTTTATATTCAAAATGATCATCATATTGTTAGAATTCCAGCAATGTAAATTATATTCTGGCCGGGTACCACCTGCCTCTTCACTGACGTCACCATCATCAAACATCTCGTCGGTAGTCACATCAGGATCCCTTATCACCTCCATAATGACGTCGTTGGTGGTCTCGGAGAAGCCTTTAGCTGCAACACTCTGCGCAGCTTCTCTGGCAAGGTCCACTGCTACTGCAACAGTCTGAATCGCACCAGTCACAGATTGACTCTGCCTCCCACCTGGAATACCTTGCAACACATGTCTCCATGCGTGACGAACAGTTGCTACAGAAAGCTGATCCCATGCCTCCACCAAGAAGTCCACAGCTGTCTTGATGTTGAATTTTCTCCAAAAGTGTTTCACAAGTACTTCTTGCTCTGCCAACTGTTGTTCCTCGTCCTCTTCGCTCTTGCTATCGGTGTCACCCAGGTTATGCAACTCAACCTTGGTGTTGGTATAGTCGTTCAGGAGCTTAAACTTCTTTGCAGAGAATGCAGCTTTCACATTGCAGATTAATTCTTGGTCCATGGGCTGGATTAATGACATAGTGTTGGGAGGAAGGAAGACCACTTTTACGTTGGGGTGACGATCCAACAGTAGGGGCGAGTGTCCTGGTACATTGTCAAGCAGCAACAAAATCTTGAATGGAACATTCTGTTGCTCACAGAATTTCTTCACGTCGGGAACGAAACAGTCATCAAACCAGGAGAAGGACAGAGTAGAGAACATCCACGCCTTATGTGCGGTCAGCCAGTGGACATTTAGCTAGGTCATGTCCATGCTCTTGTAGGCTTGCGTGCTGTGTGGATCACCAATAACTTGAGCTTACAGGTACCGGAGGCATTGGTGGTAAACAGGACGGTGATGCGCTCCTTCTGCAACTTCCGGCCCCGACACTTGCTGGCAGACTGGACAACGAAGGTCTTGGAAGGTAGCTTTTTCCAAAACAGACCGGATTTGTCCATGTTGAACACCTGGTCGTTGGTGTACTGTCCTTACTCCATAATCTCACGTAAGAACAGAGGAAAATCCCTAGCCGCAACACGGGCAGCACTCTCTTCTTCACCACCAATGTTAATGTTGGTGATCTTGTTCCTCTTCTTAAACCTGTGCAGCCAACCAGAGGAAGCATTGAAGGGTTTGGGCTCTGCAATTCCCACCTTACGTGACACTGCTGCGTACAGATCACGTGCGTACTCCTGAACTGACTGCGTGTCGACCGCCATGTTCTGTCTTGCCTGACGAATCAAGTAACACACAAGTAAATTTTCTGTCTTGAGAAGCACCTTGTTCTGGCAATACTTGATCATTGAAGCACCTACAGACTTTGTGATGTTCATGTGTTATTTTATCTTGGCTGCATCCTTCTTGATCGTCAGGATTGTAGATTCGTTAACACCATGCTGGTGAGCGAGATCAACCTGTCTTGTTCCTTTTTCTAATTCTTGCATTATACTGTACTTCACCTCATAACTTAGGGCACGTCATATCTTCTTTGGTTTAGGGCGGCTGGGTCCAGGTAATGCAAGGTTCTTCTGTGGTGGTGGTGGTGGTCCAGCGGCAGCCATTCTTACGGAACAATAGATACCTGTATACACGGTGTGGCCGGGACGGATGTAACTGACGGGGCTAGGTCAAGCGCCTTCTACCCGCCAGCGGGAAGGCACGTCATATTACATTAAACCAATCATAGCTAGCAGCGGAGGGAGGTAAGGATGCATGGCCCAATCACAGTCCGATACGTCATATGACGTCAGCGATAACGCAACAGAGGCATGCACTGCGCAACCTACTTGGCCAGCTTGCCCAAGCATGGCGGGATGGCAGGAGATAGCGGGAGATTTGAATCCAAAAATGGCGGCGCGGCAGGACCGCCAGCCGCTCTCCGCTTATATGAGTAGATGCACTGCGTAAAGTGGGAATTCCGGTTCTGGTGGGGTACCGCGTAAATCGGGGTATTACTGCACAGCAAGTAATGGGTGGTTCCCAAGGTATAAGAACCGCTACAGTTTGCAGAGTGTAAAGGTGAGTGGAGAGGCAGCAGGTGCTGATGTGGGTGCTACCAAAGCTTTTAAGGAGTTAGATCGTGTCATCATGGAGGGAAATTATTTGCCTGAGCAAATATTTAATGTGGATGAAACTGGCTTATTATGGAAGCGCATGCTAGAACGGACATACATCCACAGAGGCGAAAACAATGCCGGGACTCAAGGCATTCAAGGACCAAATCACATTTCTGTTGGGGGGGGGGGGATGTAGCTGGTTTGAAGATCAAGCCCTTCATGATGTATCATTCAGAGAACCCAAGGGCTTTATCATGTCAGCAACCACACACTGCCAAGTGTTTTATCGCAGTAACAAGAAAGCCGGGATGACCCTAGTACTGTTTGAGGATTGGTTCATGAATTGTTTCATTCCTCGAGCCAAGGAATATTGTCTGCAACGAGGGATTGCATTCAAGATTTTGTTAATTTTGGATAATGCTCCAGGACACCCACCACACCTGGACGACCTGCACCCTGATGTTAAGGTAGTCTACATTTCACCTAACACTACCTCCATCATCCAACCCATGGATCAAGGTGCTATTGCAGCTTTTAAAGCGAATTATTTACGTAAGACCTTCGCTCAGGCTGTTGCTGCTACTGAAGGTGAGAAAACGCTCAGAGTTTTGGAAGGACAACAACATTTTGAAATGTCTAAAGAACATAGCTGCAGCATGGGGTGAGGTACAAGTCAGTGCATGAATAGAATATGGAAGAAAGTCCTGAAAAGATATGTGAACAGTTTCAGAGGATTTAATGAAGATGAAGTAATTTCTGCGATTAGTAACAAGATAGAGGAGTTGGGTAAACAGCTGGAGTTAGAAATTGATAATGAAGATGTTGAGCAGTTGGTTGAAAGTGTAGCAAAAGAGCTAAGTAACGAGGATCTTATTGAACTAGATGCACAGAAAATTGCAGAGGAAGAAGAGAGTCAAAATGTAGAAGAAGAACCTTCACCCCCCAAAAATTTTTCAGTGAAACAAATGGCAGAGGCATTTGCTACAATTAATAAGGGGATGCAAATGTTTGATGGAATGGATCAAAATGTTGAACATTTTACAAAAGTTGACAGAATGATCGAAGATGCACGTGCTTGCTACAAGGAGATTTACAATGAAAAAAAAAAAAAAAAAAGGCAAACTGTGCAATCTAAATTGGACATATATTTTAAGAAGTCCCCCATTGCTGTCTCCTCTCACCCTACCAGTGCTGCCTCTTCAATCCCTAACGATGATCCAATACCTTCAACAAGCAAGTTTCCCCTGTATGTTAACCTGTCTGAAGAAAGCGACATTGATGACCCACCCAGCCCTATCTCCTCCTCTGCTTCATCCAGTTAATGTAGTCTCCATGTATAATAAAAAAATTATGGGGTCCCCGTGTGCATTTAGCTGACTACATTAAAGGTAAGTGCACAGTAACACTATTTCATTCTTCATTATTGATTACTTTTACTGTATACTGTATTTCATTTTAGATTTTCTATGTATTATTTTTTGCATTTTCGACTTACGACCTGGACTTAGAAATGTATTATCTGTTGTTTAGTGCAGTAGATATGTACAGTACAATATACCGCAAGTACAATAGCTATATGTAAATAGTTTTAGCCTTCCTCTCTAAAGTACAGGTATTTAACTCTGCATCTATATTCCTAGCTTTCTAAACAGCATTAAGAGATGTGTTAAACTAATGGGACAAAACAGCAGATCTCTGCTCTGATCAAGCTTTTGATGCAGGGAATTACAGCAGTTTCCTGAATGAATTGTACATACCAGTAACTCTGGGTCATCTTCATCATTAAGTTGATCATTATCATAGTCATCTTGCATACACTCAGCAACCATCTTAGCCAAGTCATCTGGAGACACTGCAGGTTTACCTACCAGTATAGATTATAAGTCATAAATTTAGTGAAATGAGCACCACTGTTTCTCATATTTTAATAATTCTTTAAGATTTTAAACCAGTGTTCTATGAACATATAACTCTTAATTCTGCGCTACCAATAGCAAACATCAGTGAAGTGAATAAAGTTCAAGCCACCTATACAAATTGCTGAGAACTACCCTACACACAAATCAAGGTGTAGTCACCTAACCCAAATAACAATTGACTACTTGTTGACCCATCGTAAGTCCTGGAACAATCACTTTCCTTTCACTTGTATAAATTTCATTCTGTCATCATCTGGGGACTGCATCTGCTAACCTTCATCACATTTCCTATTCAGTATTAACTCTTTTAATATACAGTACACATATGTAATGACAATCATGTTTGTTTCCTTACCTTTCTTAAGTTGCTTATTCCCTCCTCCACCACCAGTAAGAGCAGCTAACTCAGCTTCTAAGTCAGCATGATCTTCATCATCATGAAAATTATCCATCCCTGGTACATCCATCAGGCCTAGCTGTCCAGAGAAAAATAGTAGAATTGATCATCATAAGATCTTGTCTTCTAGTGGAGTCCATAGCCAAGCAGCTCATGTTTGTTCATTTTACTTGTCATCATTAGTAGCTTAGGCCTCCCCAAATCTGCTTGGATCCTCCTAAGTTATCCAAATTACTTTACCTGACACTGAAAAAGGTCAACCCAGAGCACCCAATCTGACCTAACCTTATTGACCCCAACCCCATTACATTTTTAGCGACAAATAAAAACAACATCCGGCCACTCCTAAACCTAATAAAAACTGGGTATAGAAATACTTTACACACTGTTCTGTACTAGATTTTATAAGACACTCAACTAAACTGCAATTGTATTGGAATAAACTATTTTACAAAATAAAAAATAAAATTACCCCTTGAATTCCAATGTATCATGTGTTAATAATAAGAGAAATATTTTTCATCAAGATCTTCATCGGTCAGCAAAAAAAAATTAATTCTGTTTATTGACATGGGTACTGTTAGTGAACAGCAAATATTTCCATTGGTCAAAGCTCTATTTTTCACTTTTACCCTGTTAGCCACTGATTGTTTAGTTAGCCGTTTGGGCGGTCGGTCGGTCACATCACTCCGTTAGCCAGAATAACTGGAGCAGAACACTTCCAGGAATAAGAGATTTCCAGATAATGAGAGAAACCCTCTCAAAGCTGGAAAAAAATTCCCTCATCACCGGAATTTTCTGGGTACCTGGAAATTATTCTGGTGTACAGCATGCCCTACAAATTTGCAGGAGGGGGGGGGGGGTGTAAGTTACCAAAATGGCAACAAATTTTGTGTACAAAGAAATGTATAATCCCTTTATGTGTTTGTCCTTACAACAATTATTTATTTTACCTGTATTGTGTATATGTGTGTATGTGTAGACATACACACACAAAACAAAACATATACAGTACAAATAAATAATAATTGGAAAATCCTCTCACAAATAAACAGAAACAAATGTAGTATTAAAAATGTTGAGTCTACCCTCAAGTCCACTCCGTGCTTTAATAATAACAATGAACGGTGTAGACTTGAGGGTTGACTCAACATTTTTAATACAACACCTGTTTCTGATTATTTGTGAGAGGATTTTCCAATTATTGTTTACAGTGGTCCCTCAGTTAACGAGCACAATCCGTTCTAGAAGGTTGCTCGTTAACAGAAACCATTGTTTCAAAGGGTTTTTGGGTAATTGGTTCCAGCTCACCGAAAATTGCCCAAATTCAACAAAAAAGGTAGAAAAGTCTACTTACTTTGAGGTGTGTATGTAGAAGGCTCCTGGATGAGGATGATGGGAATTAGAATGGGGGTGGAGGAGAAGGGAGAAGAGAAGACCTTGGGGTGGAAGAGAAGTCACCCCATGGCGCCATTTCACCCATAAAATTTTAGTTCTCTTGGTATAATTCAAGATTATTTTCTTTAAGTCAACACTGCACTACATTATATATTGTCAATATGTAAAATAAATTTCAAAATGACCAATAATTTGCTTGCAAACACAGAAAAAAAGCGTTACCTCCACTGAAAAGACACAAAGACTGACGCCTGTATGGTGTGATGAGAGGCTGGATGGCGAGCATAAAACTAGTTTCATTATCTTCAATTATGTTCAATAATTGTTAAAATGACTAAAACATTTAATATTAAACTTTTAAAATTATTGAATAGTATAAACTTCTTGATATTTGCTAAAATGGTAAGGAATTTAAGCCCTAGAACCGATTACTGTATTGGCGGACTAATACTACAGCTGGTGGACCACCAAATGCAAGCGAAAACATGTTCTGGTTGGCTCGTAAGAAACTCGTTAATCGAGGGATTGCTCGTTAACCGAAGTTAAGAATCTTATAGAAGGTAACTCGTTAACCGAAATCTCGTTAACCGAGGGACCACTGTATTTGTATTGCTTTGTGTGTGTGTATCTGCACACACATACTGTATACAGTATACAATACAGGTAAAGGAAATTATTGTTGCTAGAGTGAATGGCTCCCTGTCCCAGCCGTGAAAATGCCGGCAGCTTTAAAATTACCCGCAGACATTCTTGGGTACATCGAGGGTGTCATCCGCGAATAATAGAGGACCGCAAAATAAAAATCCGTGAATTATCCGGACGTACTATATAAGCCCATGTCTAACAGAAAATAATACCTATATAAAAGTGAACTACATACATTATGTTTATATAATTACTACACCCACAGAAATTAAACTATGAGCAAGTGTCTAGCATTTTCTCTTTAATGCTGAAGTAGTTGCTTCAAGTATACAGTATAAGGGATTCATTCGTCCTAACTTGGAGTACTGCTCTTATATATGGGGTGGCTCTTCTTCTGTCCAACTGTTAGATAAGGTGGAATCAAAGGCATTTCATCTTATTAACCCTTCTGCTTTAGTTGACAATCTTTCTTCCCTTTCTCTTAGCTGCAATGTTGCTTCACTCTCTCTCTTTTACAGGTACTTTAACAGGCAATGTTCGGTGGATTTGGTAGGTATCCTGTGTACCGCCGGTAAGGCCGTAGGCTCGTAACACACGTCTTGCCCGCGGTGCCCACCGTTTCTCTGTGGATGTCGATCACACTAGAATAACCGGTTATAGTACATCCTTCTTTCTCACACTGTGGAATGCTCTGCCTTCTTCTGTGTTTCCACACTCATACAATCTGCCTCACTTTAAAAAGCTAGTTTTCCGGCATCTTTGAGGTGTACATTAATATAACCTTTTCCTTTTCTATTTTTAATTTCTTTCTACTCTTTATTTTTTTTGCCCCCTAGGCCCCGTTGTGGGTTGATGACCTGTGCTCCGGTGGGCTATTCCCACATTAAAAAAATAATAATAATTCTGCTTCCAATATCTTCCCAGGCGGTAGTACCTCCCTGTTTGATGGCTGCCTACTACAGTAGGCGTTCACCAATAACGTCTAATAGGTGCCTGAAAAATGCAGTTATTAACGAAAACGTTATTTGTGTGACATTAAAATACATGTAAAGAGGGTTTATTGGTGCTGCCGCCCCAAGAATTTCACCCATTCTTTCCCCTTTGAAGCCCTGCCTAACACTTTTTGTTCGCTGAAATAAAAAGAATTGTTATTCAATCATCAAAATAAAGAGTTTGAGTAATATAACACTTAGCTTGGGGGAGTTTTTGAGGTGCTTGGTGTGATGATTGTTCCGTATGTGAGGGCCGCTAACAATTGTGCCCTATTTTACCCTATGATCTATTACTCTGAAATAGTGAAACCTTTATGGTTAATTCTGAGGGTATTATTGCTTTTACACACCATTCATTCCTACCACTAATCTAGTAACATATTCGAATAAGACGTCTAATTATAAGATAATTTTCATCTATTACATTACCGGCAGAAATGTATAATAACGGAGATAGCTTATCCAAAATTTTCTCTATTTTCTTCCATTAACCTTCAGCCATTATCGTCTGCCTCTCCTCCAACACTGCGTCTCTCTCGCGTCTCCTTCATAAATCATCACGCGCATGCGTTCCCGTACACGTCACGCGGCTAATCAAAAGCGTTTTTGATTTTGGAACCAATTAAAATGATTTTGGGTTTAATTCGCATTATATTTGGCCCAATCAAATTCGAGTTTTATTTTGGGTCTCTCATATTTTGAAATTCAGTTCCCACCATGGAAGTCTGCAATGGATGTCACTTAAAGTATGTGGAGCTGATTGCGAGTTTTTGGAAACAAACGCAGAAACTATAGCATTTTTCGATCGCATGGTGTTCTCCCAACCTCAGTAAAGTGTACTAAGAGCAAGATTAAATGTAAATATCGCAAAGAGCAACACATGTGGCGTTGGGTAAGAATCCCAGAATCCAACGACGAACAAGAACCAGGCCAATAAGGTAAGAAATAGGTGATTCCATCATATGGTGAGAGTCAGTTAAGTTAGGTTAGGTTAGGTTTTTGTTTTTCTGGTGTTTTTGGTGTACTGTATTTTTTGGTCGCTTAGCCACTTTTTTTCGGAAAACGTCAAACGAAAAAAAAATCGCTAAGAAAAGGCTAATATCCGCCAGAAATAAAGGTCATACTCGATCAAAACACACACAAGTACACTAGAAAAAAATATTATTTACTTTCTAAAAGTGAACGGTGACTAAGCAAATTTACCATTCTGAAATTCTGAATTTTCATAAATCAGCAGTACGTGGTGGTTTAATACTCGACCTAGTTTATAAATAATTGTGTCGTAGTGTGAAGTTTATGGTTCAAGATATATATAATTGGTCTTGTGATTCTGCATCACTACCAAATTAATCATATTTACTACCTGGACAGAGTTTATTTACCTGGGCAAGACCTCCACTCCTGCGTGGTCGCTTTGCTTTATCATCCTTTCTTCCGGAGAACATTTTGGAGCATTTCCTTTTGTCCAGAATATAAAGGCTAGATATGTTGTCAGTCTAGTTTGTTTACTGACTGTCAGCTGTTCCTCCTTCTGCCCCAACAAAACACTACAGCCAAGCGCAGTTACACGCCTTGTACGCTCGAGTGGGATTATTGTCATTTCACTCTTCATAATTCTTGTGAGTTATCGGCTATCTACGGTCTTGTGAGTAAGTGCATTACTTTATAATAATTCATGAACATGTGGATCTAACAGTGAGTCGGTGAAATGGAATTAAAAATAATTCGTTCGGATGCAAGGTGGCTGTATCGTGACGTCATGTTTATATGTGATCAACCCAGTGACCAGTGTTTAAACTTGACCCTAATTTGTTTTGTTGCTTACGACTGACAAGGACGAAAGCTCTCTGCGTATATGTCCACATCCTCATCTGATTGTTTGATTATCATATCATCTTCTTTTAAGTCTTACTTGGAACACAACATGTTTGAGAATGTCAAGTTTTACGGTCTACCTCAGAGACGTATTATCACAAATCGTGAAGGCCGTAATGACCTTTGTCGTTGACGGCTAGGAAATCCAGTGAAGTAAGCAAGCACTCCACAAATTCATTCTTTAAGAAATTAATATACACGTAGAAATAATATTCAGTGGCGAAAAAGATATATGAAAATATAACCAAAGGTCAATACGGCTTCCGCGATTTATTTTTCTTCAAAACAGAGAATGCCGATCATGTATCCGATTCTCACACCTTGCTATACTGTATGTCATGGGTTCGAGTAATCGAGTCTTGGCACGAGGCACACTTGGGAAGGACGTTATCCAGTGTGACATACCAAACATGGCAGGTTTCCTATAGGTACTCCGGTTTCATCCTATACTAACACTTGACATAACTTAGTAACAGAAAACAACCGCCCGAGCGGCTAGTAAGCTGATATGCGGTGAAATGATAAATTAAAAAGAAAAATTCTTACGTTTTCCATATAATGCTAGGTACTTTTACCTTTATCCTCTTCGCCACTGATGGGCTCGTTAGCCGCTTGGGCGGTCGGTCACATTTCTCGTACTCACTGTTGGCAAGTACTGGGCATGCACTGGCTCCTGAATGTATCTGAACCTGCACCAGTGTAGGTCAAGTCTGGTTTTGAAAGAGCTCACACTTGGTGCTGTCGCAACACTCTCCGACAGTGTGTTCCAAGCGTTCACAAGTCTCACTCCGAAAAAGTTTGCCCTAACAGTTTTCTATACTTGTGGCTTCTTCAACCTCGAGCTGTGACCCTTTGTCGGGCGGGCGTCCGCCAGCTCCAGGTATGGACACTCGATTGAGTAATAATAATAATAATAATAATTAACGGTTTATTGAAAGAGCTTGGCAGCCAGAAGGCTGAAAATATACAGTTACATATTTGGGGAATGGGTTTCGAATTACAAATAATATACAAGTAACATAAGTGACACAAATAAGACATATAATAACTAGATGGGGAAAAGCTCAAACTACAGTTCATTTCAACATAGTGACAGTGCAAGGAGTAGTGTTTACTGGGAGTGAATACACTGGTTTATTACAAGTTATTGATAATTTTTACAATGGTTGGGACTGGGCTGTTCTTATAGCGATCAGTTCGTGCACGTATGGGCTGGATGCGGTTGTGGTGTCGAACAGCAATTCTCGGACTAGGGATCTCAGGTGGTAGTAGGAGCCGGTGTCGAGGATGGTGTAGAAGCTTCTTACCATATTTGCAGATGAGGTCGTGGTGCTTTAACCTGTCTCTGTGCTCAAGGTTCCTATTGCAGGTACACAGTAATTATTCATTCTTCGAGTACTATGGACACATCACATATAGAACTATAAAAAAAGTATTGATTAATTTATAAAACTCAGACCAGAGCCACATGTGTGTGTTTGTGGCAGGGAAGAGCAGGTGTCATACAGGTGTTTAGATGGGCCGGTGTTAGGGTGGAGAGTACAGGTGCAGTCACCCCAACACCCATTCACCTTTCACGCTCTGCCACGTTATCAACAATCTCTCACCAAACATCCACTTTAAACCCACTACCGTGATATACAGAAGTTTTGTTGTATAAAGCACGAAACACGACAATTAAATCAATATTTGTATCTCGGAAGTGATTGTTCAACATTTACCTCGGGTGTTTTGAACACCTTGAAGCAGCGAGACTGGAGTTCCATTGAAACATGTAAGTACTCCGAAAATAAATTAAAAGTGTGATCTAAGAAAGGCGTAATTTTTTAACAGTTTAGAACTAAATTAGGATATATGTTTTTATTAAAGATATCGTTACCCTAGTTGTTAAATATGACACGGTTAGCAAATGGTTGTGGATATTCCGCACAAACGTGCCAAATTTCCCCACATGCTACCCACTGCCTTAGTTGTCTTATTTTTTTTTATAGGAATACACTATTTTAGAAAATGCAAAGTGTAACATGTACTGTAAGTTGGGCAATTAGGACGAGTTAGGGGTAGTGTACCAAAAAGATGACGTGAGATTATAGGCAATAGTAGTTCGCAACTTTGATTTTACTCCATTCTCTCTTGGGGAACCTTAAACATTCTGGTAGACCCCTTCATTTTTCCACAATAATCTGTGATAATAATGAAGACAAATTAAATTATTCACATCGGGAGTATATGAAAATATACTTTCGTTTTTAATCATTGACAACTTTTAGTTTTATCCTCTTCACTACTGATCGGCTAGTTAGCCGCTTGGGCGATCGGTCACGTCTCTGTTACGCACTGTTGGCAAGTATCTTCTTTTATCCTTTTGGGAGTGAGAATTGTGAACTCTTGGAACAATCTGCCAGAGAGTGTTGTGATAGTGTAGGGTCAGGGCCGGCGCTACCCACTAGGCGAACTAGGCGATCGCCTAGGGCGCCAACATATGGGGGCGCCACAAATTCAGAGCAAACTTGGATAAAATTAAAAATGAAGGGAAAACTGTGGTGGACACTGTGGTGGAGGCGTGGAGGGTCGGAGCAGGATGTTAGAAGGGTGGGGGATCGGAGGGAGGCGAGGGTAGGTAGACGGTAGCCGACTGTGTTTTCTTTTTTAATATTATTCGTTAACCCCCCGGAGGGACTAACCCGGGTCCTTATCTTTGGCGGCCTGGAGAACTGTCGAGCAGTGACCTGAAGGCTGACATCTGAGGAACCCTTCTCTCAACCCCACCATCCCCTCCCCTCCCTTAATGCCTGGGCGGCTGAGCCGCCCCTTCCCTGTCTTTGTCGGGATGAGGCAAGGTTACCTGACCTCTGAAGTTTACGTCAAGGATTTATTGACTTAATGTAATAACAATAATTGGTTATTTGCATGGGTGAAGTAATAAAGCCACAAGATGAAAACAATGTAGTAATGGGTTACTGTACCTACATTAGCTTATCAAAACTCTCAAGGGGGCGCACATCTAAAGGCTTGCCTAGGGCGCCAAGTCATCTTGCACCGGCCCTGTGTAGGGTTCGTGATATAATGTGTCTAGCACTCAGGATGGATGGATAGAAACTCTAGGTGGTGGCTTTTATATAAAATATATTATATGAAAGACAGTCTGGTGCTGGAGATGCCATGCAGTGAGAAGCTTGTGGTGAGAGACACGTTCAGTGAGTAGCGTGCTTGAGGAGGTATCTGTGCAGGAGCTTCATTAGAGGAGATGTTGCGTGTTCAGGAACGTAGGGCAGAATGAATCTCAGTGGAGAGAATTCGAGCTTATATACACAGCAGCCAGAAGTAAACCCGTGGGAACTCGCTGGTTTCTTGACTCCCTTATAGGCTAGACGTAGCAGGTGGCGATCCCCCCCCCCCCCCCGTGTTGCTAGGATACGGTAGCAGCTGGTGACGCCCCACCCCCCTGGGCCGCTCGTTTGGTTGCTAGGATACTGTCGCATTGGAATGCGGATGTAGTTTGTAGGGGAGAGATCCACTACAATACTCCCCCTCCCCTGGGGCGCTGCAGGAGACTTGTTGTCGGCAGGGTTGTATCTCACATGTGAGACATAACGGGCAGGGGTGTGGACGACTCGGCCGCTACGGGTGACGACTCCGTCTGGAGGCACAAGATCTGTGAGAGAAGCAGAGGGAGAAAGAGGGTTGTGGATAGGAGAAGATTGTACTGGCGAGGAATGTGGTGCTTCTCTCGCTGCAGGGGTGCCGGGTGGGGTATCTGGGTCATTAAGGCCGGCTGCGGGGTCGTCAGGAGCAGTAGGTACCTGAGGATAAAAAGAGGGTATGCAGAAATGTTGAAGGCGAGGTGGTGCTCTACGTGGCAATGGTGGGTAGACTGGCGGAGAAGGTGCGGGATGAATGTGTTCAGGGCGGTGGGAAGGCTGGCGTGGGGCAGTAGCCTTGAATGCAGAAACCGCCTGATGTAGTGTTTGTAGTAGGTCGTAACGGGCAGCAGGAGTGAAGTGGTCAAGGTCAGAAGTAAGGCGTGTGATGTGCTGCTTGATAGTGGCGGAGGTTATGGCGCCTACCAGTCTCCGTCGATGTTGCTTCGCCGTGTAGTTGCAGGGAGCCTCACAGCGTCTAGCTTTAGCGCCAAAACGTTGATGGTACCAACAGAAGGTAGGTACATTGTGCTGGGGGCTGGCGGCGGTGTCTGGGGCAGGACGGGGGTGTTGGGGTTGGTAGGACACAGTGCGTGGGGCAGGAACAGGAGAAGAAGCAGGCATAGAGGAGCAGAGCTGTTCAATGGTGTCCATCCTGCAGTTCAAAGTTTGCAACAGGTCCCTGATGTCTTGCTTGTCTGGTGGAATGCTACTTCTCTGAGGAGCGTTGATCAGGTTGACGAAACCGGGGCTCAGTGGAGGTGTGACCACTGAGTGGTTTGCGGCAGCATGGCACACAGCAGTGTATTTGTTGCATATTCTATCTGCCACGGTTGCATAAAGTTCAGGTGTCGACGAGTAATCTACTGCGGACAGGGTGATACGTACTTGTGTGGGGAGCTTTTGTGTGTGAAGCTGGCGCAGGATAGGGTCAGGAAGTCTGTCTGTGTGCCGGGAGTTCAGCCTACACATCTCCTCCCAGAGAAGTCCCAGAGTTGAGTTTCCAAGGGAGATTGAAGATAGGTTCTGCAGGAGACTGGGGCGGGTCCGTCGGTAATGCGTTTTTAAGGCGTCCCACAGGGTGGCGAATTTTTGTTTTTTTGGAGGGTTGGAAGTAGTCCGTGATACATGCTCTGCGACTTCCGTGGGCAAGGAGGAAAGTAGGGCACCGTACTTTTACTCGTCAGTAGCTTGTGAGGAGATGAGGATTGCTTCCACATGATCTAACCAGTCCTCGACGTTGTGGTTGAAAGTCGGTAGAGAGATCCATCCGTCCTCCATCCTGTGTGAGTACGTTTTTCCGGGGGGTCACCATTTGTAGGGTTCGTGATATTGTGTGTCTAGCACTCAGGATGGATGGATAGAAACTCTAGGTGGTGGCTTTTATATAAAATATATTATAGGAAAGACAGTCTGGTGCTGGAGATGCCATGCAGTGAGAAGCTTGTGGTGAGAGACACGTTCAGTGAGTAGCGTGCTTGAGGAGGTATCTGTGCAGGAGCTTCATTAGAGGAGATGTTGCGTGTTCAGGAACGTAGGGCAGAATGAATCTCAGTGGAGAGAATTCGAGCTTATATACACAGCAGCCAGAAGTAAACCCGTGGGAACTCGCCGGTTTCTTGACTCCCTTATAGGCTAGACGTAGCAGGTGGCGATCCCCACCCCCCCTCCGTGTTGCTAGGATACGGTAGCAGCTGGTGACGCCCCCCCCCCCCTTGGGCCGCTCGATTTAAATCAAATAAATCGATTCTTTTATTAAAAAAAAAAAATCATGATTTTTTTCCAACCCTGCAGTTTTAGGATTTTTAAAGATTAGGAATCGTTAGATCAGGTTTTCAAAGGTTTGTTTAGCATTTTTTTTTACCCCACATTTTCCCTCTACTTAAAAACTCCGCCCACTTTGAACAAGTAATATTGTTGGTAATTTTATCAGTTAAAATACAAAAAAAAATAAATATAAATTTCTGACAAATTTTGTAAAAATAAATTTTTTTTAGTTTTTCTCTTTCTTCTTACATAAGATTTAATATACAGGTTGTACCTCTCTAGTCCGGCATTCTGTGGTCCGGAAACTCCCGTGGTCCGGAACGATTTTAGTTTGTCCAATAGGTAGATAGGCAGCTTTTTTTTTTTTTTTTTTTTTTTTTTTACTTCTCTGAATTATTATTATTATTATTATTATTACAGGAGTATTAAATTTTTGCCCCTCAGGCCCCAATGTGGGTCAGTGACCTATGCCCGGGTGGGCTAATCCCCTTAAGAAGAAAAAAAAAAAAAGCCGTGGGAAATTAAGGTTTGTTTACATACAGCAGTTCGGCTGCACTCTCTCTCTCTCTCGCTTGTCTATACAGAGTACAACATTTAACCCTTCAATATATGAGCAGTAAATAAGTGTTGCTTTCATATTCTTATGTTGAGTAATGATGATATATTTTCACATGTGCGCACTTACATACGAGCAGTCTCACTTTTTTTTTTACCATTAATGGTTAGCTACTTATATTGTTCCATTTATTAACATTAAATAACATTACAGGTACTTCAAGCAACCATATTTATTTTTTACATTAATTTTACTGTAGCTACAATCAGGGTCTTATTTTCTTCAGTTTTATATGTAGAACCAATCAGTCACGGGTTTCGTAAGCTTTAACATAAACAATGCCGGCAGCCGTCTCGTCTCCTCTAATATTCCACGTATTATTAATAAATTGTGTTGTTAATTTTGCACACACGTACATTAATTCAATAAAAACAAATTCAGAAACATTAATTAAAATATATATGAACAGTAAATAAGTGTTGCTTTCATGTTCTTATGTAAAGTAATGACGATAAGTTTTCACGTGTGCGCATGCGCACTTACATATGCGATCTCTCTTTTTTCTTTATCATTATCGTTAGCTACTTCTATTGTTCCATTTATTAACATTAAATAACATTACTTAAAACAACCATATTAATTTTACTACAGCTACAACCAGGGTCTTATATCCTTCAGTTTTGTATGTAGAACCAGTCAGTCACTGGTTTTGTAATCAACGAAAACAATGCTGTGTCATTTCCTCGTGTGTTTTAATATTCTACGTATTATTAATTAATTTTATTGCTCATTTTGCACACATAAACATTAATTCAATAAAAAAGACATTCAGTAATAAACAATAATGAATCTTTTGTGCATAAGAGAAATGACGCTGTTTACACGATTATGCCCGTCGTCTGCACGTTGGCGGGCCGTTCAAACCCGTCGAAATTCAAATTTCCGCCGTCAAAATTTTTATTTATTTATTTTTTTGTGTGTTCCAATAAAATACGTTAAGAATTAAAAACTCGCGAAATTTGAGAAGCTACTATACGACATTTAACCCTTCAATATGTCTTCAAAGAGACCATGACGCAGAGAAAGTGGTGCTTGTGCTTCCAGGCATAAGCACAAGTCACTATCCAGGAAAAGGGTGAATTTCCATGGCCCGGCAATTTCCATGGTCCGGCACCGGTCAGGTCCCGAGGTTGCCGGACTAGAGAGGTACAACCTGTATAAGTAGGTGTTGGCAACTTCTAAATATTTACCAAATTTAGATTTTGGATACTTTTTTTTACCTATTTTGGCAATTTTGGTACATTTTACTAGTGATTAAATTTTTACCACATTCATCAGTGGTGTCATTCCACTTAGACGGTCATTTGTTTTATGCAATTTTTACCATCTTCGTTAAGTGGTTAGGGTTGATTAGCTTAGGTGAAGGTTAGTTTAGATAAGGTTAGTTTGTATTAGGTCAGATTAGCTTAGATTAGATCAGGTTAGGTTACATTAAATTGCATGAAACAGACGATCATACAAGAATATAATCTCATCAGCTGCAGTTGAGAGAATATTTTCCAAGGTTAACCTAATCAAAATACATACAATGAACAGGTTAAATACTGACATAATGAATGTTGTTGTTTTTTTTGTTTTTTTTAACAAAAGAGAATGGAGGCAACACAATTATATTTTCACTGGGACTCAGGTAGGTCAATGATAACTTCAGGCAACTGAATATTGAGTCATATGTATATGGGGAGATAGAGAAAAAAAATTAAATCATTTATTCTATAACATTTCCTTCGGAAATTTATAGTTTTTAAGTTACAGGGTATTTAAAAGTATATTTTATACTGTAATATTTGGCCAATGAGCTTGAGTGTTGATGTGACATCATATTCGTGCTCACCAATCAGCGTGAGTGCCGATGTGATGCAATACTCGTGCGCTAATCAGCGGCCAGTTTCAGTCATCTGGGGAATCTTAGGAATTAGGTTAGATATCCAAACTATGTTTTTCCAATTTTTTTTTTTTTTTGGTGTGTACTGAACGATTTGGACCTTTATATATGTTGGAAATTACATAGTTTAGGTATCTACAGGTAAATACAGGGGTGAGTAAAAATAAAATTTTACCACAAATCTTAAAATCATACACTATTTTCATAATTGTCCAATTTTATTGGAAATCTGTCTGTATTACTTGGAGGCCTTTTTTGTTCAATAAAATGTGCTTTACAATGTCAATATTTACTATCTTGAGTATTTTATATTCTCATTATTGTATAAAATAATATTTGTACATTTGTATTACATGCAAATTCAGTATGAGCAAAATTCAGCCTTATGCACGGTGTCAGACTCCATGATATGGATTCCAACCCTGATGACTCTGAAGATGTCACTCCAACCAATGAGCATCATTAAGAAAGTAGCCCACTTATTACTACCTGTTCTACACATTTGTAATTCTTCTTTTACTATTGGTGTCTTTCTGGATAAACTGAAAATTGCTAAAGTTCACCCATTATATAAAAATTCTGGGGACAAAGGTCTTTTTCAAGAAATACCGCCCCATATCAGTCCTCCCAGCCTTTAGTAAGATACTGGAGAAGTTAGAATGTAGTAGACTAAATTCCTTCTGCAATGTCAATAACATCTTTAGACTCTCAGTTTGGATTTAGAGGTAGAAGGTCGACTGAGAGTGCTCTGCTATCCCTTACTAATGACATCTTAAACTCCTTTGATGACATACAGTTCAGTCGGTATATTCTTGGACCTCTCTAAAGCCTTTGATACTGTCGACCATATCATCCTCCTTTCAAAGCTTGAACATTATGGCATTATGGGCCTGTCCCACAATTGGTTTACTTCATATCTGTGTAATAGGAAGCAGTATGGCTGCTATAATAATCAGCAATCTGACTCCTCGCCAATCTTGTATGGTGTCCCTCAAGGTTCTATTCTAGGTGCAGTACTCTTTTTGTTGTACATAAACGATATAGTCCAAGCCAGCACACTCATAAAATAATATTTGCAGACGATAGTAATCTCTATGCCAGCAACTCAGACCTCCATTTCTTGATGAGAACTATGAACACTGAATTGACTAAAGTCAGGACCTGGGTAATATGTAATATACTGACCTTAAACCTCGAAAAAACCCACTACACGATCTTTCACAGAAGGAAAAACTTACCCCCAGATTTGGAGCCCTGTACCTTGGTAATACAGTCCTCAAACATGAAAATACAAAATTCCACGGAGTTGTTGTTGATGAGAAACTTAACTGGAGAAACCACATACAAGCCATTCACAGTAAAGTCAATAAACAGTGCAGTATCATGTTTCACAATCGACAGTCAATCGCTCACACAGCAATGAAAGAAATCTATTATGATCTTATTTACCAACACCTGATACACTGTCACACACTATGGGGGGCCTCTGGTTCTTCAAAACCCCAATCCCTGGTTACTGCACAAAAGAGAGTTGTGTGGACAATAACCTACTTGAAAATAACAGATCACCCAAACGAACAATTTGCTAAATTGAAAATTTAAAAATTCGGGGATATTAACATCTACTGCTGTGCCCTATTTGTTTACAAGTCTGTCAATCACTTGCCTGACAACAATTATTTCCATTTCTGGAATAATCAGATGTACAGCTTAAGGCACCAAGAGCTCCTCTCAGTCCCAGACCTCCATAAAATATTATGTTGTGAAAGTTTGGAACAACTTAACCCCACCCATCCGAGCAAAGACTATGCTCCTTTCCTTTAAATCATCTCTAAAAATATATCTATTGTCTAAGTATTAATATTTTTTGTAATACCTACTTTACATACCTGCCTTTATTGAACCACCAAAACCGTTTTATCAGAAATTATCATGTAGATAGATAATAAATTACCATTGCAAAAAATATTGTTGCCAACTAGACATAATCCTGACAGCTCTGTTCTCTTGTTCACGTTGCATAATTATAAAACTTCCTTGAGATAAATGTACAGTAATCCTGTGTTTTTCGCATTTTTTTTTATTGCGGTTTTGACCATTCGCATTTTTTTACTCAAATTTATATATACAGGTATTGTATATATGTAAAATATCCCTTAAAAACTAAATTTTTAATTTTGCGCCATTTTCGATATGTCCCTGTGCGGTGCAGCAAACAGACGCCACCCTTTCCCACCTCAGACACCCGCTGCTCCGAGAAGCCTCAGTCCACACATGCCTACTGTACTGTGAACGCTACTGTGATTACCTCTTCTGTTTGTCCTCTCACGTGCATTCCACATGGCTCCGGGATGTAAGCCAGCCTCTTCAAAGGCAAATATTACTAGCAAAGACTCTAAAGTGACCAAGAGATCAAGAATAGTGATGACCTTAAAGGAAAAAACAGTTTTATTGGACAAGCTCAGAGATGGTATGAGCTATGGCTCGAGATGTGGTGAAAGCTGACAATTCATTTGTGTCTTTTGTCAGAATACAAGTCTTCAAGTGGAGGAATGTGGGTGGAAGAGGACTGGCTGGCTGGTGTGACTGCGTGAGGGCGGGCAGATGCTGGGAGAGCAGGGAGAGGCTGGCAATGCGGGTGTTACCGACCTCAGCGAAATATAATTTTTTTTTATATAACTGTGTTTATGTTTTCTATTATTATACTACAATATGATTAGTTTCAAATAATGATGTTAGTAAATGCCAGTGCATTGCATCAGTCATCAGTGTGACCACTGGGCCGTGTGTGGAGAGCATGGCGTGGTTAAGTGCATAACCTACCTGAGCTGTTTAGTGGCCACAGGTACAGTGATTCCTAAAAGAGTATTCGCAGTTTGCGCTTTTCGCGGGGGTCTCAGGAACGTAATTCCGCAAAAAACACGGGATTACTGTGTTGTGCTGTACATATCAGGTGCCTACAAGAGAGCTCAGGCTGTCAACTGGCTCAGCCATGTTAATATTATGATTTTTAATCAACTTGGTATCTTTGTTTTTCTGTCTCAATAAACTGTTTCAATATCAATATCGCCTTCTATGTAAAACCTCTACCACCACCTCCATCATCTCCTCTACCGAAGCTGATGTATCTGCTTTATATATTATTTAAAAAATAATATTGTATTGATTTGTTTTATGATTTATGTCTTGAAAATGGGTCTGGAACATTTTCATTTTGGGTTATGGAACACATCCTATCTTTTCCCATTTAACTAAGTATTCGATATATGTGAGGGTTTTTGGGGATACATCCCACACATATATTGAGGACTTACTGTACTATTTTGTGTGTTGGGATACATTTTGGCCATGTTTGGAATACATTTTGTTTTTATCTACAAGGAACACTGTGTGTGTGTGTGTGTGTGTGCGCACGCACACAGAGAACAGCATCGTGACCTGTACATGGCCTTCGTCAACAGGGAAGTTCTCTGGCAGACCAGCCATTTTGGCTGCCCACCAAAATTCATCGCCATTGTGAGGCAACTCCACAATGGCATGAACGCCAGTGTCCTGTACAATGGCACCTAGTCTGAGTTCTTCCCCATCCAACCCGGGGTAAAACAAGGATGTGTTCTAGCACCAAACCTCTTCCATTTTCTTGGCTGCCTTCCTTACTTGGGCCAGTGCCAATTTAACCAGCGGGGTGGACACCCTGTACTGGATGAAGGGTCTTTTCAACATAAGACGACTCCAGGCAGGAACAAAGGTGTCGGCAGCTTCCATTACTGAACTTCAGTATGCAGATGACCTCACCCTCGTCGCTCACACTGAATGCGACCTACAGGAGATCCTGAACGCCTATGCAGATGTGCATGCAGACTTTGGCCTTGAGATGAATGTACGTACAACACAGATTCTCTCTCAGCCTGCCCCTGGTTCAGCCACACCGCCACCATCCATTCAGGTTAATGGTCCTACCTTCTCTAATGCTACCCACTTTCAGTATCTCAGCTCCCACCTGTCCACCAACGTAGACATTAATGAAGAGATTCAGATGTGCACATGTTATCGAGCAGTGGTCCTCCCCACCCCATACAGGAGGCACCTCAAAGCACTAGAAAACTTTCACCAACGTAGTCTACATTCTATCCTCTGCGTTCGCTGGGAAGACAAGAGAACAAATGCCAGTATTCTCGCTGACACCAACTGTAGGAGCATCAAGGCTACCATCATTCATGAACGACTATATTGGACGGGCCATGTTACCCGCATGGACGACAGATAATGCCATAGCAGCTATTTTATAGTCACCTTACGAATAGTAAATGTAACGCTGGCAGGCAAATGAAAAAGTATAAGGATAGTCTTTAGACAAACCTGAAAAAGTGCCAAATCGACCCCCTCACCTGGAAGACGATCACTCCACACCATAACACTTGAAGGATCACCACACAAGAAGGTGTCAATACTTTCAAGTTAGCCCAACTGCATACCTGAGGCAGACAAGTGCCAATGCCTGAGAGATGCTGCCTTTGGCCCTCCCGCACTATATGTAGCCCTCCACATGTGGAACATCTGTGGACAACCCTGCTGGTCTCATATTGGCCTCTCGAGTCACCTCAGAGCTCACCAACGAAGGTGACATCCTTATTAACTCATATCATTGTATCATAGATGGAAGATCATCCTACTTGATTCCGAGTGACAAAGTTTTTTTTTTTTTTAACGAGAATTAGCCCACCCAGGCACAGGTTATTGACCCACATCGGGGCGTGGGGGGGGGAATGCAATCATAATAATAATAATAATAATAATAATAATAATAATAATAATAATGAAGAACCATAAAGAATTACGAAAATGAAAAAAAAATCAAAAGTGAGAAACAATATATGTATGTTGTGTTGTTAATAGTAAGAGAAACAATTAAGACCCTGCAATTGTGTGTAAATGAGGCAGAATCAGATCAGCAACCTGGGACTTGGTCACAATTTTCGTGATGCCATACGGCAGCAGAGTCTACCATTAGACAACACATTATGCTTCCAATATCTTCCCAGGCGGTAGTACCTCCCTGTTTGGTAGCTGCACTACCTACTACCTAGTAAAGTACAGGTAGTAGTAGTACAGGTGCTCCTCTTCTTACGAACGAGTTACGTTCCTGAGGCTTGTTTGTAAGTCCAACTTTACTCTTGTAGATACCAAATATATAGTAAAAAAAAATGAAAAGATTTTGGATATTTAGTAAAGCTATACCCTTTAATACAGCCTTAAAACCTGACTCACTCTTTTCCTCTTGGGTAATGTTTGTTCTATCTGGAATTTTCTTCAGAATAATCCAGTCTCATCCACATTAAACACCTGTTCTGGCAGGTAACCCCCCCTCAGTGATGATGTATGTATCTCTGAATGTTTGTAAGTTGAACGTTCTTAAGTAGAGGAGCACCTGTAGTGTGTTGTGTGTGTGTGTGATAAACATGTACTTGTAGTAGAAATATATGGGTGTCATTTTTTTTTTTAATGGAATTTTTGCTGAAGTATCAGTTTAAATGATGTGGTAATATAGTTGTTGCAGAAAAATATGAATGCAGACTTACAAAATTAAGACCTTTACATGCCAATAAGAGGCATACAGTTAGGGAGCTTGATTATAATACAGTAATAATTATTCATTAAAACTTTTGTACAGGTTTGTAAATGGATAAGCATGTTCATAAACCATGCAGTGATACAGTTCAGCATGAATGCAGACAATGTAGGTACAGTGTACAGTGTAAATAGGCTGTGGGTGTAAGGTAACTTGACCAAGGGTAGCTGACAAAGCTGTCAGGAGCTGTGTAGCCCAGTACCTTATAGTGCAATACCCTTGCTAAGTTTATGCTACATCTAATATCGTAGACTAAAGTAATTCTAAACCTCACTGATATAATTTTTATTTTTAGTATTTTTACCCAGGGGTTTTCTAGTTTTATGACTGATTTCACCTCGGTTATTAAAATACAATTTTATAAACGAAGGTTAGGTTGTCAGGTCAGGTTAGGTTGAGTTGGGTATAGTCTTCTTTAAAGTTATATTTTGATTAAATATTATTGGGATTCTCAGGTATTGTACAGTAGGTACTTGTATACTGTATTATTATATGCTGTCAACAATTTTGGGGGGTTAATAAAAATGGATTTCAGTATTTTTATCTCTGTAACCTAAAACTACACATGGAACATAAGCATAACATAAATCATGCCAAAGTGAAGTACAATCCAGTGAACCCTTGCTTTGTTTGTCCATTGTGATTTTGACTTGCGTATATGCGTTTAAGTATATGTGACCAAATAATTGGCACAACACGGAAAATTTGAATACAGTTAAGCAGGTTTATACTGCGCCACCTCTGCCTCCCTCCCTCCTTTTCTGTTCTGCCTCAGCCACGTGCCAGTTGGAGATGCCTGCCAGTTTTGTAGTCAACCCTCACTTTACGCGGTCCCACATTCCGCGTTTCCACATTTACACGGTGCCCTGCCAGAACCCAGGATGCTCACATTCCGCGGTGGGTGTACCCCTTTACACAGGTGAAGTATAATTTTTTTATTTAGCTCATAAAATTCATACAAATTACCCGGCCAGAATATAATTTACATTGCTGGAATTCTTACAATTTGATGATCATTTTGAATATAAACATCATAGATTTTGCATTAGCCTTACAAATTTTAGATATAATGTTTACTCTGAGTAAATATGTAATCTTTTGTGCAAAATATATGACATTTATATTCAAAATATTCCTGGTCTTACAAGGAATCCAGCAATGTCAATTATATTATCCTAACTTTAGTCTGATTTATTATTTACTACTAAAAAGGTAAACAGTCTGGTATTCCCACACATTCATCTGGTAGGGAGGGTTGGTGGTGGGTGGGAGGGAGGGAGGGACCGGCGACTGACCACCTGGCACCACGGTGTGAAGAATATTTTTTTTTTTTTTTATTAACTGAAGATATTTGTTTTAGCTCATAAAATTCATACAAATTACCCGGCCAGAATATAATTTACATTGCTGGAATTCTTGCAATTTGATGATCATTTTGAATATAAACATCATATATTTTGCATTAGACATACAAATTTTAGATATAATGTTTACTCTGAGTAAATATGTTATCTTTTGTGCAAAATATATGACATTTATATTCAAAATATTCCTGGTTTTACAAGGAATCCAGCAATGTCAATTATATTATCCTAACTTTAATCTGAGGTATTATTTAATACTAAATGTTAAAATCTAGTTTTTTCACCAAACCTTTCTCTTGAAGGGAGGATTGGTGGGGAGGGTTGGGACGGACCGACCATTTGGCCTGGTTGGAAGAGGGGGGGAGGCAAGGTGGGGTACTTTGATTGACAGATCGTGTCGTGAAGAATATTTTTTTTTTTTTATTAACTGAAGATATTTGTTTTAGCTCATAAAATTCATACAAATTACCCGGCCAGAATACAATTTACATTGCTGGAATTCTTACAATTTGATGATCATTTTGAATATAAACATCATAGATTTTGCATTAGACATACAAATTTTAGATATAATGTTTACTCTGAGTAAATATGTTATCTTTTGTGCAAAATATATGACATTTGTATTCAAAATATTCCTGGTCTTACAAGGAATCCAGCAATGTCAATTATATTATCCTAACTTTAGTTTGAGGTATTATTTATTACTATACCTGGTTTTCCCCCCAAAATTTCTGAGAGGGAAGAGTCAGCGAGTGTAGTGTGAGAAGAGGGGGAGGGAGTTGAGTCCATTATTTGAATGGACATTAACTTGGCGACTGTGTTTCTCTATTTCACTTAAGTATTAATTGTGTGCATGTACCATCATAAAATTAAGATGTTATTTTTACTAGAACATAGGTATTGTGTTGGAAAAAGTGGAGTTTGGGGATCAGCTGGTCTCTATTTCATTTAATCCCATATGTTATGTTATTCACTTTACGCGTTTCTCACTTTCCGCGGTACCCTGTGGGTGGTTACATTAACCGCGTAAAGTGAGGGTTGACTGTAGACTGTACATGCTAGTACCATCAACATCGAAGTAAATCCATTTTGGAGTGTGTTTTTTTTTGTTGCTTTGTGTGTTTGCCCTTGCAGTATGGCCCCCAAATGCAGAGGTAATGCTAGTGGTGGTAGCACACCCAAGAAAAGTAGAAAAGTGATGACATTAGCCTAGAAAATAAAGATTTATACTGGTTATGTGATGGAGCGCGTGTATCAACGTTTACCCATGAGAACTCCAACCATTAACATCAGCTGCCGATCTGGAGTCTGAAGCCAATGATCCTGATGATCCAGCGGATTAAGAATAAAAATCATTTCAGTTTCGTCATTATCGAAGTCTTCATCAATCACTGTTATCAAAAGGCTTCACTTCATGTATGATATCATCATCATAATTACACTACAATCATCTAACCATGGATCAGTGAGTACAATAATATTATTTTATAATACGTACTTATCATTAATATTTTAAAAAAAATTATGTTATGTTAGTTCTATTTTTATCATATTTTTGCATTATGTAAATGTTAAAAAATTATGCATTTCACATGATAATGAATCCATACGCAGTCAAGATCCCGCCACCCCATTTTTCCCATAAGTACTTAAGTTTGCCCGATGCGCAGTTTTCAAGGAACCTAACCTCCCATTGGGCAAGGGTTTACTATACCTGTACTTGCCTGCACAAGCTCATGCTTTAAATAGCTAGGGTACCAGACTATGGATGCTCTTCCTTCAATAATTATTTATATTTAAAATGAAAACCCGGTAACTAAACCAAATATGATAATACTGTACATACCTAACCACCATAGGCTATTTTTGGGGTTAGGTTAAGTGTGGATAATTTACCTTCAGAACTTATTTAGTCCCAGGGACTATGGCAATAAGTGAATGATATACCAGAGAACAGTACAGTATTGTTAGCACAGTACTCAAAAGCTGAAATCTAGATTAAAACCTGGTATGCCAGGAATGAATGAAACAATTTCCAAAAGGGGGTTGGGGCTGGTGCCATTTCTGGCATAGCACATCATACATTACATTGGTCCTGTAGGATATTAACTTGTACTACTATGATTCTCACTACCATTTGTCTCTTTCAGAACTTGTATGACCAGGGTTTTGTGGAACTTGTGATTATGCGCCTACGGCGAGTATGGGGACGGCACAAGGAGAAGATACTTGTAGCAGGCCTCTTGGCTCTTGTTTTTGTTGTCATGGCTCCTCCAAAACCTATACGTGACATGGTAATGAGAGAGGTGAGGACTGACTGGCATTGCTTTTAATTTTCCTTTTTTCCCTTCTGCCACCAATCAGCTCATTAGCAACTTGGGTGGTTCAGTCACATCTCTGTTACACACTGTTGGCAAGTATTGGGCATGTACAGTACTGTCTCCAGAATGTATATGTACCTGTGCCAATGATAGTCAAGTTTGGTCTTGAATGAGCTTACACTGAGTGACCTCACAACGTCAATGAAAGGTAAGTTGAGCCCTGAGCTGGCATTCCGAAAGATCTCGTCAAGAAAACCAATTATACTACAGCAGTATGTAATATGTTGTAGTAATAGTCCAGATTACTGTAGTTGCATCCCATATCTACTTATCTTTTGTTTTAAATTCCACCATAAAACATAAATGGTTTCTCTCCTCATGACAACGATGAGATGTGTCCGAACCATACATTTTACGTGATATAAATTTTGTGATTTCTTTCAGGTTCAGGTAACAGATGTGGCTCCTCCAACAGCTGTCAAATACTCTGTACTACAGTATATTATTTTCATATCACAGTGAAGGCATGTAAAAGATTGAGGTCAAATAAGAAGTCTTTAATTTTTATCTCGTCTGACAAAATGTCAAACAGTTGGAACAGATTGATAGAACAGTCAGAATGCAGCATGATTCCTGAAGTGTGGCTTTTCTCAACTGAATACAAATTATGATTTAACAAAAAAAAAGTGCAGTACCATCATAGCCTAACTTAATCTGAAACATTATTTTTTCATATCTATAAAAAAAACAGTCTACTGTATGAAAGGAATCATTTAGTCAGGCCAGAGGTAGTCACAATATAATATATCATGTATATATTAAAGCAACCTAACCAACCAAACCTACAAAACTTAACCTAAAATACTGTAAACTGATAGAGCTGTCTTTTATTATCATCTTAAGAGAAAAAAATTTTCTGTGAAAGGAACTGTACAGCCTTCAGAGAAGTGAAAAGAGAGTCATGGCCACCTTGAAAGTCAGAGGAAGTGCCAGTAAAGTTGTGCTCACAAGAAATAATTATACAAATTTTATTACAGTTCAGTAATATCTGCATTAGCCGGAATCCCTCAAAACCAGAATTGAAATTTTCTCAGAAAATTGTTCCCCAAAGCCGGAATTTTTCGGAAAATTCCGGCTTTGGGAACGATTTTCCGAGGTGTGCATTTTCTGGAAATTCCGAGAAAATTTTTCCGTTACCCGGAAAGTTCCGGAGATGAGGGATATTTTTCTGGGTTCGAGAGATGATGTATTGGGAAATTTCTGAAACTTTCAAGAACATTTTTCCCTTACTTAGAAAATTCCGGGGATGAGGTAATTTTTTCCGGTTTTGAGAGTCATCTCGTTACCTGGAACTCTCTCATTCCCGGAAGTGCTCTGCACCAATTGTTCCGGCTAACGGGGATATTACTGTACTATGCAAAATGTATTACTTGTACATTTTTCATCAATTTCATGAGGTTAGAAAACATGTTCTATGACGAATTGTCCTCCAGTAGTTACGTGTAGTCAAGACACACAACTCATGAGGTCTATAACCAAAGTTGTATAATCCTATACTGTATAGTAGCCATGAGTTGATTTCAAAAATTGAAATAGGTATTAGATACCTCTCCGATCTTACCAAGTTTCAGTACAGTACGTATTCACATACCTCAAAACTCAAATACTGTATACAGTGGTCCCTCGGTTAACGAACACAATTCGTTCCAGAAGGTCATTCGTTAACCAAAAATTTCGTTAACCGAAACCATTGTTTCAATGGGATTTTGGGTAATTGGTTCCAGCTCACCAAAAATTACATGCCAACTAAAAATAAATGCAGTGAAGTACACTTACTTTGAGGTGTGCATATGTAGAAGGCTCCTGGTTGATGATGATAATGATGAGAATTAGAAGTGGGGGTGGAGGTGAAGGAAGAAGAGAAAGCAGTGGGATGGAAGAGAAGTCACCCCATGGTGCCATATCACCCATAAAATTTTAAGTTCACTTGGTGTAATTCAAGATTATTTTCTTTAAATCAACACTGCACTGCACTGCACTATATACAGTTAGACCCCGACTTACGACGGGGTTAGGGACCCAAATCCAGATCGTAAGTCCGAATGGTCGTAAGTCCGACATAGAAAAAAAAAAAAAATTGATAAAAAATCTACAATGAAATACAGTACAGCAAAAGTAATACACAATGAGGAATGGATACAGTACAGTGAAAGTAATAAATAATGAGGAATGGATACAGTGTGACCTTTAATGTTGTCAGCTGAATGCACATGGGGCCCCCATAATTTTCTAATTATACATGGAGACTACATTAACTGGAAACGTTTCGGTATAGAAAATGCGTGTGTCATTTGGAGAAAAAAAAAATGGTCACAACTGCGGCGGTCGTAAGTCCCGACGGTTGTAAGTCGAAGCAGTCGTAAGTCGGGGTCTAGCTGTATTGTCATATGTAAAATAAATTTCAGAATGACCAATAATTGTACTGTAAAAACGTAAAAATAGTTTATGTTCAAGAGAGTCTCAAGCAAGATGCTTCCTCCACTGAGCAGAGACACAAACTGCGCCATTCTGGGTGAGTCAAGTGGCTGTTTGGCGTGCTAAAAACTAGTTCCCTGTACTTCAATTATGTTAAATAATTGTTAAAATTACTAAAAATTTTAATGTATGACTTGGAAAATTATTGAATAGTACAACCTTCTTGATATTTACTCAAATGGTAACGAATTTAAGCCCTAAAACCAATTAATGTGTTGGTGGACTAATACTACAGCTGGTGAGCAGGCGAAAGCAGGTGAAAACATGTTGGGAAAAATTCGTAAGGAATTCGTTAACCGAATTGAATATTCGTATGGAAGGTAATTCGTTAACCGAGGCGTTCATTAACTGAGGGATCACTGTACTGTATCTTGATACTTCTATAAGATGATAAATGATGAACGAGGAAGGTGTGTGGTTAAGCATCATTAAAAACTGTCGTATACAGTAGCATCTTAAACCATATAGATAGGAAATGCAGTAAAGAGATATGAAGATGACATCAGTGGATAATAAGGTGAAATAAAGCTGAATATGGTGTGATGAAGAGTTAAAAATATTGTCACTGAAGTTAAATTTTATGGGAAATTAAAAGACTAGAGTGATGAGTACAGTAGTACAATGAAAACATCTTCTAATACAGTATGACGTAGTGAAAAACAATGGCAGATCCATTATATTACAAAGATCTGTAAATAAAAGACTCACATATTGAATGTATATTCTCTTAACAATTACTACCTTAAATGTCTGAATTGTGGTTTGTATATATTTTTTATGTTGGGTTCAGAAACTGAGAACCACTGCTGCCCCACTAGCTCCTCATACAAAAGTCCTACATCTACCACTGATGTAGGAGTTTTTGAAATTTTAAGATGTTACTAATAATGTTTAAGTAAAATCGTCATAAATGTTCACAATTGGTTTTGCACGTACAGATATTTAGACAATGCAGGTACAGTATACAGTTCGGCATGTGTTGAGACAATGCAGGTACAGCTGAAGACTCTTCCACTTTAAACACCCAGCCAGATGACCAGAGAGGTAAAATCTGCTGATGATCTGGTAACAGTGTGTGTGTGTGCAGGGGTAGGAGGAGGAAAGATGGGGGAGTACTTGAGTTACGTGTTGCATAATATAAATCAAATATTATTTTGGACACAAAACAGTGATGGTAGTAGAAGAGGTGATTATGGTAAAAGAATATGCATTTACAGTTGTCTCTAATCTAAGCCTCCAAAGCCAGTGAAACACGTAACCTTTAACTCCCCACACTACTGCTACCCTTCCTCAAGTAAGGACAGTATGGGAAAACAGGTGCCAGTCAATGATTGATGTCAACCAATTTCTTAGTTATACAGGTAATTATTTTCCAAATCCGACATATAACTTTAAGCTGATACACATTTTAGGTGATTCAACTGCTCTTAATGCACATAATATTGCATGAAAACATAAAGAGCGTATAATAAAAACATATGCTGTTGTAAGTAACATTTTGACCTAGCCTCGCACCAATGAAGCCAAAATGACCTCTTTACCCGTATCGTTTTAAATTGGCGAGTCTAGTGGTATGGTGTTATGAAAGATACTGACAAGTAGTTGCCAATCATGTGTAGGTGCGTAATACTATCCTTTGTAATGTTGGGAAGTTACCTTGTGGCACTGGGCAATCTGTAGCACACACACACACACACACACACACACCTTATCCTTTATTTTCACAAGTAATGAAATGAATAATGACATACGACGTAAAAAAACAAGTGTTTAAAGATATAAATGCATCCGCCCCTGAATGGAATACAATACAAAATAGTGAAAACAATGATATTTTGCTTGATCACGTAACAAGTGTCAACAGCCAATCAAAACTCATGTGAGGTATTGTCACGACCCTAGAAATCATAGAATTCAATATAAAGCTCTTAGACTTCAAGATGAACCGTCGTGACACCCAGTTAGCTTTAAGAAGTAACATTGTGGGCCTATGAGAAGCTGGACTCTCTATCCGAGCCATATCCAGTGAGCTTGGAATATCGGCCGCTACTGAAATCAAGTGGATTAGAAGACGGGAGGAGAGTGGCAACTTGAACGACCTTGGCAAATACTGATCAGGCTGACATGTTATTGGTGATTATACAGGCAATCAATTATATTTACTTATTATAAAAAGTTATTGGCTTTTTAATCTGCATTTTCTTTTTGATTGAGAGAGACATCCCCGGTAACGAGTGACTATGCCTGAAGACGATGCAAGGATCTTGAGAGCAGCTGAGGACAACCCTTTCACTAAAGCTGTTGCAATGTGTGAAGGTCTGCAGCTGGACGTGAGCGCTAGAACTGTCCGGGGGCAGCTTCACAAGGCGGGTATCCACCACAGGATTCCCCCCAAGAAAGAACGACTGGCAGAGGAACACCATGCTGCCAGACTCGCCTTCGCTCGTTGACATGCTGACCAGTTGCTGTCAGCATGTCAACGAGTTGCTGGGAGTTGTTCTCCCAGACGAAAAGACCTTTGCATCGACAAATCATGGCAGAATACACAATTGGATTCGCAACAACACTAGATAACAATGACACATCATTTTGTCCAGAGCACCAATTAACAAATGCATTAACACAAATGTTTGACCTTTTATGAATTCTTACACTTATTGAAACATTTCAGGAACTGCTGCATATAAATTATATGCAATGGTTGTAAATCAAGTAATCCTGCTTTTTAGACCTGCTAAAACTACTAATACAATCCTTTAATATATGAGTAAATAAATAATACAGTGCTACCTCTGCTCTCTCGGTAGGTACACGTCGATAATGACTGTGTATTTATTTATCCAGCTGTATTCTAAATAAAATTAAAAATTGGAACCCATTAAGTTGCTTGTTATATATTAAGCCAAAGTAATTTGAAGATAATTAAAGTAAAGGTTTCCAGCAATATTGATAGTTACACAAATTATAATGCATCATGATATTAACAGCTGAATTTTTTTAACAAGTATGACCGTGAGCTATGAGGAGGCGTAGAGGACGCAGCACCTGTAATGTGTGGGGCTATATGTCTGGGGGACTTGGTTCAAATCGACAGGGGATTTACAGCGCAGAAGTATCTGGACATTTTGGAGAATTTTTTCTTGCCCTCTCTACAGGAAAGAAAATTCCCCTTCCCCCTGGATCAATTGTTTTCCTTCATGACCAGTGCCTCATATACATGGCTAGAGTTGTACAGCAATTGTTTGCTGACCTTGAGAATTTGCAGCTGCTGGATTGGCCTAGTCGGGGGGCTGACATGAACCCTTTGGAAAATTTATGGGCGAATATTGTGAACACATGGGAGCCTGCGAGGGAAAGAACGTCTGCAGAGTTGTTTGCCCACACCAAGGCAGAATGGGAGGTATTTAGGGCCAAGCATAAGATCCTCCGCAACCTTTTTAAATTAATACCTGAAAGACTTAATGCAGTTATCAACAAAGAAGGTGGGTGGACAGGATACTAAAGTGAAGAATTTACGTCAGTGAAAACAAGTCTTTTCCAGAAGTCCAGTGCCTAATGCCGACAAACCAAGACAAATCTGATGGCACGGTGATCCTGTGTCGATGATTTCTGATGCCCAAGTCCAACCCCATATCGTCACTTATTAGGACAGCCTTTGTGAAAGCAAAAATCTAGCCACCTCTCATGAGCTTTGCTTTCACTAGGTCGTTTCATATTTTTGAGTGAAAATTTTTATAAAATTTTGTATACTTAATTGTTTCATTAATAATAAGTGACTATTTTATTTTCGTTATAACAAGTTGTAATAATACAACTTCCCATACTTTTTTTATTGCAATATTCATATCCTCTAAAAGTAAGTTTATTTTAAGAATGGATATTATAACTAAATATTTGGTCAACATCAACCATTGACTGGCACCTGTTCACCCATACTATTCTTACTAAGAATTGGTGCGGGAAGGTTAAAATCATGTGTTTCTCTGGCCTCGAACTTTACATTAAAAATATCCATTTACAGTGCAAAAAATCAAACATTGTACTGTAATACTATACTGGAAAAAACATATTCCTAAATTTAATAATCCCTTGTACTGTATTTCCATTACTTTGTAATGTGCAAAATAAAATATGATTATACTATGCAATACAGAACTCATGAACTCCCTCCATCTTTCCCCCTCCCCCTCCCACCCCTGCACATACACTTACACTGTTACCAGATCTTCAGCTGATTCTACCTCTCTGGTCGTCTGGCTGGGTGTTCAACTCGGAAAAGTCTGTGACTGTACATATAGACAGTGTATCTTTTTACTGCTGTGATGCTGTGTATACTGTTAACTCATGTAAAATGTGAATCACTACAAGATTATCCAGAGTCAATAATTACAAATTCTATATTCTTCTAACATGATTCTTACCTTTTCTTACTTTGGATTACAGGAGGAAGGTGTGGTGATAGTAGATGGAGTGAGGAAGAAGGACTACAATGACTATATGTACCTTAAGAAAGAAGTATTGCAGACTGGCCTAGGTAAACATTTGACTTTGTTTGTTAGCTGTCTTCTAATGCTTATTTATGCTCATGAAAAATGTTGGTGTTTGTTTGTAATACTCTACTGTTCTTTTGTCTTAAAAATCAATACAGTACAGGCTGTATGTAAGAATGTTTGTTAAAAGTATAGGTACTGCATCCTTTTATATACCATCAACTGCACCCTGGGAACCATTTTTTTTTAAAACAGAAGGAAGGGAAATGTGAGCTTGTGTGTTTTACTGACGAGGTCTTTCACCTTCTCGGCAATTTACCACAAAGCAATCGCCTTATCTTTAATAATACAGTGCTGTACCCTTCTACTTACAACTGGTACTGTAATTGATGCTTTTACAATCTTAAACAGTAGTATGAGCAATACTGGAATCATCAGGCCAAAAATGGTGAAAGGATTGTGTAAGTGATCCAGCTGCTATTATAGAGGTACAGTACAGCATTTGCTTGTGCTTATTGTGAGCCAGGGGCATACCTACCTCGTATTTGGAACATATTACTGTATTATACAAAGAAAATTTATAATTGTTGCTTAAAAAATAAATCTGGGGGTTGGCAAATTTATGAAGTCATCTGTCATAAAAAGCTGACTTCAATCCATTCAGCAACTAGTGGGTTACTCATCGACCTTTGAATGTTAGTCGACCAAGGAGTTGTTATACCACCAGCATGTGCTCCTGATTGTATACACAGTTATTGCTGACTGCACAAGGGTTAGTGTAAAGGTGGAAACCCAATCCTTTACTCTGGTCAGGAATTGAATACCGGTATATGATCAGTCACTGTGAAGCAAATGTGCTTCCATTAAGTAACCTATAAATAACTGACTGTTCTGGTGATATTAGCAAACAATATTTGTATACAGTACTTGTATTCTGTGTTAAAATTATGTTGGGTCGCTTTCATAGCCACATTGTACACTAGTATACTGAACTCTGTAAAGATTGAAGTGAAATTTTTTAAAACATGAACAGGTACAGTATTGGTAAATAATAATGTAGTTCTTGTTTCATAAGTGAAGTTATGAAAATTAAAATGAATTAGTGCAGTTTTAAAGTGCACAATGGTGAAGATTCTTTTTGCTTTTTGAAGGAAAGAGGAGAAGGAATACTGTATCTTTATGATGAATTACTGCCAACAGGTGAACATGGAATTGGTGGATCACTTAGCCCAGCATTTGACAAGGAAAAGGAAGAGCTCTACAAGGTGAATGGGTTTAATGCTAGACTTTCTGATGATATTGCATTAAACCGTTCACTCAGTGACATTCGTCATCCCAAGTATGTTATTACTGACTTAATTAAGGAAGAGTCAATTCAGAATACAGTACCTGTAGTTTAAACAAAGAATGTAAAGAGTCATTTAGGACTGACAAGAATGAAAAATCCTATTCCATCACTCACTGGTTGAGCTGCTGGTAGTATGGTAGTTGAGAAGGATTTTTCACCAGGAAAGTACTGGATGTTATTCTGTGGTTTAGGGTAAATTATATTAGATGGGGCAGTAAACCCCAATTTAGGAAGCTTTGGTTTATGAAAATTTAAAGTTAAAAAAAGAAATTGTCTCGTTCTTTAATTTGTGAACAAAAACTTCAAGTTATAGTACAGCAGATAGCCGAACCAATCGTGCAGTTTGTGATAAAAGTGCGAAACCTGGCACACCTATAGAACTCACCAAGGCGAAAATATTTAAATCCCAAGGCATCTCAGATTTTGCCCAGGAAGCCTATGGCGGCCATTATCCAAGTTAACGGCCACCAAAATCTGTTTATGTCCGTAACTCAGTAAACAGAGCAGGTAGAGCTAAATTTTGGTATGTACAGTCAACCAAAAAATTTTATGCACCTTTATGGTGTTATACAATATGACACACCTGACCAAAAATTCTGAACAACACTCATTTATGCAGGTGATTCCTGTTAATTTCTCTATATTAACTATCTGTGATATTAAAAATACTGTACATACTGGTTATACAATGCATCACACAACCAGAAATACCAACCTTACCAAATTAACATTGCCTCAGTCAGTGATCATTGCAGAGGCCATCAGACCAAGGGGTGCAGAACATTTTTTTTGCTGACTGTACTGTACATGTAGGTTTTTGAGGGTAAGAAATTTGATTTTTGTAGCCTTTCTGGACCAGCCTGCCACAAGCATCCAAACCGTGCAGAGAACTCCTCAAGTGTGGATGCAAAGGGTGCAAGAGTACCATCTGCAAGTGCAAGAAAAATAACCTGTCGTACACTGAGTTGTGCAAGTGTGGTGGAAACTGTAATTTATCTGTAACTAAATTAATGTAATGTATTAAAAATAATGTATTGTCTGTCATACAGTAGCCTAGGTCATGTAGTGTTTTTATGGCTGTCATTTTTAAAAATGGCAGTTCCGAACACCAAATCACTTAAAAAATGCAAAAATCAAATTTCTTACCCTCAAAAACCTAAGTGTACATACCAAAATTTAAGTTCTACGTGCTAACATAAACAAATTTCAGTGGCTGCCATCTTGGAAAATGGCCACCATAGGCTTCCTGGGCAAAATCTGAGATGCCTAGGAGTCTAAATATTTTCGCCTTGGTGAGATCTATAGGTGTGCCAGGTTTCGTGCTTTTATCACAAAATGAACGATTGGTCTCCACAGAGCAGTTATCTGCTGTACTATTACCGAATGCAAAATTTAGTTTTGCATTACAGGAATGTAGTGTGTTTTTTATTATTAAATTTACTGCATACTGTACAGTACCTGTAAATTTTGTTGTATACATGTAGTTTTAAACCTAAATTTATAAGTGCTTCGGAATTTTCATGAAACTTTTTAGGCACTTGGAACATATTTCATAAAAGAAATTACTGTACTGGCTAGATTATGTAAGCACAACTGAGAAAGATTGTCATATTTTTATGTTGCTTCCACAGGTGTAAAAAAAAGCTGTACCTTGTAGATCTTCCAAATGCAGCTGTGGTAGTGCCTTTCCACAATGAACACTGGACCACTCTTCTTCGCACTGCATTTTCTGCTTACAACAGGTCACCAAAACACCTTTTGAAGGAAATCATTCTTGTAGATGATGCCAGTACCAAAGGTAGATTTTCTGTGATATTACACATGGACTGAAGAGGGAAATTCATCATAGCTATACAAACTACAGTAATATCTTCCTTAGCAGGATTCCCTCAAACCCGGAACTCTCCGATAGCTGAAATTGAAATTTTCTCTGAAAATTGTTCCCAAAACCAGAATTTTCTGGAAAATTCAGTGTTAATGATTTTCTGAGGGGCACATTTTCCAGAAAAAAAAAATCCAGATACCCGGAAAATTCCGGGGATGGGGAAAGTTTTTCCGGGTTCGAGAGATGATGTAATGGGCAATTTCTGGAACTTCCGGGAACATTTTTCCATTTCCCGGAAAATTCCGGGGATTAGGGAGATTTTTTTACGGCTTTGAGTCTTCTCGTTACTCGGAAATCTCTCATTCCCGGAAGTGCTCTGCACCAATTGGTCTGGCTAATGAGGATATCACTGAACTTAAACACGATTATCTGCCCACATTATTTTCTTGAAGGAGTCACATAAAATCAATTCTTGTTAAATTCATGCTAGTTCTCATTGCAGTACTAAGGAACATTATTATGTGAGGAATGTTTTTTTTTTCAGAAATGGAATACTGTACAGTAAAGCCTCCGATAACAACGGTTCGACCAACAACTTTTCATATTTAAACCCTAGTTAATTTAGGACCCAATTAAATTTACGTCCTTATTTCATTCGTATTTACAACCAAAATTACTGTACAGTAGTACCCCGATTTACGCGGTCAATTGAACCCACAGGGTTCCGCGTAAAGTGAACAACAGAACATATGGGATTAATTCCAATAGAGACTGGCCCGACCCCCAAACTCCACTTTTTCCGACACAATACCTATGTTGTAGTAAAAATAACATCTAAATTTTATGATGTTATGCTCACACAATTAATATTTAAGAGAAAAACAGTCGTCAGGTTAATGTCCATTCAAATAATGGACTCAAATCCCCCCCCCCCCACCCCTTCTTCCCAGCTCACTGGCCCCCTACCTCTCTGAGAAATGATTGGGTGAAACACTAGATTTTAACGTTTAGTAATAAATGATACCTCAGACTAAAGTTAGGATAATATAATTGACATTTCTGGATTCCTTGCAGGTCAGGGAATATTTTGAATGTAAACTTCATATATTTTGCACAAAAGATGAAATACTTGCTTTGTGTAAACCAAATTATTACATTAGATCTAAAATTTGTATGTCTAATGCAAAATCCATGATGTTTATATTCAAAATGATCATCATATTGTAAGAATTCCAGCAATGTAAATTATATTCTGGCCGGGTAATTTGTATGAATTTTATGAGCTAAATAAAAAAATAAAAAAAATTATACTTCACTCGTATATGAGCAGATGCACCGTTGAAAGTGAAAGTCCGGTTCTGGCAAGGTACCGCGTAAATGAGAAATCGCGGAAAGTGAAACCGTGTAAAGTGGGGTAATACTGTATAATAAAAATAAAATAAAGTTACATTTTCATATAAATAATAACTAAATCCCGATATGTATTATAAAAAAAAATAAAAAAAAATTACTGTAAAAAAATGAAAAGCGCCTTGCTCAAAGAAGCTGCCTTGCTATTGAGTGGTAAACAACAGTTGGAGCTTGGCAGGCGTTTTGTTTTCACGCATCTGGAACAGGAACTGGAGAAAAACTTTCTCAGGTTTCTTACAGCATGTTTGCATCCCTTTTCAACATGAGCAACAGAACAAAGCATTAAAATTTAAATAAATGCAAATGACCTCTCCATAAAGATGTATAATGAGAAAAGAAGGCAGCTATGCAAGGTTCTTTCAACAGCTTTATTATTCGAAGGCCTAAACCATCAACTTCAGCATCATGAGCAGCTTCAACATCAACTTCAGGTTCAGTAACAGTTTCAGTAACAACTTTATAGAAAACTACAGCTTTAGCCAGAGTTGAACCTACAGCTTCAGCCAGAGTTGAACCTGATGACTTCGTCATCTGAGTAAAAACTCGCACAATATTCATTGGCTGTCCTTATGTTTTAGACTTTACCACCATTGGTGAATAGAATTTTAGTTTTACTTTCGTAAATATTATTTAAAACATATATGAACAGTAAATAAGTGTTGCTTTCATATTCGTATGTAGAGAAATGACAATATGTTTTCACATGTACGCATTTACTGTTCATATGTTGGCGCTCCCAATCGTCTCGCCTTATTCCTTTACTGTTAGTGGTTAGCTACTCCTAGTGTTCCATTTATTAACATCAAATAGCATCACTTAAAACATACATACAGGTATTCAATTTTTTTTTTAAATTAAGTTCACTCCAGCTACAAGCAGGGTCTTATTTTCTTCAGTTTCTGTAGAACCATCGTCACTCACGAAAACAATGCCGTCTTGTCTCCTTTTGTGTGTTCTCATATTCTACGCATTATAAATGAATTGCATTGTTCATTTCACATATTGTATATAAACATTAATTCAATCAAATACATATTCAGTAATAAACGATAATGAATCTTTTGTACATATTCTTAAGATAAATGACTATGTTTCCTTGAGTGCGCACGTATACATTGGGTGTAAACACTGACAATAATGTCGTCTCTTTTCCTCTTGTGTGTTTTAATATTCTATGTATTAATGAATTGTATTGTTCATTTCACATATATAAAGATTAATTCAATCAAATACATATTCAGTAATAAACAATAATGAATCTTTTGTACATATTCTTAAGATAAATGATGCGGTATCCTTAAATGCGCACGTATATGGTTGCCGTTCCCAATCCATCTCTTTTTTTTTTTTTTTCTTTGCCATTAGTGGTTAGCTACTTCGATTGTTCCCTTTATTAACATTAAACAATGTTATTTGAAACATATACAGTGACCCCTCGTTTAACGAACGCCTCGGTTAACGAAATTTCGGTTAACGAACTGCCTTCCATAAGGATCTTCAATTCGGTTAACGAAAAAAAATTCGGTTAACGAATTTATTACGAACCGACCTCAACATGTTTTCGCTTGCACTGGCCGGGCAACCAGCTTTAGTATCAGTCCACCAATACAGTAATCGGTTTTAGGGCTTAAATTCCTTACTATTTTAGTAAATATCAAGAAGTTTATACTATCCACTAGTTTTAAAAGTTTAATATTAACTTTTTTAGTCATTTTAACAATTATTGAGCATAATTGAAGGTAAAGTGACTAGTTTCTGGCTTGCCATCCAGCCTGTTAACACACCAGACAGGCGTTAGTCTCTCTCTGTTTTCAGTGGAGGTAACATCCTGCTTGAGACTCTCTTCAACTAATTGCTTTTTTCTGTGTTTCCAAGCAAATTATTGGTCATTTTGAAATATATTTTACATATTGACAATATATAATGCAGTGCAGTGTTGATTTAAAGAAAATAATCTTGAAATACACCAAGAGAACTAAAATTTTATGGGTGAAATGGTGCCATGGGGTGACTTCTCTTCCACCCCAATGCCTTCTCTTCTTCCTTCTCCTCCACCCCCTTTCTAATTCCCATCATCATCATCATCATCATCCAGGAGCCTTCTACATACACACCTCAAAGTAAGTTGAATTTAGGAAATTTTCGGTGAGCTGGAACCAATTACCCAAAAACCCATTGAAACAATGGTTTCGTTTAACGAACGACCTTCTGGAACGGATTGAGTTCGTTAACCGAGGGGTCACTGTATATTAATTTTTCTTCATTAAATTTACTACAGCTACAACCAGGGTCTTATTTTCTTCATTTTCTCGTGTAGAACTATTGTCCCGGACTCCTGGCTGTAAACACAAACGAAAACAATGGCATCCCATATCCTCTTGTGTGACCATATTATTATTAATTTATATTATATAAGGTGCATTCAGAAACATTATTTAAAGAATATGGTTTGCAATTTTCATTAATTGTATTGTTTTGGGGGGAAAAGAGGGTAAAAAGTCACACAAAAGAGATGAAAAGGTCACACTTGGGAACACATCTCACTATTATTGCTTTATTTTAATGTTAATTAATGATTTGCAATAAGATGATTCACCTTACACTGCAATATTGGAGGACACATTAACGTCGCTATTCAAGGCTTTACTGTACAGTACAGTATTTAGATACATTTATACTTTGTTATTTTAGACTGTGTAACAGACTAATAAATGGGTCTTCACTCATTATGTGCTCTCACAAAAGGACCTCCACTAAAAAGAACTTTTAACTAAGGTATCTTGGAAATGGGAGACCAGCAAACTGGAGTTATGAGTTGGATACCTAAGGGTAAGGTGTTTAAAAGGAAATAATTTTCAAATGCAAAGATCCAAAAATTACATACTAAATGTTTTTTCTAGTTTTACAAAGTGTTAATCATTGTTCAAATAATCTTTACAGATTTTCTCGGAAAGAAACTAGATGACTATTTAGAGGAACATTTACCCATTGCTCGGGTGGTTCGCCTTCCTTCTCGCTGGGGTTTGATCCGTGCCAGACTGGAAGGAGCAAAGCACGCAACTGCAGACGTGCTCATTTTTCTGGATTCACATACTGAGTGTACAACCAACTGGCTGCCACCACTATTAGGTATTTCTGATGACTATTTATACAATATTAGATGATATGACTCTTAATTCCCTTTGCTGTACAAGTAAACCTCACTATATGCTGCCTTACTATACATTGTTTCTCTTATGCATTTTTTGATGATTTAGAGAAAAAAATATTCCCCCCCCCCCAAAAAAAAAAACCCAAACATAAACACATGCAACACCAGTGGACTACTTTATTAGATAGCTTTAGAATACCAAACAACCAATTCCTCTGCCATGTCCCCTCCGAATGTTAGTTTATGTATTACCGCCACATTCATTTGATCTCAGCTGTGTACATTTAGTAAAATCTTGAAAATTTTGTGGGAAATACCCAGCAAGTGATATTTGTGCTTCTCGATAGGAAAAACTAAGAAAAAGTATTATCTAGAGGTTTAATTATGTGTTTTAAGGTGTTTTGAAGCCATTGATATCACAACTGTACTTGGTCTACCTACCATCTTCAGTAAATGTGATCTAAGCAAAGAATGCAGCTATGTTAACAAGTTAATAACTAGTGACATTAATTGCTATAGGGAGCAGTATAAACAAGAAAAAGAATGCTATCCAGCAGTCTTTGGAGAGACAGGCAGCCCTGCAGCTTCTTCTCAATAACTCCACTACTCCTTGCACCAGCCAGCCTCTATATGCAGTTTTCTAAACCAATTCGGGAAAATTTGATCTTTTTTGGCATATTTTATACCTACATATAAATTTTTTATTATGGAAATCTAATTTAGGCACTGTATTTAATTAATATTTTGGAGAGAACATTTGTACCAGGAATGTAACCCCTACTTATATTATTAGAATTATGGTAAACTTTTACTCACTATACTTTGGTTCACATAACGTTGCACTTTTCAAATATGCACTTCTGTATATCGAGGTATACCTGTGTTGCAGGTGTGATGATATATTTAAAGGTTAATATTTTTGTACATCCTGAAAATCCATTTGCCTTATTCAGAAGCTTGTTTAAGTTTTCCATTAATTATTTCTTCAGAACCAATTGCAGTCAACTATAAGACAGCAGTGTGTCCTTTCATCGATGTGATTGACTTTGAAACATTTGAATACCGAGCTCAGGATGAGGGACGTCGAGGGTCTTTTGACTGGGAATTTTATTACAAGAGGTTACCAGTATTACCAGAAGATGAAGCTAATATGCCGGAACCGTTTAAGTAAGTATATTTGTATTTAGACTGTTATCTGATAATTTAGACGATGTCCAAGATCTCTCGCAGAAGTTCTGGTATCAGGTTTATTGGACTGGCCTTCCCCTGATCAATCTGATGTAATGAGGTTCTGCTGTATATATGAGTTTTAAACCTGTTTACTTGAATATAATATTCCAACAATCATTAGCAGGAATAAATGTGAGTAGAAGCTACATATTGAGAGTACCGGGTAACTAATACATTCATAACCTCAACAGGAGCCCAGTCATGGCTGGTGGATTGTTTGCAATTAGCTCCAAATTCTTTTGGGAAATTGGTGGTTATGACCCTGGACTGGACATCTGGGGTGGAGAACAGTACGAATTGTCTTTCAAAATATGGCAGTGTCATGGGACAATGGTTGATACCCCATGTTCTAGGATTGGCCACATATATCGCAAGTTTGCCCCATTCCCAAACCCTCGAAAAGACAACTTCATTGCCAGGGTAAGTTAAACGCCAGAACCTTGTACAGTTGGGGTCAAAAGTGTTGAACACTTAGCAATATCTGGCATCTACTTGTGAATTATACATATATGATTGGGATATACTAATATTATAACACTATACCTGTACTTGTCATCACATATTATGCCTGAACCAAAAAATGGGAAAAAAACTCTCCTTAATACCTAAGATCTTCGGGTAATTACATGCCAAATACTGTCAAGTGTTCAAGACTTTTGACCCTGATTGTACATGTATACTATAGAGATTCTTGTAACAAATGCTGCTTACCATATATATATATATACAGCTAGACCCCGACTTACGACTGCTTCGACTTACGACCGTCGGGACTTATGACAGCCGCAGTTGTAACCATTTTTTTTTTCAATTTTTTTTTTTTTCCCCCAAATGACACACACATTTTCTATACCGAAACGTTTCCAGTTAATGTAGTCTCCATGTATAATTAGAAAATTATGGGGGCCCCATGTGCATTCAGCTGACTACATTAAAGGTAAGTGCTCAGTCACACTGTATCCATTCCTCATTATTTATTACTTTCACTGTACAGTAATGCCCCGCTTAACGCGGTTTCGCTTAGCACGTTTTACCGTATACGCGGTGCCTCGCCAGAGCCGAACTTTCACTTAACGCGGGTTTTTTCCGCGTATATGCGGCGAGTGTCCGGCTCGAGACGCTATTTTTAGATTCGCCCCACCCGCTTGCTCCCGCCTCCTCCCTCCGCTTGGGCAAGCCGTGCTGGAAGGTTGCGCAGTGCATGTCTCTGTTGCGTTATCACTGACGTCATATGCCGTATCGGACTGTGATTGGCCATGCATCCCTACCCCCCCCTCTGCTGCTAGCTGTAATTGGCTTAAAGTATTATGACGTGTCCACCCGGGGGAGGGAGGGAAGGAGGGAGGGAGGGAGGAAAGACGACGCTTGACCTAGCCGCGGCAGTTTCATCCCTCCAGGCCACTCCGTGTATACGTGAACCCATTGTTCTGTGAAATGGCTTCCGCCGGACCACCACCGCCACCAGAGAGAGACCTTTCCTTACCTGTACCCAGCCACCCTAAGCCCAAGAAAACACGCCGTGGTCTAAGCTACGAAGTGAAGTACCAGATCATTCAAGATTTGGAGAAAGGAACACGGCAAGTTGATCTCGCGCGCCAGCATGGCGTCAACGAATCTACGATTCGCACTATCAAGAAGGATGCAGCCAAGATCAAAGAGCACATGAAAATCACAAAGTCTGCAGGTGCTTCAACGATCAGGTATTGCCAGAACAGGGTGCTGGCAAAAGTGGAAAATTTGCTGGTGAGTTATTTGATTCGTCAGGCGCGACGCAACATGGCGGTGGACACGCGCTCAGTGCAGGAGTACGCACGTGAGCTATACGCAGCAGTGTCACGTAAGCTGGGAATTGCAGAGCCCAAACCCTTCAATGCTTCCTCTGGTTGGCTGCATAGGTTTAAGAAGAGGAACAAGATCATCAACATTGGTGGTGAGGAAGCGAGTGCTGACCGTGTGGCGGCTAGAGATTTTCCTTCGTTCTTACGTGAGATTATGGAGGAAGGACAGTACACCGACGACCAGGTGTTTAACATGGACGAATCTGGTCTTTTCTGGAAAAAGCTACCGTCCAAGACCTTCATTGTAAAGAATGCCAGCAAGATTCGGGGTCGGAAGATGCAGAAGGAACGCATCACCGTCCTGTTTACCACCAATGCCTCCGGTACCTGTAAACCAAAGTTATCGGTGATTCACACAGCCCGCACGCCTACAAGAATATGGACATGAACAAGCTTAATGTCCACTGGCTAACCGCACGTAAGGCGTGGATGTCCTCTTCTCTGTCCCTCTTCTGGTTTGACGACTGTTTTGTTCCTGACGTGCAGAAATTATGCGAGCAACAGAATGTTCCATTCAACATTTTGTTGCTCCTTGACAACGCACCTGGACACTCGCCCCTACTTATGGATTGTCACCCCAACGTAAAAGTGGTCTTCCTTCCTCCCAACACTACGTCATTAATCCAGCCCATGGACCAGGAGTTGATCTGCAATGTGAAAGCTGCGTACTCTGCAAAGAAGTTCAAGCTCCTGAACGACTCTACCAACACCAAGGATGAGTTGCGTAAGCTGGGTGACACCGACAGCGAGAGTAAAAGCGATGAGGACAAGGAACAAGAGGTGGCGACTCTAGAAGTTCTCGTCAAACAATTTTGGAAGAAGTTTAACGTCAAACAAGCTGTAGACTTCTTGGTGGAGGCATGGGATCAGCTGTCTATTGCTACGATTCGTCACGCATGGAGACATGTGTTGCATGGCATACCAGGTGAGAGGAGGAGTGAACCTGTGACTGGTGAGGTTCAGACTGTTGCAGTAGCAGTGGACCTTGCCAGAGAAGCTGCGCTCAATATTACAGCTGAAGGCTTCTCCGAGACCACCAAAGAAGACATCCTGGAGGTGATCAGAGATCCTGAAGTGACTGCCGACGAGATGTTGGAAGAAGATCACGTCAGTGAAGAGGAGGAAGAAGGTGCGTCATTCTCCGAAGAACACAGTTTAAGTCTTAGTGATATTAAGGGTGCCATGGAGTGTGCAGAGAAAATGAAGTCCTTCCTTTCCCGCGACAATGACGATGACCGCTATGAAGTCTTCCATACCCGGCTGGTGCAGGCTATGGAGCCGTACATCACGGTGTATCAAGACAACATAAACACCAGTTGTCAAAAAAGCATAACCGAGTTCTTCGCCCGTAACCCACCACAGTCAGCCCAAGCCAGTGATAGTGACAGAGGTAGAGACAGTGAAGATGACTTTGAGGGATTTGTCAGGGAGGCCATAACAAGTGTGGGTGACAGTGATGGTGACTCACCTGAGGGCCAGTAGCCTGCCCTCTGCCTCGGAACCAGCCTCCATCCCCGTACGCCGACCCATCTCTTCTACTAACGTAAGTGTTCAACATAACTTTTAGTTTTCCTAACTAAACCTTTATTTTTCCTAACATAACCTCTTCTATATTACTTGTTTTTTCATACCATCATAAAGTTAAGATAAAATTTTTACTACAACATAGTTATGTGTCTTCAAAAAGTGGAGTTTGGGGGTCGGGCCAGTTTCTATTGGAATTAATCCCATATGTTCTGTTGTTCACTTAACGCGGTTTTCACTTAACGCGGTACCCTGTGGGTTCAATTGACCGCGTAAATCGGGGTACAACTGTATATATATATATATGTTAGCGGGAGCGAGAAAGAGAGAAGAGAAGATGGAAATGCTTCGTTTAGCACGTTGCAGGTGTGAGGTGCAGTTTCTTAGAAATTTTTTTTAGGGGGGTCGTTGCATACTTTTCACAGCACTGTCCTCATGTGCTGAAAAAAGTATGCAACGACCCCCCCAAAAAAATTTTTCTAAGAAACTGCACCTCACACCTGCAACTTGCTAATGAATCGGATCTTCCTGGCAGTGGGTGCCCCTGAGCGACTGTTGACTGATCAGGGAAGAAATTTTGGCAGTGCATTGGTCCGACAAACGTGTGCCACCTTTGGGGTGAAGAAAATAAGGACGTCAGCATATCACCCACAGGGAAATGGTATGGTGGAACGGTTCAATCGAACCCTGGACGGTCTGCTGGCCACCCTCGAGGAAGAGGAAAAGAATAAGTGGCCAGAGCATCTGCAGGCAGTGGTGTCACAATATAACGCGGCTCCGCATGCCACGACAGGGTTTTCCCCATTCCTGTTGTTTTACGGGAGAGAACCAAACCTGCCGTTTGACCTTAGGCCGTAAGTAGACCCAGAGCCGGTAGGTGAGTGGGTGATGGTGATTAGAGACCAGCAACGAAGATTGCAGGAAGCAGTGGAGATCAATGTGCGGAGACGTAAGGAAATAAACAGAAGGAAAAGAGAAGAGAAAGCCCACGAGAGTAGCTGGGATGTGGGCCAGGAGGTTTTGCTGTGGAACAATGTAAAAAGTAGGCCGGTGTAAGTTCCAAAACCATTGGTTTGATACGAGATGGCTCATTGTTGAGGTCCTAAATCCGAGGCCGGGTTTATACCGCATTGAGCCCAGTGGGGGAGAAGACCTGGAAGCAAGAGTGGAAAACCGGAGCAACTTGAAGGCTGCTCACCCCTACGGCATCCGGGAGAACCCAGCGATGGATGAGTCTGAAGATGAAGACGAGGAGCCCCCACCCCAGTTGAGCAAGATGAAGAGAAGTAGTTCAGAGAGGTCGATCAAGCCTCCAACTGAAAGACGAAGCCGACAAATTACAGTTTAGGTGCTCCTGTTAATGAGAAAATGCCGGTTGTCGAGGGTGAGTTGGAGGAGTCGTGAGTAGGGCAGAGGGGACTGGAGAGATGGTTAGGTCAGAGATGTGCGTTGAGTAGTGGTTGCTGTCATGAGCGGGACTGAGTTGCTGTCATGAGCGGGATTGAGTGTACGGTTTTAATGGCCAGGACCGCACTAATATGGACTGGTACATTGTCAGAGGGCTGGTCTGCCGGCATGAGGTTCGGAGATGTGGATTGAGTCGATTGTTGAAGGCATGAGAGCGTTCGTGTGGATTGAGTATTGTTTTGACATTGGTTCTCTAGTTTAAGGGCCAGGCCAAAGGAGAGTATGCAGGATGTGGATTTGGTATTAATTTTGACATTGGTTCTCTAGTTTAAGGGCCAGGCAAAAGGGGAGCGTTTTGTTCTGGTTGGTTTCGAGTTGGGCTAGGCAAGAAATGGAGTTGCTGGCTGCGAGTGGAATAGTACAGAGTTGAAGGTGGTTTCTAAGTTGTTCTCTCAGCACATGAGGGCAGTGCTGTCTTCTTTTAGGGGGGTCGAGTGTTAGCGGGAGGGAGAAAGAGAGAAGAGAAGACAGAAATGCTGCATTTAGCACGTTGCAGGTGTGAGGTGCAGTTTCTTAGAAATTTTTTTTAGGGGGGTCGTTGCATACTTTTCTCAGCACATAAGGACAGTGCTGTCTTTTTTTAGGGGGGTCGATTGTAATATTCAGAAATTTCAGTGTAATTTCAAACACCACGCCATTGGAAAGACTGAGTTCAAGGTCGTCTGAGGGAAGACCGCGCTCTCGCACGTAGCGAGAGTTTGTGGAACTAGGCCTATATGATATTAAATGTAATTTGCCGAATTAATAATGATGCGATTCATGAAGTTAAGAGACTATTATTGAATTTGAAATTATTATAGATCGTTTATCAGTCTGAATAATGTTACGGGTGTCCCAAGAAAGTTATTAGTTAGGCGGAAAATATGTCACGTAGGCCTAAGCTAACGCCTTGAGAGGACACGAGGCTGGCTGTTTCTCAGTCATGCAAAAGCGATCGGACAGACAGGACGTCCCTGCTCGTCCGTCCTCAAACGGTCACGTGTTCTAGTCACCTATGTTGCACTATTGCAGTATAACAAGTAAGTCTCATTCGATCTCAGACAGGGTTTAGATAGGGCAGTGATAAAGTTATGAAGAGCTAACAGTGAGTAAATTTCAGGGTTTCTGTCAGAACCCACTTGACTGCGAGAGATTGACTGCTGTTTGAGACTGCCGTTGATGATTGAGGATTGGCGATTTTCGCCGTTGGACCGATCAGTGTAGGCTTGTCACTGGTTAGCGGGTTAGCAAAGGATCTCTTGAGTGAACCTAGCCATCTGGGTGCCCAGTTAACGACGTGACGATTGTTTGGGGTCATCAGCTCTCCTCTACCTCGGCTCACAATACCACATATCTCAAGCAGCTTAGTGAAACCCTTTTGCCAATGGGAAGCTAAAGCTTCTCTCAACTGTACAAGGTCTGATTGACTCACTCCCTTCCATTTCATGGATGTAATGGGGGTAAAGTGAAGCCAGCTGAGTGATACAGGGTCGCACACTGGGACCAAGAGTCAGTGGAGCTTAGAGGTACATTTTCCAAGGTGGAGAAAGGCTGATTTGGGCCTTAAACTACGGGTGCCTGTTGGTTGTGCCTTAAACGACTACGGAGTGCAGGTGGAATCTGTGTGTGTGCTAGGTTAGGAAGCATGGTTCACGGGTATTGGTGGACTCAGTAACTTCTTAATAATAGTGACAATATTTTTGTGTGTAGTTAAAACTATTTTTTCAGTTACTAATGTATGCTGTGTGCATTTAATATTTCTTTATAATTTCAATCTCAGGTATAACCTTTGTTCCCCAGAGTAGTGTTTAAGCTATAATGAACGGATCCTACTACGAATATTCCTATAACGAACGGTTTTACCTATAAAATTGAGAATGCTATAACGAACGAAACTCCTACAACGAACATTATTTAAATTTTTTTTTTTTTTTTTTTAATAATTTTTTGTTTTTTATAACAAGTATTAATGATATTCCTTATTTCAGGGGTTTAGATGCACATTTATGCACTTTTTTACAATTTTTACAATTTTATATATTTTTCAGTGTTAAGTGGTTGTAATTGGGGGCGTGGAACGGATTAATCCTATAACAAACGAATGCTATAACGAACAAGGTTCTAGAACCAATTAGATTCGTTATAGCATACCCCACTGTGTATATATATATATATATATATATATATATATATATATATATATATATATATATATATATATATATATATATATACACACACACAGTTAACCCTCACTTTACGCGGTCCCGCATTCCACGTTAACGCGGTGCCTTGCCAGAACCTCACGTGCTCACATTACGCGGTACGTGAACCCCCATCACGCGGAGAGTGTCTGGCGCGACGCTATTTTTAGATTCGCCCCACCCGCCACCTGCCCGCCTGCCTGCCTGTCTCTCCCTCCTCCTCCCTCCGCTTGGGCAAGCGGCGCAGTAAGGTTGCGCAGTGTGTGTCTTTGTTGCGTTATCACTGACGTCATATGACGTATCAGACCTGTGATTGGCCATGCATCCCTACCCCCCTCTGCTGCTAGCTGTAATTGGCTTAAAGTATTATGAGGTGTCCACCCGGGGGAGGGAGGGAAGGGGGGAGGGAGGGAAGGAGGGAGGGAGGGAGGAAAGACGACGCTTGACTTAGCCGCGGCAGTTTCATCCCTCCAGGCCACACCGTTTATAGTGCATCCATTGTTCTGTGATAGTGATAGTGACAGTGAGGGATTTGTCAGGGAAGCCCTGACAACTGTAACTGATAGTGATGGTGATGCACCTAGTAATGGTGATTCACCTGAGGGCCAGTAATCTGCCCTCTGCCTCGGAACCAGCCTCCATCCCCGTATGCCGACCCATCTCTTCTACTACCGTAAGTGTTACACCAAATTTTTAGTTTTCTAACCTAACCTTTATTTTTCCTATGTTAACCTTTATCTTTCCTAACCTAACCTCTTCTATATTACTTGTTTTTTCATACCATCATAAAGTTAAGATAAAACTTTTACTACAACATAGTTGTGTGTCGTCAAAAAGTGGAGTTTGGGGATCGGCCCGGACTCCATTTCAATTAATCCCATATGTTATGTTATTCACTTTACGCGTTTCTCGCTTTCCGCGGTACCCTCCGGGTTACATTAACCGCGTAAAGCGAGTGTTAGCTGTATATATATACTGTATATATATATATATATCTCATATGTACTATTTTCTATAAAAATGCGACTGAATTTCTGTACATGTACAGTATAGTCTTCATTTACGCGGTCAATTGAACCCGTGGAGGTCCGCGTAAAACAAAAAACGCATAAACGAAATAACAGAATTGAAATAGAGACTGGGCCGACCCCCAAACTACACTTTTTCCGACACAATACGTATGTTGTAGTAAAAATAACATCTTAATTTTATGATGGTATGCACACACAATTAATATTTAAGAGAAATATCAATAACATTAGGTTTTTTAACACTTATGTTAGTAGAAAAGATGGCTGGGCACACAGGGATGGGGGGTTGGTTCCGAGGCAGAGGGCAGATTATTGGCCCTCACCTGTTTCACTTGTATCAATTGTATCACTATCCACCACAGAGGCTTGCAGGGCCTCTTTGTCAAACCCCTCAAAGTCCATATCCTCACTATCACTGACTTGGGCTGGCTGTGGTGGTTGGCGGGTGAAGAACTCGGTAATGTTTTGCTGACTGGGCAACCTTGTGCGCACCCTGCCCACGCCGCTTCTCGCGTAAATGATGGAATGAACCGTGTAAATAAAAATTGTCGGTCTGGCAAGGTGCCGCGTAAATGACCAAACGCGTAAACCAAATTCGCTTAAATCGAGACTATACTGTAATGTATTTCATGGGGCAAAGGAAGGCTCAGGAGCATAACTCCCATATTTTATTTATTTCTTATGGGGAAAATTGATTCCGTTAACATTGTAGTTTTCATGAAAGGAACCATGACATTAAGCGAGGACTTACTGTACCAGTCTAAGGACATTTCCTTAATAGGAAAAGCACAGCTTAATAACTTACTAAAAATAAGAATAAAAATAAATTAGAAATAGAAAAGAAAAAGATTATATTAATCTACACTACAAAGATGCTGGAAAACCAGCTTTTTGAAGTGAGACAGATTGTATGACTATGGAAACACAGAAGAAGGCAGAGCATTCCACAGTTTGGCTGTGTGAGGAAAGAAGGCTGTACTATAACTGGTTATTCTAGTGTGACCAACATCCACAGAGAAATGGTGGGCACTGTGGGCAAGACGAGTGTTACGAGCCCACGGCCTTGCCGATGTTACAGGTTGTACCTCTGTAGTCCGGCAACCTCGGGACCTGACCGGTGCCGGACCATGGAAATTCACCCGTTTCCTGGATAGATAGTGACTTGTGCTTACGCTTGGAAGCACTAGCACCACTTTCTCTGCGTCATGGTCTCTTTGAAGACATATTGAAGGGTTAAATGTCGTACAGTAGCTTCTCAAATTTTGCGAGTTTTTAATTCAACGTTTTTTTATTGGAACACACAAAAAAAAAAATTAAAGTTTTGACGGCGGAAACTCGAATTTCGACGGGTTTGAACGGCCCACCAACGTTCAGACGACGTGCACAATCGTGTAAACATCGTCATTTCTCTTATATACAAAAGATTCATTATTGTTTATTACTGAATGTCTTATTGATTGAATTAATGTTTATGTGTGCAAAATGAGCAATACAATTCATTAATATTACGTGGAATATTAAAACACACAAGGAAATGAGACAGCATTGTTTTTGTTGATTACAAAACCAGTTACTGTGACTGGCTCTACATATAAAACTGAAGAAAATAAGACCCTGGTTGTAGCTGTAGTAAAATTAATATGGTGTTTTTAAGTAATGTTATTTAATGTTAATAAATGGAACAATAGAAGTAGCTAACGATAATGGTAAAGAAAAAAGAGAGATCGCGTATGTAAGTGCGCACATGTGAAAATATATCATCATTACTCTACATAAGAATATGAAAGCAACACTTATTTACTGTTCATACCGTATATATTTTAATTAATGTTTCAGATTTTTTTTTTATTGAATTATTGTTTGTGTGTGCAAAATGAACAATAAAATTCATTAATAATACGTGGAATATTAAAACACACAAGGAAACGAGACGGCTGCCGGCATTGTTTTCGTTAGTGCTTACAAAACCAGTGACTGATTGGATTGGTTCTACATATAAAACTGAAGAAAATAAGACCCTGATTGTAGCTGGAGTAAAATTATTGTAAAAAAAAATAATATGGTTGTTTGAAGTAATGTTATTTAATATTAATAAATGGAACAATATAAGTAGCTAACCAATACTGGTAAAGGAAAAAAAAGTGAGTGTGCGTATGTAAGTGTGCACATGTGAAAACATATCATCATTACTCTACATAAGAATATGAAAGCAACACTTATTTACTGCTCATATATATTGAAGGGTTAAGTGTTGTACTTTGTATAGACAAGCAGAGAGAAAGAGAGAGAGCAGCCGAACTGCCGGATGTAAACAAACCTTAATTTCCCGCGGCTTTGTTGTTTTTGTTTTTTTTACGGGGATTAACCCACCCGGGCATAGGTCACTGACCCACATTGGGGCCTGAGGGGCGAAAATTTAATACTCCTGTAATAATAATAATAATAATAATAATAATAATAATAATAATAATAATAGTAATAATTCAGATAAGTTAAAAAAAAAAAAGAGCTGCCTATCTACCTATTGGACAAACTAAAATCGTTCCGGACCACGGGAGTTTCCAGACCACTGAATGCCGGACTAGAGAAATACAACCTGTACACAGAATGCCAAATCCACCGAACATTGCCCATTAAAGTACTGTACCTGTAAAAGAGAGGAGTGAAGCAACATTGCGGCAAAGAGAAAGGGAGGAAAGATTATCAACTAAAGGAGGAGAGTCAATGAGACGAAATGCCTTTGATTCCATCTTATCTAACAGTTGGACAGAAGAGCCACCCCAGATATGAGAGCATTACTCCAAGTTAGGACATATGAATCCCTTATAAATTTGATGCAATCCTACATGCTTAGTAGATACCCAGACATAATCCTCTGTTACCTTGAAGAAATTGACTTTGCTACTGTATGGTTTCATAATTTATATATTTCTTTACCCTAATATATATTGAACCTTGACCTCTATCTAGTTCATTGTATTGGGGTATATTTTATTTACCAAATGGATCCCATCTGTAATATTTGTTGGAGTTGGCATGTTTACCTACTGTATTTATAATTTGGTTCAATGATATTCCAGTGTTTTTTTTATTTACTCTAAAATTTCTGTGTTTTCTTTTTAAATTTTTTATCTTTCTCTGTTGCTCTACTTGTATAATTTACTCTACAGAATTATCGTCGTGTAGCAGAGGTGTGGATGGATGAGTATAAAAAATACCTTTATATGAGGCAACCTGGATGGCTACAGGTAAGTCATTCATTTATTTTATTAATGTGCACTGTGAAATAACATGTACGATACTTGGTCAGAAATTTACTACAGTCAAACTTTGAAAATCAGAATTGCTTGAGCCCAAACAGTGTGCCGATTCTATAAATATTCAGTTTGGATGTACAGAACAGAGAAATCTCTATTTAACAAACTACAATATAGTACAGTACAGTATATGGAAAGAAAAATCCGTTATATATTGAGGGTCCATTAGATGTAAAAACACCATGTAATGAACTACACATAGAGATGAAAATCCATTGTACTGAGGATCCAGTAGATGTGAAACCTCCATCAAATGGATTATATGGAGAGAGAAGTTCATTATATGGAAATAAAATTAGCCTTTTTTTTTTTTTACACTAATATTCTAAAATACTAAACCCACAATGATAATGGAGACTACAAGGAAATGTAAGACATCTGTAATGTGATGTATTAACATGGATAAATACAGGTCAAGTGTGCATGGTGACTTACTGGTCCAGCCCACTCTCTCCACATACTGTACTGTATCTTAATGTGCACATGTTTAAACCTGTTACCCACAAACTTCTATATTTACACTAATCATTGCTAGGTTTATAGCTAAAATATTAGAGGATAACTAAGCAAAATTATTCTTACGGTGAAATTTTTTAAAATTATAGTAACTAAACCAGTAACAACTGTAAGTGCTGGTACCTCAATCCCACTCACTCAAAGTGGTTTGGTGATATCACTGATCCAACTGTATAATTTGCTTCAAATTTGCCTGATTGCAACCAGGACACCATACCATCAGGTTATAACCCATGAACTTATGGAGAAGGGCTGTAAAAAGGTGACAATGTTAGATGAATTGATTATTGTTATTTCTTATGTTTAACCCTTGTTCCCCTCTTAGATATATCATGATATTTTAATATGTCCTTTAATTCCCTAATTTCTCTTTATTTACCTTTAATATATAACATTATTGATCCATCTAATTTTCAGGTTGACACAGGAGACATCAGTGAACAACTGGCAGTGAGGGAACGTAACAAGTGTAAACCCTTCAAGTGGTTTATGGAAAATGTTGCTTTTGATCTGGCCAAACATTACCCTCTTATTGAGCCACCAGACTATTGTAATGGAACAGTGAGTACTAATTATAATTATTATTTAATTTATAGTTTTGTTATCCTTCTAAATGAATCCTTTTCCTGGCTGATTAAAGCAGCCATATATTTCTTTGTAATAAATACATTTTTCATTTCATTTATGAGTATTTTATTTGTTCATCTTTACAATCTGTCACCTGCTATACTTTGATTATCCCAAGAAACTTCTACCAAACAACTTATTTCTTGGTAACCTCCATTTCTTTCTTTCAAAGTTTTTCTTGCTTTATTAAGGGATGGCAAGAAATAAAAGCAAACACACACCATTTTACTTTAATTTTGCTGACATTTATTTGTTATTGCTTCTGTAAAGGATGTGTTTTTTAAGATACAGTAGCTAACCCCCTTTCCTACAGTACAACGGAGTGTAGTGCATGTTTCTGAATTGAATTTCCAGATAACTTGATGTGAAACTCTGGGATGGTATTGAATATTGAATGCAGAATGAGAAAATATAAGGGAAATAGAGTACTCTACTGTAATGTGAAGGAAGTGCTTAATAAAGTAAAAAGTTTCATTGACTGTAAATGGATATGTAGAGAGGATGACTGGAAGGAATGTAGAGCACAGTATTTGATGGAGTTAATTAGAAAAAATACACCTGAAGGATTAGAATAAATGTACTTGAAGGCTGAATGTGGAATGAATAACCTGATGTGCTTAGCTGAAATTATAAACATCAGCAATGTTTTACAGCCATTTTCCACACTTGCATGGATTAACCACTGCCAGTTTCTTGCCATCTCTCTTGTCAGTTTCCATTGCATTCTTGGCTTATCACTGGCTCTCCTTCCTCCCACATTTAGACATGTACATCTCATGACCCAGTTGGTCTCATCCATTTTTTCAATATGCCCAAACCATCTCAGCCTGCCTCTACACAATCCTCTCAATACCCAGGTGCCCTCTTAGTTCTGAACCCGAGCCTTTGGTCTTTCAGTGTCATGCTGCACATCTACCTCGCCATTCTCATTTCAGTTTGCTCAGGTTTACTTATGTCATCCTCTTTAACTGTCCATGTTTCACTGCCACACAACATCACACTTTTCACACCTGCTGCATACATAATTCATTTGATGTGGAGGAAAGGTCTTCTTCCCATCAATTTAGGCAACAGCTCTCTATACTTCCTACAGCCACTTATGACTCTTGCAACTGACCAGGCTTCAACACCCCAACCGACACTGATCATGTCACCCAGGTAATAGAACTCATTATCACAGTCCAGGGACATATCCCCAATGCTGAGTTTCTTTTGCCTTTCTGTTAGCACATGGTTACCTGAATGTACAGAACACTTTTAAGTTAGCAACATTCCACGGTCTGCCATCTACTCCACTGCACTTCTTGTGTACCCATTTTCCACACTTGTTCCACATTTCTGAGTTGCAGACAGCAGATGACCATTTTCCACTTTCCACCTTGGATTATTCACTGACACTATTAATGGTACTTTTGTTTTTGCTGCATTCATTCTCATGCTCTTTGGCTATTCCATTCACCCTTAGGCTACCTCTGTTCCATCCATATTCCTCATTGTGGCGTTTGTCACAGTAAGTGGGAGCATCTCGGTCAGCCGTTTACAGGGCTGTCAAACGATTAATGTTACGTTCATAAAGAGTCAGGGTAGTGCAAGAGCTGCACTCGTTGGACGCAGACAAGCGTGTTCACTACTGCCGTTGGTTCAACAGAATCACACACAACAATGTCACAGTGCTGGACACGACATTTTTCACGGACGAGGCCCGGTTTCATTTAAACGGGTACGTAAATTCTCTAAATACGCTGTGACAAACGCCGCAATGACTTACGGGTAGATTGCAACAAACTCTGTTGTCACTACTGACTGCAGCCCGGTTCTTGGTCTGTCTTTCACACTTCCTGTGTCACGAAAACATTTCACCAGTTCATAAACAGTAGTCTTAAATGGTGTCAGGCTATCGGGGAATCTCCTCCTAAAGATTTCAACACACCGTTGATAAGATTTGCACTCAAAGTACACCTCCAACAGAGCGACCCTCTGTGCCTGCAGAAGACTCATGGTCGACTGACTCATACTTACGTCCCTCTACCCGCTCATGTGCGAAGTCACGTGACCGGTACATTACTCAGCAATCTTCTGCGACTCTGCCAGCATGTGCCGCGTGAAACCATAGATGGTTATCATTAGCCATTAAAATATTATAAATTGCCAAACTTTGAGTATGGGGACTTTTGAGACACTCTGTATTTGCTCCAGACATCCTTGAGTTCCTCATTATCAACAACCACCTTACCATGGTGAATATGATTTGTTCATGCTTCATAGCCTTGTAAATCTCTTTTCTGGCCCCATGCTCGGCCTCCAGGTACTGCTCTTATCTTTTGGGCCTTATACAATCTTATTTTCTCTTTTATTGCTCTGTCTACTCCTTCATTCCGCCACCATGTTTCAGCCTGGCTGGGCCATTCATCCAGTCACAAATCTAGTTAAACCCACTCAGCAGAACATCCTCAAATGGGCATATAGATTAAGGAATCTGTTGATATGTGTACCTTAGATCATGGTGGATAACTTTGATTTCTGTATGTATTTCTTATCATTCTTTCTTGATTACAACAAGACACATACACATTGTTATTTATGCCAGTGGCTTATCAGGGCTTATCTTTTATTACATATTTTAGCAATATACAGTATTACTTGACATTAAAATGTATTCTCATTAAAAAATATATATAATATCCACAGATCCAAAGCCTTGCAAACACCAACTTGTGTGTGGATTCCCAGATGAAAGGACAATTTGACAGATTGGACTCACTTGGGGAGTGCGGACCAAATATGCAGTTTCAGTTTCAACTAACTGCATTCAAAGTAATTTATTAATATATACATGTACTGTATATTTGTAATGGTATACCACATGCATCAAAGAATTAGGGAATGTTGGAAAGAAATAATTTTGAAACAAAATTATTCTAAGACAAGACAAATGTTTGATAGACTAAGTAGTTTAAAAGAGAAAGTTGCAGCACATAAGGATGCACATTGTTTTATGTTTGTGAAAGTTTGGTATAGAAAAGTTAGGGATAGCAGTAATAATATGATAAAAGGTGTGTGTTGATGGTGGTGTGTGTGTGAACAACCGACAGTAGAACTGTAATAGATAGGCAAGAAATTTGAGATGGAATGGCAAAGGATTTTTTTATTTTTATATATATATATATATATATATATATATATATATATATATATATATATATATATATATATATATATATATATATATATATATATATATATATTTTTTTTTTTTTTTTTTAAATACAAGTTTCATCTTACTGTACTTTCATATACTGTACTGTTATCACAGCAGATGAACTGCTGAGACTCAAGAGATTGAGTGAAAGAAAAATCTTGAATCATGAGGAATACTGGAAAGAGTGATGTAACCCTCATAATTAAGTGGTAATTATTTATGTCATTGATATTGGAAAGTCTAGTGTAGTACAGGCTGGTGAGTTGAGCTGTCTTGGTAATTGGGTGTAGATTTTAAAATTGAGAAGATTGTGAAACCAAAAAAATTAAAGATTGATGTATTATGAAAGTTCTTGTCAACTTAAAAGATATGGTGTTTGGGCAGAATTTATTAAGTACAAAGTACGTATGAGATTAAATGATGAAATGATATATCGCTAAAGGGTAAACTAATGGAATAGATGGATGTGTGGGTATGTGCTCCTGTGAAGAGGCGTCTCTGCAAGAATTACCTGCAGTATAGCACGCATACGTGTGAATAATATTATAAGAACATAAGAGGGAGGAAGTTGGAAAGGTTTTATATTTGAGTATTTTGTTATTGTTTTCAACTTAAATTTTTAGTGTAAAACTAGGCTGTAACAGTATCACTATGCTTGTTAAGTAAAATTGGCGATAGTCAGTAGTGAATGTAGAGATTGTAAAGTAAAATAAGTTTTTTTCTCTGAAGTGTTATTACAGTTGCAAACTTGTGAAAAGGGGACACAAACTTAACTTCCCACATTTTCTCCAGGATATACGTCCCCTCAAGAGCCACAATTGCTTTGATGTGCCAGATTTGAAAGGGGAAAAAGCACCTGTATTACTTTATGGTTGTCATAAAGGGCTTGGTAACCAGATGTGGAGATATGACATGGTAAGTTTTTAATGACAGCTGTATCCTGTAAAAAAAATAGTAAAAGAATATATCTACCCAGAGGTCATAGAAAATTATCTTAATTTTCCATGAATGATCACTGTTCTCTTCTCGGAGGTGAAGGGTCTCCTAAATTTACTCAACCTTTGGTGGTACCCCTTGTACAGGTATCCCTCATCATCCGAATAGGTTAGGTTCCATGAAAACCATTCTGGTACTGACTAACGGAACAAATGAGGAAAATATGGTTTGGTTCCCCAACGACAAGAAAACCCCCAATATAGCCGCCTGTTTTATATCAAAAAATAATTAAATCGGTTCCCCAAAGACATCAAAAACTACAAGTGCCTAACTATTGTACAGTAATTGCTAAACTAAAAAAATATACCACACTGTCCAGTTGGTACGTTACCTTATGGTCGGGATTCACTATAGGATGATTTGAATTTTCAAGTGGGCCATCTTATAGATGAAGGAGGATCGCATGTGGAGAGTGAAAAAGGGGTGTAAGAATAAAATTTTGGGATAAGTGAATTTTTGGGTAGTGGACATTCAAATAATAAGGGATACCTGCATGTACAGTACATAGGTACTGTAGATACATACATACAGTACTGTACTTATTTATTTATTTATTTATTTATACAGGTAAACCTCGATAAACGATGTTTTGTTCAGTGATTTACACTTTAACGATGATCATGAATTAAGACCATCTCACTATATACAATCAAAAAATTCGCTTTAGCGATACCCGTTGGTGGGATATTTTTTTTTATCTTTAGTGCAATCTATGGGTTGCTTATACAGTACTGTACTCAAATTAATCGCTGTCTTGCAAGGGTTCCAGCAATGCAAATTATATTTTTCTACATCAAATTAGTGACGTTTTATAAGGAAACAATATTTAATCCCATGCACCACCAGAGGGAACACGTTTCTCGCTGTACTCATCAGCCACGGTAATATATCTACCCTCGCAACGCCACATGACCAACCAGCACACCCGTTCTCTGTTGATCGCATATGCCCATCATCACGTAGCTCCACATTTATCATTCGGCATCGTCGGCTGTATGTACATTGTACGTACTTATCATCGGTGTTTTTTTTCTTATAGTGAGAGGACAGCACTGACGTGAACTGTGTTATGGTGACTGAAGTGATATCTCCTGTGTGTCTCCTTTCTACCTGCAAGAGTCCCCTTAGCCCCAAAGGGAACATGACCAGGCTTGCTCTTCATCATGTGGTCAATATTATTTTGTAATTGTTTTCTTTTGATTTTATGACTGTAGGATTTGTTTTTTTTCGGTGATACGTGTGTGTTTGGGGACTATTTGGGAGCATATACCGTTGAACCCAAAGTTATAATGACCCCAATCTAAAATATTTCACTTAGCAATGGTGTGGGATGTCCCATAATGTATATTACTTGACATTACAGGCCCCCCCCCCCCCAAGTTTGTGGATGACACTCTGGATATACCCAAGAATGACTGTGGGTAGTTTTAAAGTTGCTGGCATTTTCGCGGCTGAGACGGGGAGCCATTCGTTCTAGAGATAGTGATTTCCTTTACCTGTATTGTAAATATGTGTGTGTGTGTGTGTACCCTCAAGTCCGTACTTAATTACTTTATTAATAAAGCACAGACTTGAGGGTAGACTTCACATTTTTAATAAATTTGTTTCTGATTATTATTTGTGAGAGTATTTTCCCATTATTAATTATTTGTATGTGTTTTGTGTGTATGTGTGTCTACACACACTCATCTACAATACTACAGGTAAAAGAAATAATTGTCCTAAGGGCAAACAAATAAAGGGAATACAGTATACATTTCTTTGTACACAAGTAAAAATGTGTACTAAGGGTAAAGCAACTTCTAAACAAGGAAATAAGTTACACACAGAATATTGTTCATTATAAGTAAGTGTTATCAGCTCATGTTGCTTTATCATCCCAGACTGGCTGTTTTGTGTTTGTTTTTCTTACATGCCTCTTCTTCGTCTGTCAAGCATGGGATTGGGTTATACAGGTAGTCGTCGACTTACGACCTATGCGACTTACGTCTGTTCGACTTTACGACCGGCGGTACGACAGTTTTGGCCCCAGCCTCCTGGCGCTGCTGGGAGCTGGAGCCGCGCGCATCCCCGCGCTCAATTACAAACACGCTCGCTGGTACAGCATTGGTACAGCACACTTCCCTCCGTGTCTGTTTGCCTTGTGCCTTTCTTTTGTCTTGGAAATTTTTCTTGAACCACCACCCCCCCAAGATGTCTACCAAGAGGAAACTGTCTTCATCTACTCCTCAAAGATGATTATATTATCATTACACATTATAATATACGTAAGGTAATTAAATTGTACTGTAGTATGCAGTGATTTACTTAAACCTGACGACCGTAACAATAATGAACAAAGAAAATGTTGATAAAATATGACTTAAAGATGATTATATTATCATTACACATTATAATATACGTAAGGTAATTATAACATAGGCCGACTTACGACCAGATCAACTTACGACCGGGCGGCCGTAACCAATCTAGGTCGTAAGTCGACGACTACCTGTAGCTCTTTTTACTATTGTTACCCATCTTGAACCCCTTTACCTGCAAAAATTTGAGGGACTACCAGAAAAAGTTAAATGGTGAAAAATTTGGCTCAGGAGTTTGTTAATATACACCATCTTATTATAACAGTGTCCAGACCACTGGTCAGCCACTCACTGGACTACCTCAAGTTGCCAGATACCACTGTTTGAACTAATCATGCTGAAAACTGTGACATCACTTCATTGGACGAATGTACACCATTGATAAGAAAGATACATGATTAAACTGTGTACAGTAATATGATTTCCTAATGTTGCTGTCAAAAAAAATGGGTCAATATTAATTAAGCATTATTCATTTTACAGGAGAATCAGTTAATCAGGTTTGGAGGACAAGAAACTCACTGCCTTGACTCAAGCACATCCAACAAAGAAGTGTTTGTGGCCATGTGTGATCTAAATTCACAAACACAAAAATGGAAATGGAGTTTTGTGAACAAGGACAGGCTGAATAATTATAAAAATCTAGATCCCAAACCATAGGTTTTGTTACTTCATTATGTATACAAGTGTGCTGCATCTATAATGAAGAGTTATCACTCACTATATGACTTGTACTGTATTTAACCCATTGCTTTAATTCTCTTTATAATATCAAATATATTTTGTTCTTAATATCAAGGAGATAGGTTGCAGCCCAACTCTGTCTTTACTAGCAATACCTCCTAGGTTCCACACTAGGTAGTGGTACAATAATTAGGCAGCTATATAAAAAGCTTCTTTATTACACATTCCAGTGTTACACCAGTGTGCCAGTGCAGTAGTACTGTACTGTATAATATTAGTTTTATATTACCGGTATGTGTATATTGAAAAAATATTTTTGTAAGTGATTTGACAATTATCTTTCTCTTTTACTCTTTATCCTTCTTGCCACTTATTAGCTTACTAGCCAGTCAAATGGTTGGTCAGTTCTCTGTTATGCACTGATGGCAAGTACTGGGCATGTACGAGCTCTTGAATATACTTGAACATTTTCCAGCTTTGGTCAACTCTGGACTCAATTGAGCTCATACTTGATTATTCAAAGATTTGAAAATACTCCAAACAAGTTAGCTCTCAGAGTTTTCTTCTATTGACTGCTTCATAAACTAGATGCAGTGACCTCTTGTAGGGCAGCCATCTGCTAACTCCAGATACAGTATATGCATTTGACTGAGGTGTTTATAAATTCCTATTATATCACTTGTTGACCTTCTGTAAAACAAATTAGGCAATTGTAGACATTCTAATCTCTTCTGGTGTCTGAGTGTCATTATCAGTTTGGTAGCCCTCCTATTGATGTTCTCAGTCATTTGTCAGTCTTAGAAATAACTCAAAATCAAACCAAATTACTGTCCTGTACAGTACAGTACAGTACTTTTACTTTACTTTTACTTTTATCTTCTTTGCCACTGATCAGCTCGTTAGCTGCTTGGGTGGTCAGTCACATCTCTGTTATGCATTGTTGGTAAGTATTGAGCATGCACTGGTTCCTGAATATATCAGAACAGTACAGTACACTGTACTGCACATTTATAAAGCTTTTTGAGAGATTTCTCAGTTTGGGAAATGTCTTCATTCAGTTTGGACATGATACACTTCCCTATCATTAGTAGTGCATTGTACAAGCAAGATGCCTCCTCTTGTATTTTGTGATGTTAAGCCATTCACTGTCATATGAAATCTTAGACTAACCCTTCGGTGCGGAAGGGAATATAATGAATTAAAAAATGTATTAAAAAATTGCCCTTGCTAACAGAAAGAGAATGTTATACCTGTATTACCAAAAGTACAACTTGAAGTACTGTACTGAACTGTACTGTGGTACTGGCAGTCTTCTGTGGAAGACTGCTGCTGAGCAGCACTTGCCTACCAGGTGTATGACACTAGGTGCATGTGTACTTGCTCTATGTCTGTATGGGTTGCCAATAACCATATCAGAACATTTTCTTTGCACAGCATACTTTAGTATCATCTCTAGAATTTTTTCTGGCTTTGGTTAGTGTGAGAGTAAATGTGGCATAGGTGATGTTGCCATGGGTCAGTGTCTGTTGGCGGAATGTCATCAGGGAAACGGTGATCAATCAAGCGAGAATGTTGAACTCTTACAACGCTGCTTGCTCCTGCACATCAATTGTGATACTTGACAATTAATGTATGATTGTGTGGCTGAAGTTATACATTGAGGGAGGTTTGCCAGTTTTCACTTTGTATTGTACATACAGTTTTCATTTAGCACAGACATGTTAAGCATATGGAAAAACAACTTGATGTACAGTAGGGTCGGGATATATCGCGAGATAGGGTCCAGTGATGTTCGCTATACAGTAAGAACTTGTATTTCGTGAGTAATACAGACTGGAAAAATTGCGCCAAATTCAAATTCGCCAAATGCAAATACATAAACTAATGGTAAAAATAACAATATAGAGTGGCCACTACATCAACCTCTGATTTTTCCATTTATAACCTCCATATGATACAAATTCTGCCTTTATTGTCTTGATTGTGCTTTCCGGAAACTAGTTTTTAGGCCCTCAAGTAATTTAATCACACACACTGCTTATCCTGCATCAAGTACTTGGCAAACTTAACTCCCTTACGATAGTTCCGCTTCTCCTTTTCCTTATTTGGCCGCTTAGGTGGGTCTGTCCCACCCCCACCAGCACCAGTAGGATCCCCAGTAGAGATAGAGGCCATTATCTTGACTCGACAGGTGGGAGTACCACCCTAAAAAACACACAATAACAGCCCGGGTGGTTGCTAAGATGGCGCGGGTTACAGCGCGATAGTTGTGTTCTTGTAAACCTCTTTTACGTTCACCACCGGCAATTCGATCACCAGAACGCCTTTTGGAAACATTTTTCTCACCTTGTCCTTCCGGATTCATCGCTAACACAACAAAATTGGAGAAAACAGCAAAAATCACGGAGTAATTGACAGAAACCTTGCGATTCAACTGATCACGTGATTTAAACAGAGAGCACTGGTGTAAACCGTTATTAGTCCTCACTGCGAAGCATTCTTTTTACTTACTATTCTTTTCATACAGTGTATGGGTAACAGCTAAATTTGCACCAAAAAAAAAAAAAACGAAATTTACAGAGGACCTCTCAAAAAACACTTCACAAACAAAAGACATGAATCAATTGAACATGTGATGTCGAACGTGAACTGGAAATATGCATAACCCCGCACCACGCTAAAAAGGTTGAGGATGGAATAAAAACACTGAAGATAGAATCGCGCTAGAGCCAACATTCGTAGGCAAAAGTTCGTGTTTTACAAACAGCGTTCCCCTATTCATCATTCACGTTGACAAAACACGTGTTGTAGCAGAAATGACTGTAACTGGTATGAGGGCTGTGACATCATTCAAGACAGTGGCCAGCATTCAGCTGACTGGATCTCGCGAAATTCACGATATTTTACTCAAAATATATTACTTGGTTACATTAGGTAGTGCTCGCGAAATTCAAAAACGCGTAATGAAATTGCGCGAAATATGAGATCTTACTGTATACTAAATTGCGATATATAATTACCCGTACGTGTCATCAATGGGGAAAATAGGGTTAGGTTTTGTAGGCCAAAAAAGTGACTAAACTTGACTTAATGAGTTCATTTTCTTACTAACTAAAGCACCAATGAACACTAAACTCGGGAACAACAGGCTATTTCATTATCAAAATCAAAGAACACCAGACTCAGGAACATTAGACTCGGCAGCTGACACACCATCCTGGGAACATCAAACTCAGCATCAGACGCCACACTGCCACCCTCACTTGACAATCCCACACCTACATAAATGAACACCAAGAATATTAGTTACAATATTAAATATTTTCCATTAAAGATTTCCATTATCTTTACTTCCCTTTTCACATTACTAGCAACCCATTTACACTCACCTTATATTAGTTACAGTATTAAATCTTTTTTATTAAGCTTTTCCTTATCTTCACTTCACTTTTCACGTCACTAGCAACACATTTACACTCGCTTTAGAAGTTGGAATCTGCACCAGACTCGGCAGTTGACGCGCCATCCTGCAAACAACAAACGACACACTGCCACCCTCATTTAACAATCATAAATGAACAAACCAAAAATATTATTTACAGCATTAAATAATTGTTATTAATCTTTCCATTATCCTCACTTCACTTTACACGTCACTAGCAACCCATTTACACTCACCTTAGAAGTTGTAATCTGCAGCAGAGTCAGCTGCTTTCTCGTCACACACTCAGAAAGACTGAGCGGGCGAGCATGAGTGAACAGCCACGGTGGCGCCTCTGGTGAGCAAATAACGTATTTGTTTGCCATGGCGGTACATTTGAAGTACAGTATTTCATGCCCGATTTCCCTCGCGAAATAAAAAATTTTATCGCTATACAGCTACTCCTCGACTTAGGACCTACTCTACTTACAACCACCAGGACATAGGACCGCCTCAGTCATACCAAAATTTTGTCAAATTACTTATTTTCGAGTCCCAATGTCAGTGATTGTGCTGTGTACTGACAAAATTTTCGTTTGTAATTCACTTTAAAATGGCTGGCAAGCTTAAAAGTGAGAGTTTGTGGTGCTCAGAAGAAAAAGAGAAACCCATTTTAGATTTTCTATTTATTATTTAAGCATTTTCGACATGACCATTTCGACATACGACCTGGATTTGGGTCCCTTTCCCTGTCATAAGTCGGGAGCAGCTGTATATAGGAAAATTTTGATAATTTTGGTAGCAGCGCTATAAAAAAATCTTTATATAAAATCGTGATATATCCCGACCCTACTGTACCACCTATGAATTTTGCATACACACACGACTCTACTAATCAATACACAAATACTGTACTGTATGTACAGTATCACACTTCTCTACAATTTTCATTTTCTTATTGCACCTGCATGAGTGTTTAGTGAGGTTATGAGGGCACAGTATACTGAAAGAGTGTTGAGTGGGGTTCTGAGGCTACAGTATAAGAGTGTTTAGTGGGGTTATGAGGGTACAGTATACGAGACATACTGTAACACTTTTTATTTACCAAATTAAAAAAAATCAACTATGATCGCCTTCAAAATAGTAGTTCTCTTCTGAGTTGACACACAGCTGCAGACGATGCTGCCACAGTTAAAAGCAATTCTGCAGATCATGTCCTGTAAGACTGTTGAGGAGCTCCATCATTTTTGCTTTCACCTCTTCTACCGAGAAAACATTTGTTCCTTTGGGCACGAACTTGATCTTTGGGAAGAGGTAGAAGTCACAGGGAGCCAGGTCTGGCAAATAGGGTGGGTACTCAAGCACAGCGATGTTTTTATTGGTTAAAAACTGCTTCACAGACAAAGCATTGTGGGCTGGTGCATTGTTCATCTGACAGCATTTTTGGAACCATTTTTGCACAAACCTTTGTCATGTTCAATTCTTCCCTTAGAATGCGTCGAACACTTTCCTTGTCTAAATTAACTTTCTAAGCTATTGCTCGAACACCCAACCTACGTTTTCTAATCATATCTCGCACTTTTTCAATGTTGTCATCAGTAGCTGCTGTGCGAGGACGGCCTGTGCGGTCATCATCTTTCACGGTTTCTCTGCCTTCCAAAAATCGTTTGTGCCATTCAAAAACGTGTGCACGAAACATGCAATCTTTACCGTAAGCCTTGGTTAATAATTGAAAAGTTTCCGTCGCGGATTTCTTAAGTCTAACGAGAAACTTGATGTTAACTCGTTGCTCAGTTTTGCAGTCCAACATTTTCCGACCGAGCGTAAGAACACTTCAATACAGTACTTCAACACGTGTATTAGCCCCTGCCTAACAGACAGCAATACTTATATAAATGTGGGTTATATACATTAGGTTCACATCACCCACGGTAATTTTCCTATGAGCAGTGAGCAGTCATGCATTGAACATGTGACAAGATATTTCCACTGCACTATTGCCTCTAGACTACAGAGTCATCAATTAAGTAGCCGGGTGTCGCCAGATCTACTCCCGTCTCTGCAGCACCCAGACGTGTGCAGGCATGTGCTCTACGAAGCTAGCTATATCCAAAGTTTCATCCATTGTTTACGCTCACAGCGCTAATTACGGTACTATCTAATTTTTGTTTAATAGTTTATTTTCTTAATAAATGGAGAAAAGACCATTTGGGTTTGAAATCTTAACCAATTAGCATTTGTGAATGTTGCTTCCAGTTCACCTGTAATTAGTGATTCTACAGGTAACTGGAAATAGTAACACACGTGTCCACTTGTAATGAGTGAAGCGATCGAGTTGAGCCTTGTCACACTGTGACAGGTTAGAATATGTTCAATAACCGTCTGTTTGTCCCTCCCCTCCCACTCTTGGTTCCCGAGTTATAGGGTCAGTCTCGTTATTTTTGTGTCGGACCTCGTAGCAGTGTTTCGTGAGGTTATGATGGTACAGTGTAGGAGTGTTTAGTTAGGTTATGAGGGTACAGTATACTGTAGGAGTGTTTAGTGAGGTTATGATGGTACAGTATAGGAGTGTTCAGTGAGGTTATGAGGGTACAGTATAGGAGTGTTCAGTGAGGTTATGAGGGTACAGTATAGGAGTGTTCAGTGAGGTTATGAGGGTACAGTATAGGAGTGTTCAGTGAGGTTATGAGGGTACAGTATATTGTAGGAGTGTTTAGTGAGGTTATGATGGTACAGTATACTGTAGGAGTGTTTAGTGAGGTTATGATGGTACAGTATAGGAGTGTTCAGTGAGGTTATGAGGGTACAGTATAGGAGTGTTCAGTGAGGTTATGAGGGTACAGTATAGGAGTGTTCAGTGAGGTTATGAGGGTACAGTATATTGTAGGAGTGTTTAGTGAGGTTATGATGGTACAGTATACTGTAGGAGTGTTTAGTGAGGTTATGATGGTACAGTATACTGTAGGAGTGTTCAGTGAGGTTATGAGGGTACAGTATACTGTAGGAGTGTTCAGTGAGGTTATGAGGGTAAAGTATAGGAGTGTTCAGTGAGGTTATGAGGGTACAGTATATTGTAGGAGTGTTTAGTGAGGTTATGAGGGTACAGTATATTGTAGGAGTGTTTAGTGAGGTTATGAGGGTACAGTATAGGAGTGTTCAGTGAGGTTATGATGGTACAGTATAGGAGTGTTCAGTGAGGTTATGAGGGTACAGTATAGGAGTGTTCAGTGAGGCGAGGTTGTTTGGACATAATGCATTGTGCTTTGCCTGTGCTTGACACCTTTTACTTAGGGTGAATGACTTCAATTGCATGTCATTTATATTCGCATTCTTTCTGTGAAAAGCTTATTTTAAGACCACATATTTGGGGCTTGTATGTAGTTACTCTAAAGAATGACGTTTAGGCAGCATGATGTTATTGTATCTGATATTAAAGGTAATTTCTTGTAATGTCCCATGTTATATTTAGCATTGTAATAATTAGCAATGTTCTAAACTAGAAATTCTGCACCAGTATTATTGTCCTCTGTGATAGCAAGTAAGGTCATCATGTTTGTTTATGTAGGATAAAGATACAGTGACCCCTCCGTTAACGAACTCAATCCGTTCCAGAAGGTCGTTCGTTAACCGAAAAGTTCGTTAACCGAAACCATTGTTTCAATGGGTTTTTGGGTAATTGGTTCCAGCTCACCGAAAATTTCCTAAATTCAACAAAAATGGTAGAAAAGTTCACTTACTTTGAGGTGTGTATGTAGAAGGCTCCTGGATGATGATGGGATTTAGAATGGGGGTGGAGGAGAAGGAAGAAGAGAAGGCATTGGGGTGGAAGAGAAGTCACCCCATGGCGCCATTTCACCCATAAAATTTTAGCTCTCTGGTGTAATTCAAGATTATTTTCTTTAAATCAACACTGCACTGCATTATATATTGTCAATATGTAAAATATATTTCAAAATGACCAATAATTTGCTTGGAAACACAGAAAAAAGCATTTAGTTGAAGAGAGTCTCAAGCAAGATGTTACCTCCAGTGAAAACAGAGAGAGACTAACTCCTGTTTGCTGTGTTAAGAGGCTGGATGCCGCGCATTAAACTAGTCACTTTACCTTCAATTATGTTCAATAATTGTTAAAATGACTAAAAAATTGAATATTAAACTTTTAAAATTATTGAATAGTATAAACTTCTTGATATTTACTAAAATAGTAAGGAATTTAAGCCCTAGAACCGATTAATGTATTGGCGGATTGATACTAAAGCTGGTTGCCCGGTCAGTGCAAGCGAAAACATGTTGAGGTCGGTTCGTAAGAACTTCGTTAACCGAATTTTTTTTCGTTAACCGAATTGAAGATCCTTATGGAAGGCAGTTCGTTAATCGAAATTGCGTTAACCGAGGTGTTCGTTAAACGAGGGGTCACTGTAATGATATTAACTGCTATAAACTGAGCAAAGGTTTCCATTCCTTTAGGTTAGCTAATTCATGACAGTGTTATTGTATTATGTACAGTCTATGTGGCATTCCCAACTTAGTGGCTCATTTTTTTTCTTTACTAAGATAGTTACCAAGCCCTCCAGAATAATGCAAACCTTGAAATGTTAAAATGACTTTTAGAGCACAATATTTTTGTATACAGTACTGTACTGTATAGTACATGCTTTTGTAGTTGATAATTGTTTGGCTATCGCCGCTATCGGTAATAATTAGTACGATTTTTTTCGGGGTACAATATTGAGATTTTTTTTATCAACTTTGGGTCAGAATAAATCACATATCACTTTACATCAGGCTGGGTTTCCAATCAAATTTTATGTGTACATGTACAGTATTTGGAATAGATGGTGCATTGATCATGCGTGATTCCAAACTCTGCAAATAGATTTCAAGAAAGTTCACGGAAATGCTTCCATTCTCCGCCCCAAAATAGAATTTTTTACTTTTATTTTTTTTACTTCTACTATCATTTGGTTAAACTGCATTTACTGTATAGTATATATATTTCACATAAATATTTTGCACTGTATAAAGAATTTCCACTAAATTAAATTACCCTGCTCCCCACCCCCCGCCCCCATTGAAAATTACCTGTACAGTATACAATATATATAAAAATAACTTCTTCAATGTAGAAGCTAACAGAGAGGATGAAAGTTAAAAATGACCCCAATGAAGATACAAGAGATATACCGTAGTGCATGACTATTCCCTATGCCACCTGCACCTCCATACCAAATTTTTCTGCTATATATATATATATATATATATATATATATATATATATATATATATATACAGTTGTACCCCACTTAACGCGGTCAATAGAATCCAGAGGGTCCCGCTTTAAGTGAAATCCGCGTTAAGTGAACAACAGAACATATGGGATTAATTCCAATAGAAACCGGCCCGACCCCCAAACTCCACTTTTTGACGACACATAACTATGTTGTAGTAAAAATAACATCTTAATTTTATGATGGTACATGCACACAATTAATACTTAAGAGAAATAGAGAAATACAGTCGCCAAGTTAATGTCCATTCAAATAATAGACTCAACTCCCTCCCCCTCTTCTCACACTACACTGCTGGCTCTTCCCTCTCTGAGAAATATTTGGGGGAAAACCACTAAATTTTAATAAATAATACCTCAAACTAAAGTTAGGATAATACAATTGACATTGCTGGATTCCTTGTAAGACCAGGAATATTTTGAATATAAATGTCATATATTTTGCACAAAAGATAACATAGTTACTCAGAGAAAACATTTTATCTAAAATTTGTATGTCTAATGCAAAATATATGATGTTTATATTCAAAATGATCACCAAATTATAAGAATTCCAGCAATGTAAATTATATTCTGGCCGGGTAATTTGTATGAATTTTATGAGCTAAAACAAATATCTTCAGTTAATAAAAAAAAAATATTCTTCACAACACTATCTGTCAATCAAAGTACCCCACCTTGCCTTCCCCCCTCTTCCAACTGCACGGTCAGTCCCAACCCTCCCCCCCACCCCCCCACCAATCCTCCCTTCAAGAGATGTTGGGTGAAAAAAATATATTTTAACATTTTGTATTAAATAATACCTCAGATTAAAGTTAGGATAATATAATTGACATTGCTGGATTCCTTGTAAGACCAGGAATATTTTGAATATAAATGTCATATATTTTGCACAAAAGAGAACATATCTACTCGGAGAAAACATTTTATCTAAAATTTGTATGTCTAATGCAAAATATATAATGTTTATATTCAGAATGATCATCAAATTATAAGAATTCCAGCAATGTAAATTATATTCTGACCGGGTAATTTGTATGAATTTTATGAGCTAAAACAAATATCTTCAGTTAATAAAAAAAAAAAATATTCTTCACTGGGTAATAGATGGTCGGTTGGTCCCTCCCTCCCCCCCACCCCCCACCAACCGTCCCAAGGAGATGTGTGGGAAAACCAGAATATTTAACTTTAGTAATAAATAATACCTCAAACTATAGTTAGGATAATATAATTGACATTGCTGGATTCCTTGTAAGACCAGGAATGTTTTGAATATAAATGTCATATATTTTGCACAAAAGATAACATAGTTACTCAGAGAAAACATTTTATCTAAAATTTGTATGTCTAATGCAAAATATATGATGTTTATATTCAAAATGATCACCAAATTATAAGAATTCCATCAATGTAAATTATATTCTGGCCGGGTAATTTGTATGAATTTTATGAACTAAAACAGGCAGTCAGGCAGGGTGGCGGGTGGGGCAAATCTAAAAATAGCGTCTCGAGCCGGACACTCACCGCGTATATGTGGATAAAATCCGTGTTAAGTGAAAGTTCAGCTCTGGCGAGGCACCGCGTATATGAAAAAACGCGTTAAGTGAAACCGCGTTAGGCGGGGTAATACTGTATAAATATACACTGTAATTCCTTTAACACCCGCTTTGTGTAAACAGCAATGCAGAGAAATTTGCACATTTTTAAAGGATTTTGGGTTTAAAGTTGATCAAAATTTTCTTATAATTAATTTCCATAAGTAGTACCCTTAAATAGACTATTTATTAATTTTAGTACATTTTGGAGAAGGATTATATCTATCATTATACATATCCAGTAAACCCTCGATAACTCGGTACATGTTGGGCTCTGGGCCTTGCCGAGTTATCCCGAATTCCGTATCGAGGGACTTTCCCCCTCCTACAAAAATACAACAATAAAAAATTAGCGACCCATATAATTATGTGTACTGTACATGTAATTACTAAATATAAAAAAGTAACACTTACCAGCACTGTAGACAAAGAATGAAGCCTTGTACAGTAATGTAGTAGGTGACACATGCATGGTAGGTGACACAGAGGCATGGTAGGTTACACAGAGGCATGGTAGGTGACACAGAGGCATGGTAGGTGATCAGATATGCCGAGATTTTCCCAAATAATTATCCAGTATATATCTCGGCATTTCCAGAGTTATACTGTACTATAATACATTCCGAGACCATATCCATGCCGAGTTATATGAAATTCTGAGTTATCGAGGGTTTACTTATGTATATACAATATGTACTGTATAAAAAATTTACTGTATAATAATTGCTCGTAGATCCAAGACAATTGATATACCTTCTGTGTTAATGAGTAGTGAGTGTAACTCGAGAGCCATTTATCAATAATAAATGTATTTTTCTAATGCTTATATTTTCATACTCGAGTTTTGTAATTTCTTTGACATACATAAATTGTTAATGTACTGTACAGTCAGAAACCATAATCTCGAGCCCACCTGGGTCCGTGCTGGAGGTTAGTACAGTGTCCTTTCTGGAGGGGGGCCCACTCTAACTATCACGAGGACTGTGTGTTCATGCGTGTGTTGCCTCGTGATAGTTAGAGTGGGCCCCGTCCAGAAAGGACACTGTACTAACCTCCAGCACCGACCCAGGTGGGCTAGAGATTATGGTTTCCGACTGTACAACTTTTTTTTTCTAACACATTCACAGATAAAACTGAATTTTTTTGCATCATGAATATACTACAGTATGGTAACTATGGTGCAGCATAACTTTTCAAGGTAAGAGACCCATCACAGATTCACTTCAGTGGCTGACTTATGGCTGTGTTTAGTTGTTGGTTAATAAACATATTTCACTGTTGATGGATTCAATTACTGTTTCCAGAGGTTTTGCAAGCTTTGTTTGACAGTCTAAAAGGTATTTGATTTTTGTTTTTTTTAATTAAATACTATACTGTACAGAGTGAAAATAAAATGTTTGAAATTTTGAATAAAGCGTTGAGAAAATTGTTGAAGAAATTATTATTTTTTTTTAATTTAAGCCTTTTATGAAAGATAAAAATGATACCACCTGTCAGGAGTCAATCTACAGATGTTACTCATTTGGAGTAGTGCAGTACAGTTTGACAAAAAATAAAATAGAAACAAAAAGTGATTATTTGTTAAGAAGAATATCATATGTCTAATTAAACTTGATATTGTACTCCCACCTGGGAAGATACTGGAAGCATAATGTAATGTCTAATGGTAGACTCTGCTGCCATATGGCATCACGAAAATTGTGACCAAATCTCAGGTTGCTGATCTGGCATTCTGCCTCATTTACACACAATTGCAGGGACTCAATTGTTTATCTTACTATTGACAACACAATGTACATACCGTATATACTGTATATCGTTTCTCACTCTTGATATTGTTTTTTTTTATTTTTTTATTTATGGTTCTTTATTATTATTATTATTATTATTATTATTATTATTATTATTATTATTATTATTATTATTATTATATTTTCGCCTGTCAGTGACCTGTGCCTGGGTGGGCTAATCCCCGTAAATAAAAAATGAAATAAATAAAAGATAAATAAAATAAATAAAAATAAAATAAGATAAAATCACGAAACCTGTCTTTCAACTTACTTTGTTAGCACAAATCCCTCCTTGAAGTTAAATTATCGAGGAAATTCTTGTCCTTCAGTGCTTATTGCTGGCTAAAAATGTTCAGTATCCTTCATTTAGCAACACGTACACGACACCAACAGGGGCGATTCTATGGGGGGGCCAGGGTTGGCCATGGCTCCCCCAGATTTTGGGCTGGCCCCTGGGTTGGCCCCCCCACTTTTTATTCTCAAAATTGTAATTCCAAAAACATTCCCAAAACCAGGAAGTGAGTCAAGTAACTCGGGCAATGGGCGTGCCGCACGCCAGATGCAGGCATGGGTGAGGTGAGGCCCGGAGGGCAGGAATTGGGAGGGTGCAGATATGCGGGGTGGGGTCACATCACGGTGTATATAAACAAACTGCCTAGTCGGTGATGAACATTACCACTCTGTATTTCCACTGAGGAGGGTGACAGACTAACAGTAATTGTCGAATTTGTTGCCGAAACTACCCAGAAGAAATATTTTGTCTGCCACAGTGCCAATTTTTGGTTTTTCTACTTGCTAAGTGAGGTATGTTTAGAGAGAACATGTGAGTAATTTTTTAACTATAGGAGTAATATTACAATCAGTCAATCTCAATCATTCAGTTCAAGTGGCTGTAGTTGAGCTGAGCTGTACAGTATAAGGTAAATCAGTACAGTCCATCAGTTATATCATTGCAAAAAGTAGGCCTAAAGCATTCTTATGTCATAAGAATATATAATTAATATGTCATGTCATATGCCCAAAACTGCATCTTGCAAGTTGTACACAGGTTTGGTTTTGCCCCCCAACATTTACCTTGGCCCCAAAGTGGCCCCCCCACTTTCCGAAGGCTAGAAATGCCACTGGACACCAAGGATTGGTAAAAACAGCCAGAGAACGTTTAGAGTGGGAAGACTGTGGTCGCCAACCCTCAGATATGAGGAAAGTACTCTGATTGACACAACTCCGATCTGTTCGTCATTTCTGGACCCTTAAATGTTTACAAGTATAAACCTGTAGCGTACCGTATGTGGCCAGTTGTCAATTCTCTTTGTATGGGCACACAAACGTACGTACATGTAGATATCTCACACTCAGGAATGAGGTAGGATAGAAACTCACAATGCACTTTCTGTATATATATTGTTGTACAGCGCAGTGCTTAGGAGTGACTAAGTGAGGATATACTGCCAGATTCTGGGGTCACTAAGTCTAAGGGGATGACTTCACTCTAATCTTAATTTCTAAGGGTAGCTGCCACCAGACCCCCTCTGGACAGCATGTAGCTCGTTAGGTAGCGTGCAGAGTGGACTAGGCATTGGGTTAGGTTTTCCACTGACCAGATCGATAAGGGTAAAGAAGGGTGAAACCATAACATGTCTTAATTGATTTATTCCTTATAAAACATACTGGTAAAAAACATATACATGAATTGGCCTTCCTCAGAAGAACAACGGAAATGTGGTTACCCAGATGGGCCCCAGACTCTTACATTGATGGCGTGTCATCCACCTACTTATTGCATAACAATCTGTGACCACCTTACCTCGGTCATTCCTTCTTACACTAACCCTTAACACATCAGACTGCTCCACCTGTATGGAATATAGCACCGTCGGTTATCATACATAGTAGCACCATCTCAACACACATGTTACACTCCATACCTGTAAGTATGGGACTCCTTGTGACTTTTAGGTATACACAACAGGCACCTCGTTCGCACACCGCCCTCGGTGGGTAAAGACGAGGGCTTCACCTAGAGACATACCAGCACTATTTCTACGCCTGGTATTATAGGTCACTCCAAGTGACGACCGCAGAGTTTCTCACGGTCTCCTCATTTGTGACTATTCATTTGGAGTGGTGCGCTGGAAATTCACAGGTTCACAGTGGATTAGCATAGCGGGGAGTAGTCACCACCTGTTGTGACGCTCAAAGGGATAATGGCGGCCGGGCGGCAAGGTACTCCGACGTCATGGAACCTGAGGTGACGGTAGAACGAGGAAGACTGAGGGCATTGCCCTGCCGCTCCTCATCACGTAGGCCTACAGTTTCCAATCCTTAATTTTCACTTTTGTTTCTTATGGTTCTCACCGGAACACTTTTCGGTATATTGTCACTCATGCCTTATAAACACATATTTTAATCCAAAATTACACACTAAGGTAAGGTCTTGGTTTGCTAGTTCGTGGGAAAATTCATGGGGTTCTAATATCACGTGGCACCCAAGGCGGGTACATGACGCGCCTTGAAACAAAGGCTGAATGTTCATGGCGGGGGTGTATCAACTTCACTTAAAACTGTAATGAGGGATTCTCCTCTCACACCTTGCACTATTTGAATACAGACATAAGATTCTCTGATCACTGTACTTGTCGTGGGTATATGTCACGTGAGGATACGAGGTGTATTAAGTTCATACCGACGCATACAAGATATTTCCTTTCAAGTATAGTTTCTGGATCACTTCCAACACCTCACATAGTTCTGATACATTTATCCTTTTTCCAGATCATTGTTCTCATGTATTTTCATATGATATCTGTGGAAGTTATGTTCGCTACACGCTCACAGACGTAAATAGTATGACCTTCAAACCCTGATCCACACTTAGTCTTACAGTACACTAGTCCGGCTCAACTGGACTTTAACATTCATCTTATGCATACCCTGAGTTCTCCTTAATGCTATGAATACATACACTTAATATGATATAACTGTACCTGAGTACAATACAACGCATGGTCTAGTAACATTGAGTAGGTGAGTTATCCTTTATCACTGTTTCCCGTTTTCTTAGGTTCTACAAGCGCAGTGCATTTGAATGTTACATAGCGTAATATGAATTAAATGGGGTTTTTAGGAATGACAATGATGTGCGCAGTACAAGGAGAAACTTGCTCAGAGGTCCCGTAGCTGGTCGTCCCAATACACCTGCTTGCCCACTGGCTTCTTGAGGAGCTCACAGAAGGGCTCCATCACAGGTGCAGTGGCAAGGAAGGGAGCCAACTGGTTAACCAAGCCATGCCAGGACCTGATGTCAGTGATTGATGGATGATCCGGCATGGGGAAGTCCTTGATGGCTGACAGACGTTGGGCAGTGGGCTGGTACAGGTCCCACCCCAGGAGGAAACCCACAAACTCAGCTTCTCTCCTGCAGAACAAGAACTTTTCTGGTTTCAGCGTGATACCTGTGCGAGCGCAGGTTTCCAGAAAATCGTAAGTGTGCCAGAACGCCCCCTTCACACTGGAGTCATAGAGGAGAGTGTCATCCACGCACTTGTACTTGCGGGGCACATCCTGAATAGCGTCGTCAAACCTCTTGGTGTAAGCACCTGACGCTGAGCAATGTCCCATGGGCGTCCTGCAGTATCGAAAACGGCCCCACGGCGTGATGAATGTGGTCAGACGTCTACTCTCCTCCTCCAACTCCACTTGATGAAATCCCCAAAAGGCGTCGGCGACAGTTTTGAACGAGTGCACTGGCACCCCAGACACCATGTCGAATGGTGCAGGTGTGTGGTGCGTCTCCCTCAGACAGCTTGCATTGAGACGTTGGAAGTCCACAGTGCGCCTGGGCTGACCGTTTTTCTTGGCCACCACGACCATCCTGGCGCACCACTCCGTAGCCTCACCAGCAGGCACTGGCTGGATGACGCCTCTCCTGATGTCCTCCTCCAACTGGGCCTTCACCTCCACTTCCCAGTGTTTCGGAACGGGAGCGGGTGTGTGACAGGCATAGGGGGTCGTGCCGAGCGTCAGGTGGATACGGTGAGGGGGACCAGTCATGACTGGCAGTGGGGACCTGCTGGTGTTGAATGCGGTAGACGAAAAGTGCGTTAGTAGCCATGCCTCCAGCCTGGCCACATTCTCCTCCAAAGGAGGCAAGGGTATCTCAACTGGCCTCGGCGGGAAACGGCTGCTCTCAGGTAAAGGGTTCGGAGGTAGATCGTCGGCAGTGTGCCGCTCCCCTCCATCGCTCACGGCAGCCACAGCACGTCTATGGAGCGGGAAGTCGACAGGCACCAAGTTGAGGCACTTGCAGGCCTCCAATGACAGATAGAGGGCCTTGGCTGTTTGCACAAAGTAGACCTCCTGGATGGTGGACCCCTCGTCCACACCGAGGCGGCAGGGGGCGGACCCCAGACACTTGAGCTGTTTGTTTGCCACGTCCCTTAGGCCATTACGGGCCCGAAGTTGCCCCAGACACAAACCGATGTCCCGGAGCAGGGATGCGCCTGCCACACACACCACAGCACCCGTGTCAGCTACAGCCAGCACAGGGGTGACGGGGGAATTGTCCCCGGCCTGGGACACGAACACTTGTAACCTGGGGTGGCGGGATAGCTGGGCTGTTGCCACTGTAACAGCGCCTGACACATCCACAGGAGCACTTAGGGCTGACTTACTCCTACAACACCTTTTGAAGTGACCAACCTTACAGCAATTGCGACATGTAGCCCCCACTTGCAGGGCAGTTACTTTTACCAGAGGCATGTGACATGCCGCAGTTACCACAGTGCGCGCGATTGGGGTGTCCAGGTCGGGCGGCAGCTACCTCGGACTCACCAGTGACGTCATCACCAACCGCCACTGCCTCCGCGGCTGTTCCCACCACTGCTTGGCCAGACGTACGACACAATACACCAGCATCTCTCACTGCTGCCTCAAATAACATGCATTTGTTTCTAAGCACTTCAACACTATTATAACTAGAGTACCCCTGGAAAATTTCCCTTTTCAACACTGGGTTACTCAGGCCCACCATAACTTTACGTAATAGCATGTACTCAGAGAGGTCGTTATCACAGGTGGGACATTTAAATTCACACTCCACTGCCTCTGCGAAGCATCGTTGAAAATACCTTTTCATGGGCTCCTCTTCACCTTGTTTGCTGTTGAAAAACTCGTTCCATTTCACAGCTTGGTTTGAAGATTGAAGAACCACTCCACTGATGGCGTCCAGGGCTTCTTTGGGCGAGAGCTGCTCCCACTGACCGCTGGGGTATCTCGAGTCAATCACCCTTTGGAGTGCAGGGACGCAGTTCAGGCGAATGTGGAGTGTGGCCACCAGTTGTGACCACCCGTTCAACAGCACCCATGACTCCATGGACCGCCTCCATGTCCTAAACGCAGCTGCTGGCATTTCTGCCTCACACTTCTCTGGTGCGACAGCTGCTGAGGGCTTCATGACCGGCATAGAAGCATGACCACCGCCAGCAACTAGAGACGCCATCTGAGCCATCAATGCACTCATGGCCTGCTGCTGGGCGCGCATGGTGTTCCCCGCCGGTGTAGAGAAGCCCTGGCATCCCCTTGAGGGCGTCGAGAATCGTGGACGTGTAGGGGCCATGTCAGCATTCTTGTCAGGGCTGTAATGGCGTGTCGGGCCCCGACATATCCTACTCACTGCGCCATGTGAGAGGTTGGAGTTATAGACCACGTTCTTTGTAGACTTTATTCTAACAGCGTCAGCTGGTGACTGGCAACTGGGTGCTGCCAAAGACAAGCCCCCATCTCAACATGGGAAAACATATCGTACGATGGTACAATCTTACAGTTCCTCTATGTTTTCTAAATCCGTGCTGTCTGGGGTTGTACTTCTCTTCAAATTCGAGGTGTGTTCTCAGTCGGTGGTCAATTATTTTTTCTAGGACTTTTCCTGGTGTTTCTAGAAGAGAGAGTGGTCTGTAATTTGATACTCGGATTTACCGTGTTTTGGTATAAGTCTGATGCTTGCTGTTTTAAATTTCCTTGGGAAGTAGCCAGAGGCAAGTGCTGCATTAAAAATGTTTCTGAGTTGGAGTATCATGTTGATTGGTAGATGCTGGAGTATGGGTTTGTTTATTTTACTGATACCCGGGGCCTTGTTCTTGAAACTGTTTATTGTTTTGTGAATATCCTCTGCGGTGATTGGTTTGATCAGTGTGGAAAGATCGTCGAGAGCGTTTATGTCTATGCTGGGACTTGGTTGCCAGATGTGGGTTGTGTGTGTCATATGATTGGTTACTTGTTGCTCGGTGTTCATACAGAAGAAGTTCAGGTTGTCTTCCTGGCTTATTTGAAAAATTTTGCTCCAGTATTTCCTGAATTCAGGTTCTTGTTCTTTGGGTTCAGTTAATTTGATTTGGTTGCTATTTAAAATGTAGTTTGATTCGTTGCTGGAGATTCCCATTAGGTTTTTAATATTTCGCCAGAATTCTTTCGGGTTGTGGTAAATTGCTTCTGTGTCTGCTATTAATTTCTCCCAGTTATTCACGTATGCTTCTTTGGACATGCTTCTTAGTTGTTCGTGTATGGTGTAATATTGTATTCTGTATTCTGGCGTCCACCCTTGTTCGATGATTAATTTGAATAAATTACTGAATTGTGTCTGGAGAATTCTTGATTGATGTGAGTATTGGTAGAGTTAATGAATGCTCACTTATAGACGTGAGCTAGTGTACCTAATTAGGGGAGGGTAGGGATTCAGGATTGCGACCCCCTTCCCAGGTGGACCCGCTCGGCGGAGGGATGGGTAGTGCTCCTGCCCCCTTTCTTGTTCACAAACTCCTGGGAGGGAGGTGAACAGTTACAGGGGGGACCCAAGGACGAATACACCTTAGGGTGCAGGTCCCCAGGCCAGAGCGAAAAAGAAGGAAGAAAAGAGGAAGAATAGCCACTGGTGTAAGTAGCACCGGTGGGGTCGCGGCAGAAGTCCGCTGCAAGAAGCCGTTGCAGAGCACCCAATCAGGGCCGCCTCTGATCAGGAGTCACCCCTGATCAGTGGGGAGGCACAGAAAGGGCGTTGTCTGGAACAAGCTTCCCACGTGTCAAAGTGATGGTTAGTGAGGTGGTCGTTTAAGTTCAGCTCGTCAATGGTAAGAGATAGGCTGGCTGGCTTGGCCGTATTTATACAATTTACGAGGATCAGGATTTGGGGTGAGCGTAGCGAGAGGACCAATCACAGCGGCTTAAGCGTAAGGTGTGAAACGCTCTGATCCTGAACCGGAGGTTGAAGGTCGAGACTAGGTCGGCGGTCGTACCCCTACGTCCTCTGCATAGACCTAGTCTCTCGGCGTAGCTGGCTGTACGCACTCTCTCTAACCCTCTCACCATGAACGGTTACGAGTTCGATAGCGTGGCGCGGATTCGTCCAGACACGCATACCTGCCCCAAGAAGCTAAATCTCCAGAAGTTCTTTAGAGCTAAGGGGATCGTAGGGGTCACCAAGGTGGAGCGTCTAAAGCTCCATGGAGACATCAGGATCACCTTCGCCGAAAAGGGCATGCCCGCCCAGCTCGCGGAGATTCCTGACATTAACGGCATCCCATTCAAAATGATTGCTTACATGTGGGACAACTTGAAGCTGGAAGTAATCTCCCACGCCGAAATTGCCCACATGGACCAAGACGAACTAAGCGAGCTCCTCCAGGGGCAGCTCCAAGTTGTAAAGATGCTGTCCGACACCACTGCCCTTGTCGGACACCACACCACCTTACCCGAAGAGGCTCAACTGGCGTGGGTAACTGTGCCAGTGAAGCCCTACTGCAGACCGAATCGGTGTTACAAGTGCCAACACTATGGACACACTGTAAATAAGTGTGAGGCGCAGGAGGACACCTGCTCCAAGTGTGGCAGCCCTGGACACCGCTACACGGTCTGCCCCAACGAAGAAAAGAAATGCGCTGCTTGTGGTGGCCCACACTCCTCCGCCGACCGGAACTGCCCCAGATGGAAGGAGTGCAGGGTAGCCAAAGTCCGCCTCGAGAAAAAAATGAGCTACAAAGAGGCCCTCCTTGCTGTACGCTCTCAAGAAAAGAAAAAACCAGCACAAAAGAAAAACCAAAAAAAGAAAAACCAAGAAAAGAAAACTGTCGAGAAGACGCCCACCGCACAAAACCAAGATTACCACGTGGCCCGTGAAGCTGAAGCCCACGTGGTCAACCTCACCGCCTCTGACTTCTTCCACACCTATGAGAGCCCATCTCTCGTGGAAAATGAACAACAAGACCCAAACACAAACGAATGGACATTCCAAGAAAGCAAGAAGAGGAGAAGAGTGAGAAGAAAATCGACCCCAAGCTAAGAAGACCAAGACATCTCCTCCACACAAGAAACCAAAACACATTCAAGCCGCCCAAGCACTGAACATCCATTGCCCAACCCAACCGCGCTGCACCTGACGCTTGACCAATCGCCGGCCTGGCCTTGTCTTGTCGCCTCCCAGCTGCCCCCACCCCTGAACCCCTCACGCAAGCGGTGTCTAGCCACCGCATCTGTTCTCTCCTTCTAAAATTCACTTCCATCCTCTCTTTATTCTTCCTCTGAACCTCCTTCCCCCCTGTCACTAGCATTTTTCTGTTCTTCTGGCTGTACGCTGATTGGCTGGTAGGCGCGCGGCCGGAGCTCAGTTGGGAGTTGTAGGGAAGAGGAGCCACTACAAACCTTTATTACCTCCACTTCCAGCCCTGACACAATATAAGTTTTGTTTAAATTATAGAATATGATGGAAAGCTTGCAAGGACAGTGTCCAAATATCCGACAGAATACAACACAAGTACAGTACATAGGCCAAGGTAGATCATACATACAAAAAAACTTCTTTTAGACAAATTACAGAGGACAAAATGATCGTCACTGTGATGCAATCAATGTCATATGTATAATGCTTTATGGGGCTTTTTTATTACGTTTTAGTTTTACATAAATAAAACACTGGTCTTACATGGATCTTCCAGAACGAAAACATTACTCTATGGTCATCGTTATTGAGGCGAGTTTTATATTTTCAGAATGAGAGACCAGCTGTACGTGTAGTTCTGCTATCCGAATTGAAGCAGCAGTCAATCCCCGCCTCAACAATACAATAGTGTTCGTGTTGCGCACTCTCACCCGTGCTGCGCTCAGATCCATCAGTCATTTGTTGCTACCAGTTCCCTTACCGTCCAAATAGTTTTTTTTCCGGATTTTTATTCTAAATTGTCAATTTAATGTTTCACTACTGCTTTATCCATAACAGTGCTTCATGTAGGATTGGTAAAAGTTCTTAACGGTATGTGCACTTAAAAATGCATGTAAAGTACAGTTGCTCAGTTAAGTAACGCTCTCCTTACTTTAAGCTTTTTTTTGCTGAATGTATAATTAAATCTAGTGGAAGAGTCCAACTTGCTGATATCGCCCCGTCTTTTATCGGTTTGTGGTCAAGGAAATCACGAACACTTTGACAAGTCAGCATTTGTTCTGAAATGACGCTATCCCTGGTTGTCACAGCTATTTGCTGGGAGCTCACGTGTGTCTCCTCGCCAACAAGTACCTACTTGATGACTTTCTTAGCTCCTGCGCCAAAGGTGATCTTCTCAGACAGCGATATATAAAAATAAGCCTCAACACAGCCCAGAGTATGATAGAAAGAGAACTTTGGAGCGCCAAGACTCATTTGAGCCTCAAGATATACAGTATAGCACGTTCAAGAATTATTCACTCGCTTCTACCCTGACTGATACTCAAATCTGTTTTATTACCTCACATAAGGGACTACTGCTGATCACAAAAAGTCATTAAGTGTGCCAAGTACTGGGAGTCTAAACATCTATATAACTTTTTCTCAGTAGTATCATGTCTTACCACTAAATCTTTATAAAAGATGGACTTCAAACTCACTGAGAGAATCAGAGAGCAAAGGCTATCCAGACCATACCTCCCCGTTTTTTTAAGTTAGGGCTCTTTAAGCTTTCATTTCATAATATATAAATTGATCATTGCATTTCAACCAACACTGTGATGATTCAGTACGAGGAGATACTGTATACACATACATATAAGGAGAAACATCAAATTTTGTCTTCTTATTCTTTGCTCTTCCAAAGGCTTTTGATTCCAAAAATACAATCGGAGACAACAACCGATAATACTGTATGTACCTAAAGACTAATGCAAAAATACCAGGTAATTTTACAGAAGTGACAGCGTTCTTGACTTTGATGACGGAAGGGTTTAACACTACAATAGTCTTATGATTCAATGTGACACCACAGTGAAACCTCCACGTTTAACAAACTATATGGAGACAGTTGTATAGAGACAGACAGACAGACACATAGCCAGATAGACATGCACCATTAAGATAGAAACACGCAGACCGACAGACAAACTGACAGAAAGACGTAAACACACAACCAGAGACAGAAAAAAAATGGATAGACAAATATACAAACAAGAGGCAGAGATACACACACACACACACACACACACACACACAGCAGACAGACGGAAACCCAGAAAGACACACAAACGGACACCTTCGCCTTGCTTCCCTCGCTATAAAGTGCTTGGAATTCTGGTCATGTTTAGTGAGGGTTCCGGTCAACTGTGGTCACTCAGATAAGCGACTAATGTTTGTTTGTGGTACATCCTGACTCACTCCCTCCATCCCTCCATGCTCCCTCCCTTCGTCTTTCCTCCCCTCCCAATATATCTGCCTGCCCCTCTACACACCATCGGCCACCTCTATGGCTCTATCCATTTCTTCCCTCCCTCCCTACTTGCCCCTCCACATACCATTGCCGAATTCTATCCACTCCCTCCCCCCCTCCTTACTTACTTGCCCCTCCACAAACCATTGTCAGCCTCCATCCATTCCTTCCTGACCCATCCAAATACTATCCTCACCCTCCAGCCATTCTCTCCACCTCATACCACCGGCCCTCTCCGTCCAATCCTTCCCAACACCTCCAAACAACATCCTTGCGCTCCCTCCACACAACCCATGATCTCTTATCACACTCCCACTTCCACCCCCTCCCCTCACACACTTACCTCTACATCATTCTATCCCGTCCACAAATTGGTCAGGAGGGAGGAGGAGAAGGAGGGGGGGGGGGGGGGGGAGATGGAAGAGGAAGAGGAGGAAGGCGGTGGAAGAGAAGGTGAGCTTGAGGTATGTGTAATATGATAAACAGTGGGCCCACCTACCGGTTTTCGGCTTGCTCACAGCGCTCTGAATAAACATTGGTGTCACTAAACGACGGAAATAACATTAATATAAATAATAACGATGGGAGATGAGAGAATGAGGTAAAGAAAGACAGACAGGCATTCCCCGGTATTTTGTATATTGAAGAGTTTCAGTTACCTATTATATTATATAAACGCTATTAAGGCCTACAGTTTGGAAACACTTCGATGATTGCCAACTTAATTAACCCCCATTGAGTACGATGAATTAACCTCCTTGAGTACGATGACTTAACCCTTTAAATACGATGATTTAACCCCTTGACTGCGATGACGTAACCAGCTAGAGTTAAGTCATCGTACTCAAAGGGTTGCATACTCACTTAGAGAAGAGAAAGAGGAACAGAAGAGAACAGAACAAACTCCCCCCCCCCTCTCTCCCCCTTGTGCCTTATCTCTCCTTGGGTACTGAAGGGCTGGCTGCAGCACATCACGTCTCAATGCCCACGCCTCGATGCCCACGGACAGATACACTTCACCCTCATGGTGCGCGCGCGCGCACACACACACACACACACACTCTCTCTCTCTCTCTCTCTCAGTCACGCGCGTCGCAAACCTCCCCCCTTTTGAAATCCCATTCAAAAGATTTTCCTTATTAATTTCCACCTCCAAATTGTCCTTAAAATTACTGAAAAGCATATAAAAATACCCTGAATTTTTGCTAAAGACTCAGGTAAACTTTGATACTATCTTGAACACCAATTTTTTAGAGATCAGGAATGTTTACATTATGATTCATGTTTGATAAATCTACTTCATATTAGCGTCGGACATGATGGTGTTTGGGGAGTGTGGAGAATCATGTCTGACGTGTGCAGGCGTGGGATAACTGGCGTGGAATAACTGGCATAAGATGACTGGCAGGAGATAACTGGCGTGGGATAACTGGCGGGGATGACTGGCGTGGGATAACTGGCGTGGGATAACTGGCGTGGGATAACTGGCAGGAGATAACTGGAGAGAGATAACTGGCATGGAATAACTGGCGGGGATAACTGGCGCGGAATGACTGGCGCTTAGGCTCACTGGCATGTGGACACTTCCTGGCACCTACCAACCACTGCCCCCACTGCCTTGCTGATTAACCTTGGTAGGTATAAGGCTTTGGGAGTAAACCCCGAACGAAAAATCTGAGAAGCCCCACATCAGCAGACATGCTTACAGAGCTCCAACAAGACCCCAACGGCGGTATAGGCGGAATAGATGGACCAGCAAGGGAACCCAACGACTACACCGGCGGACGAAGGCAATGCATGATGGACATGCTACTAAGGCAAAACCCAACAAACTGGGCTATTGGCAGTCCATTGCAACTCTCCCTCTCTCCAGTCGTTGCATCACTTGCACCACTGGATCAGGTAAAGGGAGAGCCAAGATGTGTGGTTGCAGCGTACAACCCTGCCTCACCACATAAATCAACTCACTCACAGACATCAACCAGCTCATCATCATCAAAACCCCTATCCCCCAAGAGTCCTATGGCGACAGACGAGTGGCAGAGGGGACAGGCAGAGATGAATGCAGGGAGTCTCTAGTCACTACTCTGCACAAGGGCGGCTTAGATAAGATGGTCGTTTATGCACTGAGATCTAGGCAGCAGTGCAATCTGGTCCTGTCTGTGCAACTGAGCAGCCCTTTCGAGAGCCACTCTGCTCACCCCACGGGGGAGGGGGCTAGAAAAGGTGCCCTAAACATAGCCTGCCTAAAGAACCAACCTGACTGGGCAACCACACCCAGTAAGGTCATCTTTATGCAGTCGAAAACACAATCATAATCATAGATCAAAGCAAAAACGAACTACACAATCTCTTATGCCCGCTGCATGGAATGTCAGGACCCTTCTAGATACCGGCACAGATGAGCATCCTGAAAGAAGAACTACCCCTGTGGGAAAAGAGCTGGCTAGGTATAACATCGACATAGAAGCCATTAGTGAGTCTCGGCTCCCAGACGAGGGTCGACTCACAGAACGGGTGTCTGGCTATACCTTCTTCCGGAAGGGTAAGTCTGCTGTGGAAAGACGCCGTATATATGGAGTTGGCTTGGCCATCCGTCAACGCATCCTGCATAGGCTAACTGAAATGCCTGTTGGGATCACCGAGTGCCTCATGATGCTCCGAACCCCACTGAATCAATCAAGTCATGCCTTCTTCATCAGTGCATACACCCCAACACTGGATGCAGAGGATGACATCAAGGAGGCCTCTTATGCCGATCGTGACAGAGTACTAACCTCTATCCCCAGAGAAGCTAAGGTTGTGCTCCTAGGTGACTTCAATGCCAGAGTTGGCAGAGAAGCTGATATTTGGTAGGGAATCATAAGGAGAAATGGGCTAGGCAAGTGTAATCCCAACGGCCTACTCCTCCACAGAAAGTGTGCTTTACACAACTTCACTAAAGCCAATACCTTGTTTAGGCAGGTCGACAAGTTCAAGGGTTCGTGGCAACACCCGTGATCCAAACACTGGCATCACATTGACTACATCATTGTCAGAGAAAGAGATTACTGAGATGTCCTCATCACCCGAGCCATGCATGGCTTAAGCCAATGAGACACTGATCATTGGCTCATCAGAGCCAAGCTCTCACTTCATGTTGCCCGAAAACAGTGAAGGCAACAAGCCTCCAGAAGAGGTTTTAACACAGAGCATCTGGGGGATCCAGTGGAAGCACATGCTTTCAGAGAGCAGCTCAAACATGGGCTGAAGAACAACCCGACAACAAACAACCCAAATTCCAGTGCCGAATGGGATTTTCTCGACACTGTCATGACAAAAACCTGCAAAAAGACCCTCGGCCAGATCGAAAGAATACACTAGGACTGGTTTAATGAAAATGACCAGGAAATCAATTTACTCATCGATGATAAACATGCTGCTTTAACTGACTGGCAGAACAACCCTCAGTTTAGGACAGAAGCTGATACCTTCTGCAAGAAGAAAGCGGCGGCCCTGCGTGAGCTTCCCAATCTAAAGAACGACTGGTTTAAAAATAAGACATGTAATATGCAAAAACTTGCAGATCAACACAAGATGTGCGAATTTTTCAATTCCACTATAACCTTTCATGGGCCAATCACTCATGGTGCAGCCCCCCTCCGCTCATCCGACGGTAATTCCCTAATTAAAGACGAAGAAGGCATCCTTCAGTACTGGAAAGAACACTACCATTCGCTGCTCAACTGAAACACCGATGTGGATGTCCTAACTACCCAACAGCTGACATCGGTCGCAGATATTGACTATGAGGTAGCAGTCACTGAATGCTGGATAGATCTGCGACTCAACCAACTCAACACAGCTAGGGTAGCTACTTTTGTATTAGGATAGTTAATTTTATGGTAATAAAATGGCAGCGGCGGCGGCAGCAGCAGCAGCAGCTGTAGTAGTAGTAGTAGTAGTAGTAGTAGTAGTAGTATTAGTAGTAGTATGTGTGTGTGTGTGTGTACTGTGGGAATAATGCCAGTGTTAGGGGAGAAGTGCCAAGACTCGAAGGTAGAGACTAGGACTAGGTGAAGGCTGTCAGTTGTTCGGGACGAGAGCCAAGGTTAAGAAGATGATGTCAAGACAAGTCAAGAGAGTACCAGTACGAGGGAAGGAAGGGTGACGAGTGTTATGGAAAGGCTGTCTCGTTCAGAGGTCAGCCTGGGTTATAACTCAAACTAGGTTACAGGTCAATTTTGAGTCATAGGTCATCTTGGGTCACAGGTAAGCTTGGGTCACGGGTCAGCTTGGGTCACGGGTCAGCTTGGGTCACGGGTCAGCTTGGGTCGCGGGTCAGCTTCGACAATCAATCAGCTGGGTCGTAAGTCATTGTTCAACTGGGTCACAAGACTATGGTCAGAGATGTCAACATAGACAAAGGTTCCTTGGGTCACAAAGGTCAGCCGAGGTCAGATCAGCAGGGCCGGGGATCTGGGGTAGTCTTTGGTCTTCACTCTAACAAGGTGTGTGTGTGTGCGTGTGTGTACTTAGTTGCGTATGGAATGTGTCAATTTACGTGTATGAGTATCAAACACAATTTTAACCTATGAATCAAGGGTCATAAACTGCTAGTTTGTGCGGACTTCAATAGTATTGTACTGGTCCAACTGCCCAGTTTGTGTCTAGTCATCTCTCATAACCTGACCCCAAACTCAGTAGAGGTGCTCAAGAACAGTGTTTTATACTTAATGCTGTTGTTTACGGCTGTTGTTATATGTGTTAATCAATGTCTGTCTGTGACTCCTGTTTACACTCTGAGTCTGAGTCGAGATAAGTATTTCAGAAAGTAAGTGAGCGAGTACGAGTATTTGTCATGGTTTGGTAATAACTCTTGATACACATTGAGTTTTGGTTTACAATTATTCCGTATGTGTTATTCTTGCTTGTGTTGCATGTGTGTTGAACACAATAGCCTCATGTGTTTATTTTCTGTGTTTACAAAATGCTGTGATATGATAAAAGACATTTACTGAGTACCGTTTGTTAACTAATTTGTCTGTACTTGTACTAGCAGCTGCTTCTGTGCTGTCGTTTGTAAACTAATCAAACTAAATTACACTTTACTCGGCATAACTCGAGCGTCAACGTAAGATTAAGTCACCTCCTGCACCAGTAATTGCTCCCCCACATCATAAAATCAACAATTCACCTTACTCACACATCCACCACTCTAACCGTCGTCTCCTTCCCACTCCCCCACACAAGGGCGAGCCACACATACACCCACTGAGGTCATGGACCCAATCTGTGCCTCGAGGTCATAAACGGGCTACACCCTCGTCCTGGACCCTTGCTCATTACTCGTCACGCCGTGTTTAGGATTACTATGATTCCCAAGAGAAAGGCGGATGATGGTCTCCCCGCCAGTACTCGGCTGTCACTTCAACTGGGATTCTGGTTAATATTATCAGTTTGATGTAATTGAAACTGTTTATAAATGAAGCCGTTATACAAAATGTTGCAAGCAAGTTTTGAGAAGGTGGTTTGTTATTATGTGCTTATATAGTCTAATTTATTGTTTTTCTTAAGGTGACGGAGGAGTGATATATCGACTAACAGCTCGTGGTAGTGGTGGTGGTGGTGGCGTCGCTTACATGACAAAGTCACTACATAAGAATGGAGGAAACTGCAGAGGGCCTATTGGCCCATACAGGGCACTAAGAAAGGATCAAAACCTTTGTTGAGAATCCTGATCACCTAGGAAATAAAATCCATTTTATGTGCCAGTAAAAAGATGCTGATAAAAATATGTGGTGAGGTGTTTGTGTCAGGGGCGGGGACGAGAGTCTCGCTTGACCGGCGCCGCGACAAGTTTAGGAGCTCACTTGACCAGGCTTCCGCGACAGCCTCTGGAGGTGTTGACCGCCGAGAACGACGTCCGAAACAAGGTGGGCAATCGTCGTTAGAGGGAAGAAGAAATAGATGAAAAGAATCCTTGTTGATATGTTGGCAGGAGTCCACCAGCGAGTCGATCTTGTATAATGACATTGGGGCCATCAAAAGTCGACGGTAAATATCATCAACACACAAAACCAGCCAATTATTGATTACGGGGGCCCCAGGGCCGGCGAGGACTTGCTGACTCAGATGCGGTGCCAAGTGGAGGCCAGGCGTCCGAGCAGGGGCATAACCTGACTTTTTCCACCCCTCGTGGCACCATGGCACTGACCACAAAGCCAGCAGGCACTAACCCAAGACGCTGGTCCTGCTGAAATATAACTTTAAGAGAGATTTCATCGTGGTGGGAATAGTGATTATGGGAGATAGACGACGACGGGGGATGGTAATGATGATAATGATAAGGAATTAGCTGGTGTCGTACGAAGTGTGTCGTCGGACTGACAGTGTGCCAAGTAAGAGTGGCGACAGGCTCCGCCCTCGTGCCACGGTGGGCGGAGCTTGACTGACCAGCCCTTCCCACTCTGGCCTCGTCCCGCCCCCTGGCCTGCGCGCGCAATATTTCCCTTGAAATCTTCAAATAATAGAGGTGAAGCTTCTATTTAGTGTACTTTGTTCCCTTAGATGAAGCGCACCTCCCATTGTGTCCCTCATGTTCCTCATTTTCCAGTTCCATTCCCATGTCATTTCCTCCCATTTTCTTTGGACGGCCGAGTCTACGACGATGTTGGGTATGTCGCCGCTGTTTCACCGGCTGGGTAGACTACTAGTACAGCCAATAGACATTTGTATAGCCAAATATAGCCAAGCGTTTAGACAGTATTTGACTAATGATAGACCTAGAGTCGCGCATCGGGGGCGACCACAGCCACTCCCGTGCCCTAGACAACTCTTTCTACTGTAGTTGTACAGCGTTGACTTTCTGCTCTAGCTCTAACTCATTACTTTCTGTTCTAGCTCTAACTCGTTACTTTCTGCTCGATCTCTAACTCGTTACTTTCTGCACTAACTCTATCTCGAACTTCCTGCTCTAACTCGCTCACCATTTTTTGCTTTAGTTTTTAACGCGTTTACTCTGTAACATATCTATAGAACGTTTTAAATACAATAGCTTTAGACAACTTGTCGAAGACTAGCATAGAGTTTCCGTAGAGTTTTACGCGTTCCTTGCAAGAGCTGACTTTCGCTGTGTACACTAGAGATAATTGTTCTTGGGGTATTACTTCCTTTTACTCATCATAGCAGAACGTTATGTTATGTTCCCATGAACTACTCCAAGATTAATGTATTTTGATGCCGTAGACTATAGATACCCGAGTAGACAAGTGAAGCAAGAAACAGGTTCTCAATTATTCCGATCAGTGAAATCAGATTTAAAATCTGTTGAGTGAGACGCGAGTGTATATTAACGGTGTTCTCTCGTTGGAATGGCTTGTGGAGGGACGCTGTTACCGGTCGAGGTGTGGAAATCGTCGCAATCGAGTGCGGGATTCGAGTGTAATGTGGTTCTGGTGCAATTAGCGAGCGATTGTGATGGCGGTTGACACCTTGTGGTTACTGTGAGTGAGTTAGTCTCCCTGGCCTCATGTGCAGCCCTTTAGCGCCTCTTGTTCCTACATGTGGTCGGTCACCAATACTTGTTTGTGGCCAGTCAAAGTAAGGCACCATGGCCATGAAAGAAGGTCTGCGACCACTAACGAAGGGCTGTGACCATGAATGACGGGCTTTGACCATGAAGGAAGGGCTGTAACCACGGATGATGGGCTGCTATCATGAATGAAGGGCTGCGATCATGAATGAAGGGCTGCGATCATGAATGAAGGACTGTGATCATGAATGAAGGGCTGCTGTCATGAATGAAGGACTGTGACCATGAAAGAAGGGCTGCTATTAAGAATGAAGGACTGTGACCATGAATGAAGGGCTGTAACCATGAATGAAAGGCTGTAACCACGAATGAAGGGCTGCTATCATGAATGAAGGGGTGCGATCATGAATGAAGGGGTGCTATCATGAATGAAGGGCTGCAACCATGAATGACGGGCTGTAACCATGAATGAAAGGCTGCGATCATAAATGAAGGACTGCGATCATGACTGAAGGACTGTGACAATGAATGAAGGGCTGCGATCATGAATGAAGGATTGCGATCATGAATGAAGGACTGCGATCATGATGAAGGACTGTGACCATGAATGAAGGGCAGTAGCCATGAATGAAGGGCTGTAGCCATGAATGAAGGGCTGCTATCATAAATAAAGGGCTGTAACCACGAATGAAGGGCTGCGATCATGAAAGAATGATTGCGATCATAAATGAAGGACTGCGATCATGATGAAGGACTGTGACCATGAATGAAGGGCAGTAGCCATGAATGAAGGGCTGTAGCCATGAATGAAGGGCTGCTATCATAAATGAAGGGCTGTAACCACGAATGAAGGGCTGCTATCGTGAATGAAAGGCTGCGATCACGAATGAAAATTTGCGATCATGAATGAAAGGCTGCGATCTTGAATGAAGGACTGCGATCATGAATGAAGGGCTGCGATCATGAATGAAGGGCTGCAATCATGAATGAAGGGCTGCAATCATGAATGAAGGATTGCGATCATGAATGAAGGGCTGCAATCATGAATGAAGGACTGCGATCATGAATGAAGGACTGCGATCATGAATGAAGGGCTGTGATCATGAATGAAGGGCTGCGATCACGAATGAAAATTTGGGATCATGAATGAAAGGCTGCGATCGTGAATGAAAATTTGCGATCATGAATGAAGGACTGCGATCATGAATGAAGGACTGCGATCATGAATGAAGGGCTGCGATCATGAATGAAGGATTTTGATCACAAATGAAGGACTGCGATCATGAATGAAGGGCTGCGATCATAAATGAATGGCTGCGATCATGAATGAAAGGTTGTGATCATGAATGAAGGACTGCAATCATGAATGAAGGACTGTGATCATGAATGAAGGACTGAAATCATGAAGGAAGGGCTGCGATCATGAATGAAGGGCTGCAATCATGAATGAAGGGCTACGATCATGAATGAAAAGCTGCAACGAAGCTGCAACGATGAATGATGGGCTAGAGCCGCAAACAAACCAACACGATCTCACAAGCATGAGTCTCAGCAACTGCGAGCGAACAACTTGCTGCCGTTCAGGGGTTAAACCTGACCGCAAGCGAAGTGTTGCGGAGGGAAGTAGTTTGTTTCTCGGAGCTTAAGGCAGTCTTTTTGACACCTTATACAGTTACCGCAAACGCAAGTGATTCACTGGGACATGTATGTATCGCCACAACGCCTCTCCGTCACTTCACAAGGTCGACGTAACAGTAAATATCCTTCAGGCAATGCTAGACCGTGTCTTTTGGTAACTTCTATAAATGCAAAAATCGTAAATAATCTTCAACCTCTACTGTATCGTCAATGTTGATGTTATAATGTATTACTGCGCTTCAACAATTTATATAGGTCTTTAAAGCTTAAACACTTGTACTATATCAGTAACTACACTCGTCACCAACAGTGTGTGTGGTATGACCAGTTCTAACACCGGAGCCTCCACTAATCTCCATCCAGGTCGGGTACTGTACTGTATCTTCACATTAAACAAACTAAATCTAAACTAACTTTTCCATAGTTATAACAACCCGATATAATCAGTGTAAGCGCAGTTAGCGTCGTGTCATCACACATGTTGCAACTTTGACCGGAAAGGTTTTGAAAGCCAGTTGCTGTCTCAGAAAGTTTCTTGTTGTCTGAAAGACACGGTACCTGTTGACGCTTCGAAAAGCCTGTGGTCTGACTCAGAGAACCTGTGGATGATTTAGAGAGCCTATGGGTGATTCAGAGAACCTGTGGGTGACTCAGAGAGCCTGTGGGTGACTCAAAAAGTCTGCCACTGTCTCGAATTTTTCCTTTACTATCTCGAACGCATGTTGCCGTTTAACATAAACCTGCTATTGTCAAAAAATCCCTTGCTCTTGTATTGAAAAGCCTATTGTCGTCTAAGATAAAACTGTTGTTGTCTCAAAACTCCTGCTTGAAAACGTTGTTGGTGTCTCGAAGAGCCTGATGTTGGACTGTGGCAGCAGACTGGTGGTGCTGTTATAACTGCTCTGCAACAACTAAGACCTTTAATGCGTAACTACTGTAGCTTAGTAATTACACTATCATTAACAATTCAAAATTAAGAGATAGAATCCCCGAGTGAGTAAACATCGCCTTTTCCCTCAGCTCGTCAGTTTTTGTCGACGAGGACAACGTTAAAAACTGTTTCTATGGATGGTTTACAGCGACCATGGATGATAGGGAAAGACTCGGTAAGGGAAAATATGGCTAACTCCATGTTATCATAAATACTCTCACAAGAAATTAATGTTTTATGACAATGAATGCTTAACATCGATAAAATATTTGTCCCTCGAGGTATATATAATTCCCTAAAATAATTATGTCTATATATTATGTAGCAACAGCGAGAAGGTAAAGACACGTTGCGCGCTGCTCCTATCTCTCGTCAATTTATAGTCACCTCTTAAAGTTAAATTACATCATTAATAGTGCTGCTACATCCCACACATTATTTCTACAACATTAACAATGCTACTACATCCCACACATTATTACTACATCATTAATAGTGTTACTACATCCCACACATTATTACTACATCATTAATAGTGTTACTACATTCCACACATTATTACTACATCATTAATAGTGTTACTACATCCCACACATTATTACTACATCATTAATAGTGTTACTACATCCCACACATTATTACTACATCATTAATAGTGCTGCTACATCCCACACATTATTACTACATCATTAATAGTGTTACTACATCCCACACATTATTACTACATCATTAATAGTGTTACTACATTCCACACATTATTACTACATCATTAATAGTGTTACTACATCCCACACATTATTACTACATCATTAACAATGTTACTACATCCCACACATTAATACTACATCATTAATAGTGTTACTACATCCCACACATTATTACTATATCATTAATAGTGTTACTACATCCCACACATTATTACTACATCATTAATAGTGTTACTACATTCCACACATTATTACTACATCATTAATAGTGTTACTACATCCTTCACATTATTACTACATCATTAATAGTGTTACTACATCCCACACATTATTACTACATCATTAATAGTGTTTCTACATCCCACACATTATTACTATATCATTAATAGTGTTACTACATCCTTCACATTATTACTACATCATTAATAGTGTTACTACATCCCACACATTATTACTACATCATTAATAGTGTTACTACATCCCACACATTATTACTACATCATTAATAGTGTTACTACATCCCAAACATTATTACTACATCATTAATAGTGTTACTACATCCCACACATTATTACTATATCATTAATAGTGTTACTACATCCCACACATTATTACTATATCATTAATAGTGTTACTACATCCTTCACATTATTACTACATCATTAATAGTGTTACTACATTCCACACATTATTACTACACCATTAATAGTGTTACTACATCCCACACATTATTACTACATCATTAATAGTGTTACTACATCCTTCACATTATTACTACATCATTAATAGTGTTACTACATTCCACACATTATTACTACACCATTAATAGTGTTACTACATCCCACACATTATTACTACATCATTAATAGTGTTACTACATCCTTCACATTATTACTACATCATTAATAGTGTTACTACATTCCACACATTATTACTACACCATTAATAGTGTTACTACATCCCACACATTATTACTACATCATTAATAGTGTTACTACATCCTTCACATTATTACTACATCATTAATAGTGTTACTACATTCCACACATTATTACTACACCATTAATAGTGTTACTACATCCCACACATTATTACTACATCATTAATAGTGTTACTACATTCCACACATTATTACTATATCATTAATAGTGTTACTACATTCCACACACTATTACTACACCATTAATAGTGTTACTACATCCCACACATTATTACTACATCATTAATAGTGTTACTACATCCTTCACATTATTACTACATCATTAATAGTGTTACTACATCCTTCACGTTATTACTACATCATTAACAATTTTTATTACATCCCACACATCATTACTACATCATTAACAATGTTACTACATCCTTAATACGTACGGTGTTTCTACATAATAATACTACCACTATTAGTCTTACACAATAATACTACCACTATTATTCCTTCATAAAAATACTACCATTATTAGTCTTACACAATAATATACAATAATACACAATACTACCACTAATAGTCTTACATAATTTTTTTTTACGTGGCCTCCAGCCTCCCCCCAATAGCCACACCTTCGCCGCCATTTTATTACCCTAAAATTAAATATCCTTATACACAAATAGCTATCCTAGCTGTGTTGAGTTAGTTGAGCCGCAGATCTATGCGGCATTCAGTGACTGTTACCTCATAGTCAATATCTGCAACTGTTGTCAGCTTTGGGGCCGATGCTCTTGTTCCCCTGAGGCAGAGCAAAGCAGACCTAAGGAGAGAGAAGGACAGTCGACATCTCATCCAGGCTGTAACAGAACTTCTGGGCTGCTTCTTCTGTTCGGATAGCACCTCCGGGAGTCTGGCGTAGAAGCACCTTGCACTTGGTCCCATCCCACCAGAGGTTATGAACAGCAGAGGAGTGAAGCTGCCTTGATCAACGTTCTGAATTCTGTCCCCATATTCTCTTATCTTGTCGTTCTCGTTCCTCCTGTGTGCAGCATCGAGAGCTAAGTTACGGTGACATGCGGCCATGGGATAAAAAATCCTGATGTCGAAGAAGGTTCGCTGTCCCCGTGACCAGAATCGTCGAGCACTGACGTCAACACGGGGTTAGGTTAGGTTAGGTGGCCGCTTCGTTGGATGTGTTTGAAGTCCTATGTTGGAAATTCTTACCGTCTAATGGAAGGAGGGTCGGTTCTACCCTGATATCACGACAGATTTCCTTCAACATATTTCCTGTGAGATCCCTTACTTCGTCATGCCTCATGCATATGAAGCCCTTTCACGTATACCATGGCGTGATCGACGTCATAGGAAGAGCCACACACTCATTGGGAGGGCAAACCTTCTACTGGCCTACCGTACCTTAGAGCAATGGCATCTGTAAATTGTTGTTTATCGAGACTGAAACCATTTGCCCTTATCGGTAACGTAGTTAAGCAGTTCGAGGAGCCCACCTCCTGGGCTATAGCTACTTTTTTTTCTTCAAATTCTCTGGTACTTGCAGCATCAGTTACTGCAACTTATCACTTTGGCCGTGCTGTCGTAATGGACCTTCGAATCTTGTTTACTTCACTGGTATCCACCTCACCTGCTGCGTTCTGAGCTATTATGTGGTCCGTGAGGGCTGCCGTGAGCTTAACTGAGTTTTGATGTTCGGTGGAAGCAATCTCCTCTGGATTGGTCAATCCCATTCCTCCCAGTCTCGGTGGTAGTGCAAGGAGTGATCTTTCTGCTGGGGTTAAGTGAAGGTGTTTCACTAATTTGGGAATGAAATTGACGCTGATAGCTTCTTCCAGAGGGTGGAGGAGGGGTCCGATATCAGGGAATAGTGCGCATCAGGTAGTTCCAGCGATGCTCGACTCCGTGGGTGAATGCCGCAAAAGCCGCATGTGGCTCTATGTTAGCAATATCAGACAGAGCTTGGATTTCCCTAACCCATTCATTCACCTTTCCCGTTACGTACTCGGTCTTGAAGTCCGTCGTGCCGATTACTGCGCCAAGGTGTCTTAGGCCACCCTTTGTTATTTTGACCTCACTTCCACCGAACACCTCCATTGCCCGTTCATAATGATCTGGCCTCACAATGAGGAAGGACTTGCTGGCGTTTGGGTGGTACCCGATTTGTGGACCTCGTGATGTTACCAGGTCCCACCACTTTTTGATGTCCTCCACTTTTCCTGCTCCTGTAAGGTCGTCAGCGTACGCCACTTGCTTGACCTCGGTTGATTCAAATTTTATTGTGTGTTGGAGCACGGATAGGCCTATTGCGTACATTGACATTGCAAGAGGGTCCCCCTGCGTTGTTCTCTCAGTTGACTGTATGATGGTATCACGTCATAGAGCCTTGTATGTTTTCAACATACATTGCAAAGCTTGGACACTTGATCTCGATGTTATGCAGTGTGTGGCCTTGTGGTTAGGTATGTTGAATGCGTTTGAAGCGTCCACCAGGAGAACGGCCTCACAATCACGCTGCTCAAATATCGTTCTCATAGCGTGAATGGCAGCTTCCCCTCCAGCCTGGTGGACAGCACAAACTTGCAGGTTCTCTGCTGTTGTCCTGACATCATCCTTTACCACCTCCATTATGCATTTTCCGATGATCAGCCTCAGCACTTCCCCACCCCTATAGGCCTACATCCTGGATTCTTATCCAGGGGAATGAGGTGGCATGCCGTCAGAGCATGGAGATGTTGGCAGCACGAGGTTGCTAGCTTTCTTGCAAGGGCGGCAATGGCAGTGCAGAGATCACTTGCTACGGGGCCAAACCTGTTAGTGCTGAGGATGACTCTCCAACCGTTTGCATCCAGACCTGAAGGGCCAGCCCCTCACTGAGTTTTCAGTGCCTTTTTCCACACCATCCCTCCCTGTTATTTTCTCGAACAGGACAGCATTTGGTGGGATATAGTCATCCTGGAACCCGATGCCTTCGTCTTCACTTGTTGGGGGATTTATATTTCATGAATGAATAACAAGAATATTTATATTTCATGTATGAATAACAAGAATATTTATATTTCATGTATGAATAACAAGAATATTTATATTTCATGAATGAATAACAAGAACATTTATATTGCTTTTATGAATAACAAAAACATTTATATTTCATGAATGAATAACAAGAATATTTACATTTCATGTATGAATAACAAGCACATTTATGTTACATGAATGAATAACAAGAACATTTATATTTCGTGAATGAATAACAAGAATATTTATATTTCATGAATGACTAACAAGAATATTTATATTTCATGTATGAATCACAGGAACATTTATATTTCATGAATGAATAACAAGAACATATATATTTCATGTATGAATAACAAGAATATTTATATTTCATGTATGAATAACAAGAACATTTATATTTCATGTATGAATAACAAGAATATTTATATTTCATGTATGAATAACAAGAACATTTATATTTCATGTATGAATAACAGGAACATTTATATTGCTTTTATGAATAACAAGAACATATATATTTGATGTATGAATAACAACGTGTTCGTTCTCTTTCGTTCACCCGGACAACACACACCTAACTCTTCCGTCGTTGCATGAAGGAAACAAAAAAAAAGAATCGGTAAAACAAGTATCCGTGATTGTGTTTCTCTATTATACAGAAGCCAGCCGGTAGATATTTTAACCATAATGGGATAATGGGTAGATTTTTAACCAAACAATTTATTAACACTGCATAAAAGTAAGTAAATGTTGTATCACACTATACTCAAGGGAAACGGTAGTTATGTGGCCAGTTAATAAGTCTTTCGCTGCATGATGTGATGGTACAGGTATTCTTATAATAGACACAAGTTCATCAGTCGGTTCATGTAAAAAAAAATTACCAATGGGCCTTCACAATTATGTACTTGTATTTCGGAACAAACTAACCAACCTTAATCAAGTATTTCGGAACAAACTAAACAATCACAATTATATATTTCGAAGCAAACTTAGTAACCACAATTCGTCGCTACTGTGTTAATTAAGATATCATGAATACAATATCGGCTATTCAATAATACGTGATTTTTGCGGCTGGTGTGAACAATATATCAGTAAATCAAAGACTTAAAATATATCTGTCATCATTGTTTTCATTATCAATTAACAGCCAAATACTTGAGATATGTCGTAGCTCTTTTCTCCATCAGGCCATCAGAATATTTACAATAGCCAACATCGTAAGTTAAGACCGTTTCAAAAAGGCTAAACAGTAAGCAGAATGTATCATCATAACTAGTTTTTTTACCAACACTCGCACCTTCCCGACCCAAGCCCATGACCTGATTTCTTACTCAAACTTTAGTGTATCAATGACAGTTCGAGTACACAGGCAGTGCAGGCACACAAACAATATACACGGACTGTGTACATGGCTATCTGAAGGAAAATGTCCGGATAACGAAGGGATACGGATAAGTGACGCCCAGGAGAAAAAACACAAAAACAATAACAGTTGAGATTACAGTGAGCATTTCTCTGATTTATGGGAAGGTCCGGATAATGGGAAGGTCCGGATAATGGGAAGGCCCGGATAATGGGAAGGTCCGGATAATGGGAAGGCCCGGATAATGGGAAGGTCCGGATAATGGGAAGGCCCGGATAATGGGAAGGTCCGGATAATGGGAAGGCCCGGATAATGGGAAGGTCCGGATAATGGGAAGGTCCGGATAATGGGAAGGTCCGGATAATGGGAAGGCCCGGATAATGGGAAGGTCCGGATAATGGGAAGGCCCGGATAATGGGAAGGCCCGGAGAATGGGAAGGTCCGGATAATGGGAAGGTCCGGATAATGGGAAGGTCCGGATAATGACAGATTCTGAATAAGAGAAGGGCAGAGAAAAACAAAACATGTTGAACTACAATTCCAGCGAGTCATTGTTTCAAAGACTGGTGGGAACAATGGGAGAATCCGGTTAAATAAAGAGAAGAGGAAGGGAGAGTCCTGATAAGAAGAGGGAATCAGGAAAAAAAAATTAAAATTAAGAGGAAAAGAGAAGATCCTGATAACGACGGAATACGAGTAAGTGACATCTAGTGGGAGGGGGGGGGGGGGAGTGAGGGGTGAGATTCCAACGAGAAATTCTGCTTTTCATGCGAAGAGTCGGGATAACGAGGGGGGGGGGGGGGGTGGTGGTGGTGGTGGTTCCGGATGAGCAAAAGTCCAGAGGAAGTTAGAAAAAAGACGACTTGAGATTCCAACGAACATTTCTGCGGTTCTAGGCGTCAACATCACACGAGCGGCACAAGAAGGCGTCTGTAAAACCAAACAGGTGTTGGTGAGGGGCGGCTGTCCCTGAGAGTGTGAGCCTTGGGTAGAGATGGGGAAAGACGGGTAGGAGAGACCGGGGAGATTGTGACGGTTAGGAGAGACAGGGAGATTGTGACGGGTAGGAGAGACAGGGAGATTGTGACGGGTAGGAGAGACAGGGAGATTGTGACGGGTAGGAGAGACAGGGAGATTGTGACGGTTAGGAGAGATAGGGAGATTGTAACGGTTAGGAGAGACAGGGAGATTGTGACGGGTAGGAGAGACAGGGAGATTGTGACAGTTAGGAGAGACAGGGAGATTGTGACGGCTAGGAGAGATAGGGAGATTGTGACGGTTAGGAGAGACAGGGAGATTGTGACGGGTAGGAGAGACAGGGAGATTGTGACGGGTAGGAGAGATAGGGAGATTGTGACGGTTAGGAGAGATAGGGAGATTGTGACGGGTAGGAGAGACAGGGAGATTGTGACGGGTAGGAGAGACAGGGAGATTGTGACGGTTAGGAGAGATAGGGAGATTGTGACGGGTAGGAGAGACAGGGAGATTGTGACGGGTAGGAGAGATAGGGAGATTGTGACGGTTAGGAGAGATAGGGAGATTGTGACGGTTAGGAGAGATAGGGAGATTGTGACGGTTAGGAGAGACAGGGAGATTGTGACGGTTAGGAGAGACAGGGAGATTGTGACGGTTAGGAGAGACAGGGAGATTGTGACGGTTAGGAGAGACAGGGAGATTGTGACGGTTAGGAGAGACAGGGAGATTGTGACGATTAGGAGAGACGGAGATTGTGACGGTTAGGAGAGACAGGGAGATTGTGACGGTTAGGAGAGATAGGGAGATTGTGACGGTTAGGAGAGACAGGGAGATTGTGACGGTTAGGAGAGATAGGGAGATTGTGACGGTTAGGAGAGACAGGGAGAGTGTGACGGTTAGGAGAGACAGGGAGATTGTGACGATTAGGAGAGACGGAGATTGTGACGGGTAGGAGAGACAGGGGAGAATACGACGAGCAGAAAAGATGGTTGGTAACGGAGGAGTGAGGTTAGGTTAGGTTAGGTGTGGTGTGAGTTGTTTTAATGTCATAATGTAAATAAAGACAACGACTGGACAAACATTAGCCTTCACCCATGCCTCCCTGGGTACCCAAAAAAAAGTGTAATGAAAGAAAAAAAGATGAACAATTGGTCAGGACGTGGATGACAGACTTATAAAGAGTTAGGGAGGAAGTAATTAAATTCTGAGACGAAAAAAGACAAAGGGAGAGAAATTTCAGCGAACGGAATAAAAAGTTTTCAGTCTCTGGTAATACTATACTGTAGATGTCTATTGTTCCTATACTGATTATCAAATATTACAATGTATTATCAAAATCTTGAATATTTTTTGTCTAAAAACACGACGAGAGGGTAATGTGTTTCCCCTTAACATCTTAATGATAAATATTCATCCAAAACAAACGTGTCTCATCTGCACTGTGAGTGTGTGTGTGTGTGTGAGTGTGTGTGTGTGTGTGTGTGTGTGTGTGCACGCATAGCAATAACACCGTAACTATCACGTCACTGAATATTGGTTATAAATTATTTTTCTCTGCTAAAGAACTAATAACCTTGATTAACTTTTTATTTGTAGCGTGGGTGAGGCTAGTGTGTGGGGTGTGGATCAAGCTAGTGTGTGGGTGAGGCTAGTGTGTGGGGTGTGGATCAAGCTAGTGTGTGGGTGAGGCTAGTGTGTGGGGTGTAGATCAAGCTAGTGTGTGGGTGAGGCTAGTGTGTGGGGTGTAGATCAAGCTAGTGTGTGGGTGAGGCTAGTGTGTGGGGTGTGGATCAAGCTAGTGTGTGGGTGAGGTTAGTGTGTGGGGTGTAGATCAAGCTAGTGTGTGGGTGAGGCTAGTGTGTGGGGTGTAGATCAAGCTAGTGTGTGGGTGAGGCTAGTGTGTGGGGTGTGGATCAAGCTAGTGTGTGGGTGAGGCTAGTGTGTGGGGTGTGGATCAAGCTAGTGTGTGGGGTGTGGATCAAGCTAGTGTGTGGGTGAGGCTAGTGTGTGGGGTGTGGATCAAGCTAGTGTGTGGGGTGTGGATCAAGCTAGTGTGTGGGTGAGGCTAGTGTGTGGGGTGTGGATCAAGCTAGTGTGTGGGTGAGGCTAGTGTGTGGGGTGTGGATCAAGCTAGTGTGTGGGTAAGGCTAGTGTGTGGGGTGTGGATCAAGCTAGTGTGTGGGTGAGGCTAGTGTGTGGGGTGTGGATCAAGCTAGTGTGTGGGTGAGGCTAGTGTGTGGGGTGTAGATCAAGCTAGTGTGTGGGTGAGGCTAGTGTGTGGGGTGTGGATCAAGCTAGTGTGTGGGTGAGGCTAGTGTGTGGGGTGTGGATCAAGCTAGTGTGTGGGTGAGGCTAGTGTGTGGGGTGTGGATCAAGCTAGTGTGTGGGTGAGGCTAGTGTGTGGGGTGTGGATCAAGCTAGTGTGTGGGTGAGGCTAGTGTGTGGGGTGTGGATCAAGCTAGTGTGTGGGTGAGGCTAGTGTGTGGGGTGTGGATCAAGCTAGTGTGTGGGTGAGGCTAGTGTGTGGGGTGTGGATCAAGCTAGTGTGTGGGTGAGGCTAGTGTGTGGGGTGTGGATCAAGCTAGTGTGTGGGTGAGGCTAGTGTGTGGGGTATGTGTTTGGTTGAGGATATTGTGTGGGTGTGAGTCAGGCTAGTGTGTGGAGTGTAGATCAAGCTAGTGTGTGTTGGTCAGGCTAGTGTGTGTGAGTGTGAGGCTGGAGTCTCAAAGCAACACGCTCCTCGGTCTTCCCAACTAAACGTGACAAAAACACCAAATTTCAGCCTCATAAACAAGTATTACCCAAATAATATTCACACAACAGACGTGAATATTATTGTGTTAGCTTTAATATGACTGACAAGTGCATCTAACATTCAGCTGATCCTATCAAACACATTCTCTTCTTTAGAAAAAATCAAGCATACACTAAAATATAATTACATGTATTTACACTGGGAAAGGGTAAGGATATTTCTGGTTATATCTACCAGGTAAATCCTTAAAGTAAACAGTGGGATCAAGAGAACACAATGAGCGTTGTCTGGGACTCGAGGTTACGCTAGGTCATGGCCTCGGCCCTGCAGGCTAACGGCTTCCACACCCTCGTTAGTTAGAAATGCGACTATTCCTCTTAAATGGCTGGTAAGAAAATTAACTAACTGGTTGACTTAAGGTAAAGCATAATATTAAACTTTTTTTTATCTTCCTTAAATTTAAGCCAAGCGGTTGTACATTCTTTCTTGTACAACCACAAGAATTTTTACCCTGGACCCAAGTGTAACTCATCCTGGACTAATGCTGAGTGGGCATCAACTAACAGTTTGGTTATTATACACACGGACCTCTGTGCTGCCACAAACAATGATCAACTACAACACATCCTGAACATCTGGTAATAATTTTAATATTTCCAGCCAGTAATTGTGATGAATGAGCAGATTAGCACAAGTTAATGGGAGAAAGAATATCCAACGTACAGCAACATGACTTTCTTACTCTCGAAGCGATAGTAATGATTAATCTCATGGTGTTGCATTTACTTCTATTTTCTCTACATATCCGACACACACAACATGTACAGTGAAACCTCTTTATAACGGATTTTCACTTCCTGTAATCCGTTAGATATAACGCACTTTTCTCTCCATATAGTCCGTTAAATAGGTTTTTTTTATGTATTTAACCTTTAACTAGAAAGTCTACGGACATGGCGCACCCACATTCAACCACAACAAATAGCGAGTCCATAATACTTCCATAGTTCTACTCAGAAGATGATCTCCGTCATCGTATGAACCTTGACTTATAATCCACAAATTACAGCTGTTACTGTATCATCACAGGTAAGTCCGATTAATAGGCTAATAAAGACGAAGTCACCTGGCGACGTTTGTATCACCCGTCAGTGATGGGAATCAGATCAACATGTTAAGCTTAGTACAGCAACGGGACTAAGCAAACATCCCGAAAAGCTTAATATGTTTGTTTTGTTTCATTTAATCTATAATTCACGGGGCGATATTATTAGTTTTTGCAGTCATTATATTTCTCCTTCAAAACTTGGTAAATTTTTATTTGAGAATCAAAGCCACGAAGAATAAAGTAAAAATATTAACCTGGCTATTACACTACGTATAAACCTTAAGGAAATGGGACTAGGGTTATTTGCATCAACTTTTGTCGCATAAGATTTTGAATTCAAGTTTTGGGGAAGTCATAATATTGGGAGACTGAATATAAGTATAATGTTAATTTTCAAGAAACACGACTACTGTATCGGTCTGTGAAATATCAATATTGAATAAGAGTGAATTATAAAAAAAATATTGATAGATAATTTTTTCGCCATTTAATGCAGAAGAAAAATTTTGGAAAGAATTTTAATCAGTAAAATTTCAGAAGATCGTTGTTGAATGGGACTTTATGCTACCTCTTTGTTACTCCAGGTTAATTCAGAGTCACGTTGGATTGAAACACGGGTTATGCAAGGTCGCTCCTCAGCCCAGTTATTCTATGTAAAAATGACTTTAAAATTAATGCAAACTCATGCCATTCCAATAACTGTAAAATCTAGTTGATGCATTTCCGACAAAAGTTAAAATCTAGTTCATTTGTTTCCAATAACTGTGAAATTTAATTCATGCAAGTTCCAGTATATATCAGCCTTCACATTAGGAGAGGTTGAAGCAGAAAGAAACTTGCGTGGGTCCAAGATGCTGTGTGTGAGTGTGTCGCTTAATAGGGAAAATAGTCTCAATAATCTTTAAAACACAACTACCGTGTTTGCCAATAGGAATAACTTTTCTTATTTTACAGCTATAACGCGAGGGAAAATTAGTTCATATAAGGTGAGTTCGCTGTAAATAAGACATCATTTACTGTAATAAAATAACTAAACTATACCTGACTTACGTTACATAATTAACGATGATATTCACTAAAAGTTTCCATTACGATAATCCACTTGATCCTCCACGTAGAGACAAGTTTGGATAATCGGAAAAAAAAGAAATATTATACATGAGAGAGAGAGAGAGAGAGAGAGAGAGAGAGAGAGAGAGAGAGAGAGAGTTGCACTTACAAGTTCCCTTTGAAACATGACCTTAAAAATATACATTCAGCAGAACCAAATATAAATACGAGTATTACTGAGAAAATTATAGTTTAAAAGCATCACATGGAAGTATAATAGAGATGGATTATATTCAGTAGTATTTTAAAGGCATAAAAAGACTCATCCCTTAGATTCCTGTACAAATACTGGTAATATATAGACTTTCAAGTGTGACACATATTTAGTGCTCTACACCTCCCGACTGATGAAACATACTGAAGTGAAGTTTCATTAAAAAAAAAAAAAAAAAAAATTATATATATATATATATACTATATATATATATATATATATATATATATATATATATATATATATATATATATATATTTATATATTTATATATTATATATATATATATATATATATATATATATATATATATATATATATATTCTGTATATGGATAAGGTTTTGACCATAGTGCGAGCTTGACAGTTTTACCACCATTAACCTTCATCGACAAGTCTAACATTATCCAACTCAGAAAAAAATATGTAAGAACACCCAGGCCATGAATGATCACGAGTTTGTTCTTCTGTATGGAATATTAGTTCAGATTATCCATGAATAAAACATGAGTGTGTCAAGGCGGGGAACTATTTAAACGTTCATTTGATATGTGTACAGGTAGAATATACATTTACTTAATATTTAAACATCCTGCATATTGGTCAATGCTCAAGATAAAGCAGTCATATTACTGGTGTGCCAAATTGGCGAAGAATTCCTAGATGAGTGAGCCAAGCTGTATTTTTGGTAGCGTATGGCGGAACACAACCATCAAAAACACATAATTATGATGCAGATAATTGAGAGATGCACAAGTTCATCCTAGTTACAACTCACCACAATATACACGTCCTCATACTTGAGTATTAACATTCCTAGTATTATCTGGATTGAATTAAGTATCCGTGTAAAATATCATTAGCTTTACACTGTCGATAACTGACCGTGTCTCTGTGCTATACGACTCAGCTGCTTCAACTAATAACATGATCTCTTCTTGTGCTGCGGACATAAGGAATGATCTATAGCTTACTGATAATACAATAAGGAGGATTTAAACTAGCACATACACCAAGGTCATGTATTACGGGGATTTAAACTAGCACATACACTAGTCATCTTCATTAGGATTGAAATAAATATCCTTCTGTGTGAGGTCTGGTGAGGAATGAGCTAGGTGGTGGCGGCAGTGGTGAGGAAGTAGCTAAGCTGTCACAATATACTCACATAAAGGCACCTCTTGGTGCATTTTTCTCTGCGATGAACACTGATTATCGTGGAGTTAATCAGGGTGATACTACCCAACTTGGGGTTTAGTGAACAACCTTAAAGGTCGTATAACTGTACAGTATTTTCAACATTCAAATGAAGTTTGTGTCTGGTGGAGCAGAGATGTTCATATTTCCTGTTATCTTGTTTACTTCTAATTCATCGTAAAATTTGCCTTTAATCTCTCCTCCCCCCCTTTCTCTTTCTCTCTCTCACATACACATGTAAACGTCTCCCTAGGATAAAAAAGTAAATAATCTCAACAATTTACACAGTCCCATGATAGTAGCGTCACATAAGAGCACCAAATATGGTTAAGGCGGTGAAAAACATGCTCATTACACTTTCATCTAACTTGTATTAACATGTATATAACAATTAAATGATGCAAAACAGACATACTTCTTTCAAACAATACAGAAGACACTAATACTGTACTGTACCAGGACCTGTACTGTACCAGGACATGTACTGTACCAGGACCTGTACTGTTCCAGGATCTGTACTGTACCATGAACTGTAATGTACCATAACCTGTACTGCACCATGACCCGTACTGCACCATGACCCGTACTGTACCATGACCTGTACTGTACCAGGACCCGTACTGTACCAGGACCTGTGCTGTACGAGGACCTGTACTGCACCATGACCCGTACTGCACCATGACCCGTACTGTACCATGACCTGTACTGTACCAGGACCCGTACTGCACCATGACCCGTACTGCACCATGACCCGTACTGTACCATGACCTGTACTGTACCAGGACCCGTACTGTACCAGGACCTGTGCTGTACGAGGACCTGTACTACACCATGACCCGTACTGTACCATGACCTGTACTGTACCAAGACCTGTACTGTACCAAGACTTGTACTGTCCCATGACCCGTACTGTACCAGGACCTGTACTGTACCAGGACCTGTACTGTCCCATGACCCGTACTGTACCAGGACCTGTTCTGTACCAGGATCTGTACTGTACCATGACCTGTAATGTACCATGACCCGTACTGTACCATGACCCGTACTGTACCAGGACCTGTACTGTACCATTATCTGTACTGTACCATGACCTGCACTGTACCATGACTTGTAATGTACCATGACCCGTACTGCACCATGACCTGTACTGTACAAGGACCTGTACTGTACCAGGACTTGTACTGTTCCAGGATCTGTACTGTACCATGACTTGTAATGTACCATGACCCTAAGTGTACCATGACCCTAACTGTACCATGACCCTAACTGTACCATGACCCGTACTGTACCATGACCTGTACTGTACCATGACCCGTACTGTACCATGACCCGTACTGTACCATGACATGTACTGTACCATAACCTGTACTGTACCAAGACTTGTACTGTCCCATGACCCGTACTGTACCAGGACCTGTACTGTACCAGGACCGGTACTGTACCATGAATCGTACTGTACCATGACCTGTACTGTACTAGGACCTGTACTGTACCATGACCTGTACTGTACTATGACCCGTACTGTACCAGGACCTGTACTGTACTATGACCTGTACTGTACCAGGACCTGTACTGTACCAGGACCTGTACTGTTCCAGGATCTGTACTGTACCATGACTTGTAATGTACCATGCCCCTAACTGTACCATGACCCGTACTGTACCATGACCCGTAGTGTACCAGGACCTGTACTGTACCAGGACCTGTACTGTACCAGGACCTGTACTGTACCATGACCCGTACTGTACCATGACCCGTACTGTACCATGACCCGTACTCTACCAGGACCTGTACTGTACCAGGACCGGTACTGTACCATGAATCGTACTGTACCATGTCCTGTACTGTACTAGGACCTGTACTGTACCATGACCGGTACTGTACCAGGACCTGTACTGTACCATGACCTGTACTGTACCAGGACCTGTACTGTAACATGACCTGTACTGTACCAGGACCTGTACTGTACCACGACCTGTACTGTACCAGGACCCGTACTGTACCAGGACCTGTGCTGTACGAGGACCTGTACTGCACCATGACCCGTACTCTACCAGGACCTGTACTGTACCATGACCTGTACTGTACCATGACCTGTACTGCACCATGACTTGTAATGTACCATGACCCGTACTGTACCATGACCTGTACTGTACCATGACCTGTACTGTACCAAGACTTGTACTGTCCCATGACCCGTACTGTACCAGGACCTGTACTGTACCAGGACCTGTACTGTCCCATGACCTGTACTGTACCAGGACCTGTACTGTACCATGAACCGTACTTTACCATGACCTGTACTGTACTAGGACCTGTATTGTACCATGACCTGTACTGTACCATGACCTGTACTGTACCATGACCTATACTGTACCAGGACCTGTACTGTACCATGACCCGTACTGTACCAGGACCTGTACTGTACGACGACCTGTACTGCACCATGACCTGTACTGTACCAGGACCTGTACTGTAACATGGCCTGTACTGTACCAGGATATGTACTGTACAATGACCCGTACTGTACCAGCACCTGTACTGTACCAGGACCTGTAATCTACCATGACCTGCACTGTACCAGGACCTGCACTGTACCATGACCTGTACTGTACCAGGACCTGTACTGTAACATGACCTGTACTGTACCAGGACCTGTACTGTACCATGTTCTGTACTGTACCATGACCTGTACTGTACCAGGACCTGTACTGTACCATGACCCGTACTGTACTATGACCTGTACTGTACCATGGCCTGTACTGTACCATGACTTGTAATGTACCATGACGCGTACTGTACCAGGACCTGTACTGTCCCATGACCTGTACTGTACCATGACCTGTACTGTACCAGTACCTGTACTGTAGCATGACCTGTACTGTACCAGGACCTGTACTGTACCATGACCTGTACTGTACCAGGACCTGTACTGTAACATGACCTGTACTGTACCAGGACCTGTACTGTACCAGGACCTGTACTGTACCAGGATCTGTACTGTTCCATGACTCGTACTGTACCATGACCCGTACTGTACCAGGACTTGTACTGTACCAGGACCTGTACTGTATCATGATCTGTACTGTACCATGACCTGTACTGTACTATGACCTGCACTGTACTAGGACCTGCACTGTACCATGACCTGCACTGTACCATGACCTGTACTGTACTAGGACCTGCACTGTACTAGGACCTGTACTGTACCATGAACTGTACTGTACCATGACCTGCACTGTACTATGACCTGTACTGTACCATGAACTGTACTGTACTATGACCTGCACTGTACTAGGACCTGTACTGTACCATGATCTGTACTGTACCATGACCTGTAATGTACCATGACCCATACTGTACCAGGACCTGTACTGTACCATAACCTGTACTGTCCCATGACCTGTACTGTACCATGACCTGCACTGTACCTGGACCTGTACTGTACCATGAACTGTACTGTACCATGACCTGCACTGCACTAGGACCTGTACTGTACCATGAACTGTACTGTACCATGACGTGCACTGTACTTGGACCTGTACTGTACTAGGACTTGTACTGTGCTAGGACCTGTACTGTACCATGAACTGTACTGTACCATGACCTGTACCATGCCAGTCAAATATAGTTGATAAACAAATAAAAAAGACTGTAGGTGATAAGAGTATTGGGGGATTTAAATACACGACTGTGAATAATTATTGTTAGTGTTAATAAACACACCTGATGTTAATATTATCCTATAGTTCACTGCTTGACAAACTATATTTCCTCTTGTTTTATGCGAATATACTGTATCTAACTTTGATATTTAAACGGTTTAATTAGCCAGAGAAACATAGATACAGAGTCGATAATGATAACAATATTAACATGGCTGAGTTAGTTGAGAGCCTCAGCGCTCTTGAAGGCACCTGATCTATACTGTACATTTATCTCAAGGAAGTATTATGTAACATTTAGTATCATCTGGAATAATACACGTAACATGGTGGTAGTAAGAACATATCGGAATGTTACCACGGTTATCACTTCGTTATTTATATATTTTATTTTCTTACATTTAATATTATGGTTTGAGAAACAATAAACAAAAGCACTGTTCATTATCATCCTTTATTTACTCAAGCGATCCCCGTTATACTCACAATAAAACGAGTATTTATATCATATTATTAATAAATTCAATACTCCACTAACGAACCCAATGATAAATTATATTTACAACATCTAATATATTTCGTGTCGTGTATGTGAAACAAGAACACTGAAACTTTTCACTATACATTATTATAACACAAAGTTTATCTTGTTATGAATTAAATTAATACAAATGAAAAGTTATAATACCCGCAACATTTATCATTTAACTACAGTGTGTCCATCAGAGAAAAATAATAATTTTATAGCTTTAAGGCTACATATTTAAAGTAATTAGATTTTAGATTTATGTTATTACTCATAAATGGAATTGCTAATATAATATTTAGTTCTTTATGCTGGTCTCAGTATTGTGATCGACATCATTAAGAAATGCTACAATGTTTATTTGGCCAATCAGTTATATTTTAATAAGTTCTTAACCAACATGTGAGGTGCTGATGAAACAATTTTAATTTTGTTTAACACCAAAAGGTAAATATTACCCAGAAACACTATTGCTTTTGTATCTGGTAATTTACTCCTCAAAAGTTGTCCTCATAACTAACAAAGTAAAGAATAAATAACTGCATGTTTGGTGTTTTGTTTCATTGCCGGTTTATCAACGGGGCCGGGTTTCGTGTATCAACGGGGCCGGGTTTCGTGTATCAACGGGGCCGTGTTTCGTGTATCAACGGGGCCGTGTTTCGTGTATCAACGGGGCCGGGTTTCGTGTATCAACGGGGCCGGGTTTCGTGTATCAACGGGGCCGGGTTTCGTGTATCAACGGGGCCGGGTTTCGTGTATCAACGGGGCCGGGTTTCGTGTATCAACGGGGCCGGGTTTCGTGTATCAACGGGGCCGGGTTTCTTGCATCAACGGGGCCAGGTTTCGTGTATCAACGGGGCCAGGTTTCGTGTATCAACGGGGCCGGGTTTCGTGTATCAACGGGGCCGGGTTTCGTGTATCAACGGGGCCGGGCCACTACTGAAAATACTTCATCAATTGAACATCAAAATGTCATTACGTATTAGTGAAAACCATTAAAATATCCTGGTAAGACTCTAAACAATGAGAAGTGCTGAAGTTAAATAATATCTTCATCATTGTGGATAAAAAGTTGATTCCTCGAGTTCAGATTCATATTTGTGTCAGAAATATTGGATCTGTGTTCACCCAAATCTCATCCAAGGAAACATAAAACATAAAACAAAAATGACTTACTGTACACAGCATTAGACAACCATGACATGATAACTGCTGTAAGTGTTCTCATGAAACTATCATTTGTTATTATTTTCTTTTATTGGTGACTACTGCCGCTAGTAGATAGTAATAGATACAGAATGAGGCAACATTATAGTACAGTACTCACTTTATAGTTCTTCATCAGTGATTTTAGATCTAATGAACTTTATAACTGGTAATAATATGGTTAATATTTCACTGATGAAAATATATCCAATATTTGTAATGATAAAGTAATTACACCAATTAAATAATTACTTTTTACGCTGAATACTGTATTTATGTTGGCATTTCTAGATTAATATTAAAGACAAGTTTGGGACGTGGACGAAGTTGTTAAATACAAGATAAAAACAAACTATATTAAGTGAAGTATCAAAATATGAATAATATTTTGAAGGAGCGAGGAAATATTTTTAAGTTATAATGTTGTATAGAGTTTGGTGAAGATAATAGTGAAGATGTTTAGATAATGTCATAAGCTTTGTGATGGTGAAAATACAAATGGGGATGTCGTGATGGAAAATGGTTGTGTTGTAAAAATATCTACCTGTACAGTCGTTTTAATTTTAAGAAAACCTGAAACGATTGAAATACTGGCAATAAAATACAAATCCAAGTTGAAATATGAAAAACAGAAATATTATACTGACAACGTATATAAATTATATCATTGTGATACTAAAAAGCAAATTAGCGTCATAGTAATATTTTAAAAACAAGTGAATGTAACTTTAATATCGCAGAGAGAAATTCATACAGCTAAATGATACATATATAAGGAAACACATACCATCCATATATCGAACCCAAAATAATGTTAAAGAGAGACATAAATAGTATTTTACTTGACAAACTATGATGCCACTATGATCATTATAAGAGTGTACACAGTGAACGTGTGGACAATATGGCGCTCAAACATTACAACAGCGTGAGACAAAATAAAATATGTTACTGATCTAAGAGAAGTTATGAGTGACACTGTAATCATTGCAACAAGAATGTTCTATCATTTTACCATGAATATAGTAACCTGATCTATAAAGAACAACAACAATTATATGAAACAATTACAACAACAACAGTTACATGAAACAATAACAACAACAGAGAGTATAGTAAACAACAACAGTTACCTGAAACAATAACAACAACACTAGTGACCAATAAAGAACAACAACAGTTAAGTGAAACAACAACAAGTGACCTATAGTGAGTAACAACAAGTGACCTATAGTGAGTAACAACAATAAGTGACCTATAGTGAGTAACAACAATAAGTGACCTATAGTGAGTAACAACAACAAGTGACCTATAGTGAGTAACAACAAGTGACCTATAGTGAGTAACAACAAGTGACCTATAGTGAGTAACAACAAGTGACCTATAGTGAGTAACAACAACAACAAGTGACCTATAGTGAGTAACAACAAGTGACCTATAGTGAGTAACAACAAGTGACCTATAGTGAGTAACAACAACAACAAGTGACCTATAGTGAGTAACAACAACAACAAGTGACCTATAGTGAGTAACAACAACAACAAGTGACCTATAGTGAGTAACAACAACAACAAGTGACCTATAGTGAGTAACAACAACAACAAGTGACCTATAGTGAGTAACAACAACAACAAGTGACCTATAGTGAGTAACAACAACAACAAGTGACCTATAGTGAGTAACAACAACAACAAGTGACCTATAGTGAGTAACAACAACAACAAGTGACCTATAGTGAGTAACAACAACAAGTGGCCTATAGTGAGTAACAACAACAACAAGTGACCTATAGTGAGTAACAACAAGTGACCTATAGTGAGTAACAACAAGTGACCTATAGTGAGTAACAACAAGTGACCTATAGTGAGCAACAACAACAAGTGACCTATAGTGAGTAACAACAAGTGACCTATAGTGAGTAACAACAAGTGACCTATAGTGAGTAACAACAACAAGTGACCTATAGTGAGTAACAACAACAACAAGTGACCTATAGTGAGTAACAACAATAAGTGACCTATAGTGAGTAACAACAACAAGTGACCTATAGTGAGTAACAACAAGTGACCTATAGTGAGTAACAACAAGTGACCTATAGTGAGTAACAACAAGTGACCTATAGTGAGTAACAACAACAACAAGTGACCTATAGTGAGTAACAACAAGTGACCTATAGTGAGTAACAACAAGTGACCCATAGTGAGTAACAACAACAACAAGTGACCTATAGTGAGTAACAACAACAACAAGTGACCTATAGTGAGTAACAACAACAACAAGTGACCTATAGTGAGTAACAACAACAACAAGTGACCTATAGTGAGTAACAACAACAACAAGTGACCTATAGTGAGTAACAACAACAACAAGTGACCTATAGTGAGTAACAACAACAACAAGTGACCTATAGTGAGTAACAACAACAACAAGTGACCTATAGTGAGTAACAACAACAACAAGTGACCTATAGTGAGTAACAACAACAACAAGTGACCTATAGTGAGTAACAACAACAAGTGGCCTATAGTGAGTAACAACAACAACAAGTGACCTATAGTGAGTAACAACAAGTGACCTATAGTGAGTAACAACAAGTGACCTATAGTGAGTAACAACAAGTGACCTATAGTGAGCAACAACAACAAGTGACCTATAGTGAGCAACAACAACAAGTGACCTATAGTGAGTAACAACAAGTGACCTATAGTGAGTAACAACAAGTGACCTATAGTGAGTAACAACAAGTGACCTATAGTGAGTAACAACAACAACAAGTGACCTATAGTGAGTAACAACAACAAGTGACCTATAGTGAGTAACAACAACAACAAGTGACCTATAGTGAGTAACAACAACAACAAGTGACCTATAGTGAGTAACAACAACAACAAGTGACCTATAGTGAGTAACAACAACAACAAGTGACCTATAGTGAGTAACAACAACAACAAGTGACCTATAGTGAGTAACAACAACAAGTGACCTATAGTGAGTAACAACAACAACAAGTGACCTATAGTGAGTAACAACAACAAGTGACCTATAATGAGTAACAACAACAAGTGACCTATAGTGAGTAACAACAAGTGACCTATAGTGAGTAACAACAACAACAAGTGACCTATAGTGAGTAACAACAACAACAGGTGACCTATAGTGAGTAACAACAACAACAAGTGACCTATAGTGAGTAACAACAAGTGACCTATAGTGAGTAACAACAAGTGACCTATAGTGAGTAACAACAAGTGACCTATAGTGAGTAACAACAACAACAAGTGACCTATAGTGAGTAACAACAACAACAAGTGACCTATAGTGAGTAACAACAACAACAAGTGACCTATAGTGAGTAACAACAAGTGACCTATAGTGAGTAACAACAAGTGACCTATAGTGAGTAACAACAAGTGACCTATAGTGAGTAACAACAACAAGTGACCTATAGTGAGTAACAACAACAACAAGTGACCTATAGTGAGTAACAACAACAACAAGTGACCTATAGTGAGTAACAACAACAACAAGTGACCTATAGTGAGTAACAACAACAACAAGTGACCTATAGTGAGTAACAACAACAACAAGTGACCTATAGTGAGTAACAACAACAACAAGTGACCTATAGTGAGTAACAACAAGTGACCTATAGTGAGTAACAACAAGTGACCTATAGTGAGTAACAACAACAACAAGTGACCTATAGTGAGTAACAACAACAACAAGTGACCTATAGTGAGTAACAACAAGTGACCTATAGTGAGTAACAACAAGTGACCTATAGTGAGTAACAACAACAACAAGTGACCTATAGTGAGTAACAACAACAACAAGTGACCTATAGTGAGTAACAACAACAAGTGACCTATAGTGAGTAACAACAACAACAAGTGACCTATAGTGAGTAACAACAACAACAAGTGACCTATAGTGAGTAACAACAACAACAAGTGACCTATAGTGAGTAACAACAAGTGACCTATAGTGAGTAACAACAACAACAAGTGACCTATAGTGAGTAACAACAAGTGACCTATAGTGAGTAACAACAAGTGACCTATAGTGAGTAACAACAAGTGACCTATAGTGAGTAACAACAAGTGACCTATAGTGAGTAACAACAACAACAAGTGACCTATAGTGAGTAACAACAAGTGACCTATAGTGAGTAACAACAACAACAAGTGACCTATAGTGAGTAGCAACAAGTGACCTATAGTGAGTAACAACAAGTGACCTATAGTGAGTAACAACAACAACAAGTGACCTATAGTGAGTAACAACAAGTGACCTATAGTGAGTAACAACAACAACAAGTGACCTATAGTGAGTAACAACAACAAGTGACCTATAGTGAGTAACAACAAGTGACCTATAGTGAGTAACAACAACAACAAGTGACCTATAGTGAGTAACAACAACAAGTGACCTATAGTGAGTAACAACAAGTGACCTATAGTGAGTAACAACAACAAAAAGTGACCTATAGTGAGTAACAACAACAAGTGACCTATAGTGAGTAACAACAAGTGACCTATAGTGAGTAACAACAACAAGTGACCTATAGTGAGTAACAACAACAAGTGACCTATAGTGAGTAACAACAAGTGACCTATAGTGAGTAACAACAACAACAAGTGACCTATAGTGAGTAACAACAACAAGTGACCTATAGTGAGTAACAACAACAAGTGACCTATAGTGAGTAACAACAACAAGTGACCTATAGTGAGTAACAACAACAACAAGTGACCTATAGTGAGTAACAACAACAACAAGTGACCTATAGTGAGTAACAACAACAACAAGTGACCTATAGTGAGTAACAACAACAACAAGTGACCTATAGTGAGTAACAACAACAACAAGTGACCTATAGTGAGTAACAACAACAAGTGACCTATAGTGAGTAACAACAACAACAAGTGACCTATAGTGAGCAACAACAACAACAAGTGACCTATAGTGAGTAACAACAAGTGACCTATAGTGAGTAACAACAAGTGACCTACAGTGAGTAACAACAAGTGACCTATAGTGAGTAACAACAAGTGACCTATAGTGAGTAACAACAACAACAAGTGACCTATAGTGAGTAACAACAACAACAAGTGACCTATAGTGAGTAACAACAAGTGACCTATAGTCAGTAACAACAACAGCAAGTGACCTATAGTGAGTAACAACAACAAGTGACCTATAGTGAGTAACAACAACAACAAGTGACCTATAGTGAGTAACAACAACAAGTGACCTATAGTGAGTAACAACAACAACAAGTGACCTATAGTGAGTAACAACAACAACAAGTGACCTATAGTGAGTAACAACAACAACAAGTGACCTATAGTGAGTAACAACAACAAGTGACCTATAGTGAGTAACAACAACAACAAGTGACCTATAGTGAGTAACAACAAGTGACCTATAGTGAGTAACAACAACAACAAGTGACCTATAGTGAGTAACAACAACAACAAGTGACCTATAGTGAGTAACAACAACAACAAGTGACCTATAGTGAGTAACAACAACAAGTGACCTATAGTGAGTAACAACAACAACAAGTGACCTATAGTGAGTAACAACAACAAGTGACCTATAGTGAGTAACAACAACAAGTGACCTATAGTGAGTAACAACAACAACAAGTGACCTATAGTGAGTAACAACAAGTGACCTATAGTGAGTAACAACAAGTGACCTATAGTGAGTAACAACAACAAGTGACCTATAGTGAGTAACAACAAGTGACCTATAGTGAGTAACAACAACAAGTGACCTATAGTGAGTAACAACAACAACAAGTGACCTATAGTGAGTAACAACAAGTGACCTATAGTGAGTAACAACAACAACAAGTGACCTATAGTGAGTAACAACAAGTGACCTATAGTGAGTAACAACAACAACAAGTGACCTATAGTGAGTAACAACAACAACAAGTGACCTATAGTGAGTAACAACAACAAGTGACCTATAGTGAGTAACAACAAGTGACCTATAGTGAGTAACAACAACAACAAGTGACCTATAGTGAGTAACAACAACAAGTGACCTATAGTGAGTAACAACAACAACAAGTGACCTATAGTGAGTAACAACAAGTGACCTATAGTGAGTAACAACAAGTGACCTATAGTGAGTAACAACAAGTGACCTATAGTGAGTAACAACAAGTGACCTATAGTGAGTAACAACAACAACAAGTGACCTATAGTGAGTAACAACAACAACAAGTGACCTATAGTGAGTAACAACAACAACAAGTGACCTATAGTGAGTAACAACAACAAGTGACCTATAGTGAGTAACAACAACAAGTGACCTATAGTGAGTAACAACAACAAGTGACCTATAGTGAGTAACAACAACAACAAGTGACCTATTGTGAGTAACAACAACAACAAGTGACCTATAGTGAGTAACAACAACAAGTGACCTATAGTGAGTAACAACAACAACAAGTGACCTATAGTGAGTAACAACAAGTGACCTATAGTGAGTAACAACAAGTGACCTATAGTGAGTAACAACAACAACAAGTGACCTATAGTGAGTAACAACAAGTGACCTATAGTGAGTAACAACAAGTGACCTATAGTGAGTAACAACAACAACAAGTGACCTATAGTGAGTAACAACAACAACAAGTGACCTATAGTGAGTAACAACAACAACAAGTGACCTATAGTGAGTAACAACAGTTATATGAAACAACAACAAGTGACCTATAGAGAACACACGTAACGAGGCTGTACATTCACCACCGTCATTAATTACAGTAGTTATGGCTGAATAAACATTTTCGCGTTCTAAATTACATTTTTATTAAGAATTAATTAGTGAATTCTAATGGAAATTTTCACATTTTGGCTTTATTGAAGAATATTATGAAACTGGATGTATGTTTGTTGTAACAATATCCTTCAGTAGTTAAGTTCTTAAAGCACAGAACATAAGGTTAGTTTTCATGCTGTAAAACATAGGAAGGAGGAAGAACACGTTTATATACTGAATATGCTGAATTAAAATTGGTGATAAATTGTGAAGCAGAAATAAACGTAGAGGAAAGGCAAAAAAAAAAAAAATCTCCTGATGAAATGAAATTATAAATCTATACTTCCTAAATTGTCACATCTAGTAGAGGAACTACAAAATGTTATCAGGGAATTAATTATGTTTGCAGAACAACCCAAACCCAACTATAACAATGATATAAGAGACGTAGAACAACCACTTAACTACTAAAATAAACTTAATGTTTTGATACATAAAGTGAAAAGAGAGGACAAAGCAGCAACAATTAATTAATAAAAAATACGTCCAAAATTAGGTTTATTTTCCGTCTTTTTATGCGTCCATTTACGCGACATTGGATCCCGCGTCCTCGTGAGGCTTAGCTGTGGTCCGCCATTTCCTGGGTAAATAGTGAAGAATTGTGTATGATTATACTTCAGTGAAGCTGTTGAGGTATACACTAATGGTAAACAGCTGTGTATGATTATTACTTCAGGGAAGCTGTTGAGGTAAGCACTAATGGTAAACAGCTGTGTATGTTTATACTTCAGTGAAGCTGTTGAAGTATACACTAATGATATAAGCAACAAAATTACTCGTGGATAGATAAATTCCAGAGTGGGCTGTAAGGTGTTTGTGTGATCCTTTTAAAATGATCTACAAAATATGAATGTTACGCCTTCGATTACCACGTCTGTTTGTGCCATCAGCCTCGTGTACTGTGCAACTCTGCCACTGAATTATTCACTCACTGACGGAAAAAATATAATATCTGTGATAAAGTGTCACAACCTTACCTAGATAATTTATATAACCTTCTTAGACTAAAATTCAACAACTAAATTGAACTAGGTTTAACTGTCAGCAGCTCTATACGTGAGTAACTCTTATTCTTTCATAACCTGAATAAGATCTGAGCTGGCCTGACCTGTTCTCTTAACAAATATCAACCTTACAATACTGTTATTGTTGGCAAACTTCCGCAACTATTCATTCACGACGGAAAATGCAGACCAAAGTAAAGCGAAAATTACAGCTGCACTTCAAACTTCCGTTACGGCTCGGGATAGTTTGACATAAGAATATTTTCAATATTTAAAAGGAATTTTTACTTTAATGTTTTTTTTTTAGTACCCAAAATATCTATATAAACTAAGATAATTTACAACCGGAAATTTTTGCCGCCATTTCGTTACATTAATGCGGATGGCAACACGTAGTCTACTAATAGCGTGGTGCTGGCGCCGGGCTTCATATACCGGTAATCAATCTCGGCTGGCGACGGACCCACACTCACACCATATAAAATTACAAAAAGACGATGTAAGCTGACTAGAGCCGCGTATTACACAAACCAAGGCTCATTTAACCTCACCCATTTTTATCATATAGACATCACAATTAAGCGGCGTGTCCTCCATCACAGCTGACCCAGATTTATACAATATAATAATGAATATCGCGAAAAAAATTATATCGTAAATTAATAAAAAAAATACACGAACAAACATAATAACTACTATATATTACAATTGACAAGTCTTATAAAGTAAATATTCCGAAAAGCCAGAACGATTTCATGATTTCTTTAACATAAAATAAGAACAAATACCCGTATACTTACTGCACATGTAAGGCTTTACTAATCTGTGTTAAAGAAATGATTAACAAGATATATTTCTCGAGACACAATTAATTAACTAGCCATCAGTTACCAGCTGCTGACGAATATAATCCTAATCATATAACCAGCGCTATATTTTGGTATTTTTTTAGCAAGACGGTAAATAGCTCACAAAATTTCCCTTCGAGTCTACTACACTTAATATATTCTGCCCAATATGTCAGTGTCGTTATGTTCATGGAAATTCCCATAGTAATTTTTCCTGATAGTTATGGTGGCCATAACTCACTCTACGAAGCAAGATTTTCTTTAAGCATGTAGTAATTCCTTCCTAATATTTCTCCCGCTTTGGTACTACCAAATATTCAGGAAACATTTCCCTAGACTCGACACAGTACTGCCCTGCACTGCCCACCTTTATAGTATATCAGTAACTTAAGATTTAGAATATCTCATTAATTATTATGGATTATAAATTAAAGTAGAGGTACAGATATTAATATAAGTACATTGTCTTATTCAGAGAGAAGTGAAGGCGTGTATTGTACTGTACTGTATTTAGTTATTTTACGAACAACAATATTCCATGAAAGCTTTAGTCTTGTGTACATTATAGGTATTGTAAACATGGTAGAGTTCGTCAACAAACGACTCTTTTATATTCTAATATAGTCATTTTGCCGGAAAGTTTGCTTCATTTATATTGTATATTTTCCATTTATGTTAATGTTAAACACGTGTTGACCTTGATGAATTTACTCAGGAGTAGAGAAATAAAATATTAGTGCTTTTGGTTCTCAACTACTGTACATACTGTATATACAGTACAGTACACACATACAGGTACGCTCTACGCGCAACAAACTACACATTAATTATCATATAAATATAAATATACGAACTTACATGTACGAATAATCTTTTACGTAAACGCAAATGCAAACACTCGTACGAATAATCAAACACGAACGCATATAAACACACATCTGTGGACATATTCACATACGAACGCATTTGTACAAGCACCTACGCATATTCAATAATGCACGCATATGAAGAACAACCTACGCAAATATTCACTAATGCACGCATGTAAAGAACAACCTACGTATATATTCACTAATGTACGCATATAAAGAAGCACCAACGCATAAATTCACTAATGAACGCAAATGCAAATACGAACACTCGGACAACTACATAATCCCTAGATATAAAAATAACAGTGCCGGCATGACAGTCAGCCAGCTCGGCAATCTGACATAGATTCTGACATAAAACGTTCAATAAAATGACGCTTAACAAAATGATGGTGCCAATATACATGCTAGGTGAGTCCCCTTCCCTCTCCCTCCCTCCCTCTCGCCCGGGTTATAACTCCAGTATATATGAATAACAACGTTGAATGCAGGTTTTATTTAGAGCAATCCGTATATATATATATATATATATATATATATATATATATATATATATATATATATATATATATATATATATACTCAATATTAATGAGATTATATTGGACCATAAAATGTTTATATATATTAAACTATAACATTATAGGCTAGAAAATAAATAAAAAAATATCTAGAAATACACCAATCTAATTATCTGAGTATTTGAATAACGCAATTAAAAATATGTAGCCTACAGTATTAATATATTTTGGATACAAATGACCAGTAAAATAATTATTAACTCGAAACACTTGTATTTCTGGAGTAAAAAGATGACCTAGTGGCAACGTGTCTGTGTGTGTGTTACCTTAAAAGTGTAGAGATAGCTACGTTTGATAATTGCTTCGGGTTTGGTTACTTAATACTTTCCATTTGTCTTTTAAAGTGCTACGTGTTGAAGGCTACTTAAGAGTAAGTCTTATCTTTTTGAAGTGCTCCTTTTAAGGCCAAATAAAACTGAAAGGAGATAAAAATGTATATGTTCCCTATTTTAGAACAATTAAAATCATGATATACGCCTTAAACCGTTCCTTCCCGGAGATCCCTTCACCATTACTACTTTATATCAATGACCACTATCAACACCAGACCAAATTAAATATAACACAACAACAATTACTTTAAATCCAATAAACATTCTGTAAGGTCAACTTAATAAACTAACAAAACAACAATTACCTTACATCCACTAAACATTCTGTAAGGTCAACTTAATAAACTAACAAAACAACAATTACCTTACATCCACTAAACATTCTGTAAGGTCAACTTAATAAACTAACAAAACAACAATTACCTTACATCCACTAAACATTCTGTAAGGTCAACTTAATAAACTAACAAAACAACAATTACCTTACATCCACTAAAACATTCTGTAAGGTCAACTTAATAAACTAACAAAACAGGAATTACCTTACATCCACCAAACATTCTGTAAGGTCAACTTAATGAACTAACAAAACAGCAATTACCTTACATCCACTAAAACATTCTGTAAGGTCAACTTAATAAACTAACAAAACAACAATTACCTTACATCCACTAAAACATTCTGTAAGGTCAACTTAATAAACTAACAAAACAGGAATTACCTTACATCCACCAAACATTCTGTAAGGTCAACTTAATAAACTAACAAAACAACAATTACCTTACATCCACTAAAACATTCTGTAAGGTCAACTTAATAAACTAACAAAACAACAATTACCTTACATCCACTAAACATTCTGTAAGGTCAACTTAATAAACTAACAAAACAGCAATTACCTTACATCCACCAAACATTCTGTAAGGTCAACTTAATGAACTAACAAAACAGCAATTACCTTACATCCACTAAACATTCTGTAAGGTCAACTTAATGAACTAACAAAACAGCAATTACCTTACATCCACCAAACATTCTGTAAGGTCAACTTAATGAACTAACAAAACAGCAATTACCTTACATCCACTAAACATTCTGTAAGGTCAACTTAATAAACTAACAAAACAGCAATTACCTTACATCCACCAAACATTCTGTAAGGTCAACTTAATAAACTAACAAAACAGCAATTACCTTACATCCACCAAACATTCTGTAAGGTCAACTTAATAAACTAACAAAAACAACAACAATATTATTTTAAGTTTGAAAGATAAAAACTACACAATTTATACACACTTTACTTCCAACGTCCAGCAGTAATTTATCGCGTTTTTATGAAGCTATTATCGATAATTACGAACACCAACTTTTGCATTGATAAATTAACCGTGCTAATTGTTTTAGATGTAATATTTTATGAGACTAAATGTTCCATATTTTAATTTGACTGGATAGAAATAACCGTTTGTTAGTTTGTGTGTGTGTGTATGTTTGTTTGTATTATTGTTCGCTCATTCCAGCTCACTACTGTACTGAAAGGATGATATAATAGTTGTTACAATATTTATAATAGTCAGTGACGACCTTTCTGCTGTTAATTTATTTACAAGATTTACGGTCATCAGTAAAAACCTTCTTTTTTTTTTACAGTTATCTATATTTTTATAAGATTTACGATAATAATATTTATTTACATCTTTTCAAAATGCACGATAATTAGTTATATTTTTTAACACATTTACAATACGTAATGGTGAATATTTGAATTACATTTATTAAAAAATAAAAAATAATTATGTTTTTCCAATTATTTATTTTTTTTATTTATATTTTAGAATGACGAATAGGTAACAGGTGAAAATAGCAGGTAATAACGTAAGCGAAAAACAATAAATAAAGAGAACGAATAACAATAAATCACAGAAGAGATGAAAATCATAGTAATAATCCCAAAACATGAGAAGAGCAACAACAAATAAAAAATAACATAAAATAACAGTAACAGAAAATAGAAGGAAAAAGAGAAAAAAGCAGAATTAAGACGAGACTAAAAAATAACACAACAATAACGGGAGAATAACAATGGGAATAACGTTAAATAACAAGACTCAGGAGCAGCTGGCCCACTGCCCTAATTAAGGCCAGCAAAGGTGGCCCCATTTTCATATAATCTGCATACGAGGAACGTCTAATCTACATATAATTCCCTAAAAGGCCCGTCCCAAACACACGGCCACAGCGACTGGATGACTCGCTAACTGTCTTAACTACCCTTTAGCTTACTGTCCGGGTCTTACCAGTGATTCTAATGACCAGGGGAGGGAAGCGAGACCTCCTTAAGGGTCGTTCTGTAGTCCGCTAGTGATGGCCTGGGCGCCTCTATGATCTTTAGTTGGGTCAAGAAGTTGTAATAACACTCGGAGCTAATGTATATATACACACTTATGTATACGGATATAGATATATAAAGTGCAAGTTTACATATATTACAGTATTTGTGATGTAAATATCTGAATTTATACCTAATTAGATATATGTGTACAGAAGCACTCAGGGATGGCTGTTAACCTTGCTGGCAAATACATCAATGATCAGACACAGGGGGGGGGGGGAGGAGGTCAAGGGGCTGTGTCAGAGCAATATGAAAGGGGAGTTCACGGAAGGGGGGGGGAGGGGGGGAGGTGTGTGCTAGTGAAGTGTCAAGTGATAATGGTGGGTTTATAGGAGATGTCGGAGATGTATAGAGGATGTGAAGAAGTGTCAGAGATGTGTCAAGAAGTGTCAAAATTCTGTGTCAATAAGTATATTAGGGATGTTTCAATAGCGTACCAAGGGTGTGTGTGTCCGGGGTTGTGTGAAGGGAGGCTAGGGAGTGTTAAGAGAAAGTGTATGTTGGGGGCTGTATTAGGAATGTCACAAATGTGTGTCGAGGGTTGTGTCAGGAGGTGTCAGGACAGTCAAGGGGGTGTGGAGGTGTTAGGGGAGTGCCAAAGTTGTGCCAGAGGGGGGAAGGGGTGTTATGAGGCGTCAGGGGGGTCAGCAGACACCTGTAGCTGAGTAAAATATAGCAGCGAGGGGTTGCCTTGATGGCGCCGCGCCCTCCCAAATCCAAATTTTATGCCATATTTAGTGCCAGTGGGAGGGCCATGGGAGGGGAGCTGCGGAGGGGAGTGGGAGAGGAGATGGGGAAGGGAGGGGAGGAGAGGTGGGGAAGGGAGGGGAGGAGAGGTGGGGAAGGGACGGGAGGAGAGGTGGGGAAGAGTGAGGAGGGAAGGAAGAGGGGAAATGAACTGTGTTAGGGAGGGGTGCTAGGAAGGGCAAGGAAAGAGTGAAGAAGTTTATGTAGGTGAAGAGAGAGGGTTCAGGGATGGCTGAGGGACTGAGAGGAGAGATGGGGAGGGGAAGGGAATGGGGGAAAAGGGTGAAGGCTTGGGTGTGAAGGGAAGATGAGATGAGATGGGAGGAGCGTTGTGGGAAAAGACTGGGAGGGGAAGAGATGAAATTGGAAGGGAATGGAGGAGAGGAGAAAGGTCATTGTAAGGGAAGGAAGGGGAAGGATCGAGAGGGGAAGGGAGAGGAAGAAAGCTGTGTAAGGGAAAGGGAGGTATGTAGGGGATGGAATAACCAGTGCAAGGGAAAGGTGTGGCCAGCTGTGTAAGTGTGTGGGTGTAAGTGTGTGGGTGTAGGTGTGTGGGTGTACATAGGTGTGTGGGTGCATGGGTGTAGGTGTGTGGGTGCAGGTGTGTGGGTGTACATAGGTGTGTGGGTGTAGGTGTGTGGGTGTAGGTGTGTGGGTGGTTTTCAATCTTTCTTCAACTGCTCCAATTCAAAAATGTTTCCTTGTTCCAATCTCTTAACTAATCTCTTAACGAATCATTTAACCAATCACGGTAATCACAAGGTCGACGAATACCTTGAAAAAATCAAATACGGAACAACTCAACAAATTCCTCTTTTCACGAAGGACAACTAACCATTTTAACGCATTACACCTTATTCCAATCACAGCTAATCCTTGATGGACTTGTGGAATCCCGGTTCATGGAGTCTCTCAGCTTCCTCCTCCTGCCAATCTCGACCTCTCCTTCCGACCAATTCCGACTTCCAGAAGGAAAGAATCCGGTAGGCGGAAAATCGGGTTTCTGGTGAATGTGTCTTCCTAAGGATCTTCCAGGAGGAAATCTAGAAAATCTGGACGTCGAGAACTCGTCCATCTGATCGCTTGGAACGTCGCTCCGGGTCCAGATTTCCAGGGAACCCATACGGTCACACGGACGGAAGGACGAACGAAAGGGAGGAAAGAGGGAGGGGGGTGAAGGACATTTGTCGTGGCTTGTCGACGTGTGAAGGGCTTCCTGTGTCACTGGTTTAACAATATTTTGGAACAGGTAGTGAAAGGATGATATTGGGGGGGGGGGGTGAAGGAGGTAGGGAAAGAGAAGGGTGTTTGAGTGAGAGAGAGTGAAAGGGAGAGGGTGAGAGAGGTGTGAAAATATAAAGCGGGTGAGAGTTGTGAGAGAGAGTAAGGGAAAGAGGTGAGAGGGAAGGCTGGTCCTTAAAGTACTTAATGGAACACGGAAAGTAGCCACCTCTCTCTCACCACCTGACTAACACCTCTCTCTCTCACCACCTGACTAACACCTCTCTCTCTCACCACCTCACTAACACCTCTCTCTCTCACCACCTGACTAACACCTCTCTCTCTCACCACCTCACTAACACCTCTCTCTCTCACCACCTCACTAACACCTCTCTCTCTCACCACCTGACTAACACCTCTCTCTCTCACCACCTCACTAACACCTCTCTCTCTCACCACCTGACTAACACCTCTCTCTCTCACCACCTCACTAACACCTCTCTCTCTCTCACCACCTCACTAACACCTCTCTCTCTCACCACCTCACTAACATCTCTCTCTCTCACTAACACCTCTCTCTCTCACCACCTGACTAACACCTCTCTCTCTCACCACCTGACTAACACCTCTCTCTCTCACCACCTGACTAACACCTCCCTCTCTCACCACCTCACTAACACCTCTCTCTCTCACCACCTCACTAACACCTCTCTCTCTCACCACCTCACTAACACCTCTCTCTCTCACCACCTCACTAACATCTCTCTCTCTCACCATCTCACTAACACCTCTCTCTCTCACCACCTGACTAACACCTCTCTCTCTCTCTTTCTGTTTGTGTCCCTGCAAGTGACTGATATTTATACAAGTCAGAAGGAACCTTATTTCTGGCCACTCAGGGTGTAGTAGACGACACAGTGTATTGGTGCAGCTCCGAGGAGGAACCACAATATTACCCAGAGAAGTTTGGCCACGAATTCGACAATATTAATTTTCGACCAGTGACAGGTCATTAAAAAATTTAATTAGGTGCATCTTTTAGCAATTTTGGTTTTAATGCAGAGTGATATTAAAGTTTGGTAATTACTAGGTGTTTCGAGAGGAAAAAATGAAAATGACCATCGTTTTTATTTCTGGAAAGATATCAAACTTGGTTAAAAAAATAGAGAAGATTGACTTAATAATATAACTGAGGCCGCGACCAGTTTACAAATATTATAATAATATATGTAAAGAGAAAAATAATTACCAATCATATATAAGACAAAATGTAGGTAATTACCGTAGGATTATTATATCACGGAAATTATTTGTATTAAATCTTCAATGCCCCCAAAAAGGAGACTCCACTCAGGTGATAATTATTATTTTGGGAAGCTGGTTGAGACTAAGTAAAATAGGAATGTCATTATCACCACTCAGAGAAAATGCAAAATAAAACCACATGGTTAAGATCCACACCTCCTGCACAACACTATGATCGAGTCATTACCAAAAACAGTAATCAAAAACTCTTTAATCATTTTAATACGTCCTGAGGCATTTAGCGAAAATAAATCTATCAAAATAAACATCGAATTCAAACAAACATACATACATACGCGGGTAAATAACGGTTGAATACAGGAAACAGATTCTCGTACCTGTAGACTTGTAGGCAAAGAGTATTGAATCCGTCCCAAAGCCGCGTTAAAAGTGACTATCCAGGGCCGGATTAAGCTTAATAGGGGCTTGAGGCACAGGGCCCCCTACCCTCAAGGTATATATAAATAACAAGAACAAAATATACCAAAATTTATCAATGATTTCATCAATATTAAGCTTCTGCAAAATAACACATTTAATGTTCATAAGAGACAGAAAACTGAGACTTTGCTAGGACATCGTTGAACGAAGTTCATGTTTTACACGCTTCAACTTCGAGAATGTTTGGATTTGGGGGCCCCTTAGAGTCGGGGGGCCTGAGGCCAGTGCCTCATGGTTAATCCTGCACTGTGACTATCACTCCAGGGTAAAAAGTGTAGGATCCCCTGGTGGTGAGGCTGCTCCTCGAGGGAGATGGTCCGGAACAGCTGCCTATTTATCTTCAACTTGCTCGAGTGAAATGCAGAGGCAGCGCGGGAAACTTGTGCTTTATAAAGTCTATTAGCGAAGTAAGTTTTATTTGACTGTACATGACACTGTTTGACTGTAAGGTTAGGTGTGTACTGTATATATAAAGCGGCAGAATGAAACTAACAGTAGGAATCATTGTAAAATAGAACATTGTTGGAGTTCTTGTACTCAGCAAAACCGTAATACGTCCAGTGATTTAGAGCGAAATACTTAAGAACAACTAAGAATGAGTCCACGTTTCGTTATTATTATTTTCTTTACAAATATCATCAAATTCATTTCATTATTATTATTCAACATTCATCTTCATCCATCGTTTAAAACATCTTTGTTTATCCATTACTAAAATCAGAGAATAAAATACACATATTTTTAAAGAGTTACAAACACACACTTGGTACAGAGACAAACGTTGACGCAGCTGTTCTCTATTATTTAATCACCAAACGTTTACTCAACTTATTAGCTCGCGTAATCATAATCAACTATTCATAATGTTCTACGTTTTTCCTCAAGCTTATGTCTGTTTTATTATGCTCATGTTATTAATAATTATGTACGTACATTCCTGATAGTCTGTTGGTACGTTGTTTGTCTTTTGTTCGTTGTATGTACTTTTTTGTGTTTCTATATCTCTGTGCGTATTCTTGTCCTGCGTCTGTATGTACGTAATTCGTCTTCCCTGTTCTCTGCATGTACGTATTGTGTACCTGAGCCTATATGTACGTATTGCGTTCCTGAGTCTGTATGTACGTATTATATTCCTGAGTCTGTATGTGCGTATTGTGTTCCTGAGTTTGTACGTGACAACAAAAATAAGTAAGAATATCCACGCTCGACTTGTACGAAAAAAAAAAAACTCTGAATGCTGGTAAATTGATAATGAATGATTTACGTAAGAAAAACAACAGATACAATAATGACAACAACGCCTCGTATAAATAAATAAATAAATCTGGAGACGTCAGAAGGATATAAAATACAACAAAAATACCCAACTGGTCTGGTGAAGAACTAGAACGTAGGCGTAACTTCTTCCCCTCTTTCAGACACGACGAACCTCACTGGAAGGATAACAGAGAGAGTTGCGAGTCTCTTGGAGTGATTTCATGCAAGTTGAATCTGGATCCTCCGCTCCATGGTTTTCGATTTTCACGGGTCCAGCGTCATTTGATATACAGTACAGCTGATAGTCCGACTCTCTCTCTCTCTCTCTCTCTCTCTCTGAGGGAGTTTGTGTTTTATTAATGTTACAATGTTTATACGAGGAAATTGTAACTGAGTTATTTATACTTTTCAACTTTACACTTTTCAGCGAACATTTTAAGCGTTTCGGTGTATAGAAAATGTCCTCACCCCCATCTTGTTCCTGACGGGGTCACTGAAGAAGGCGCCGTGAGACCTGTCTTTATATCTAGCCGGGGCGTGAGACATTTTTAACATAGTAGCCATTAATCCCAACACGTAAATTAACCCGTTTTATGAATCAAGAGACGATCACAAAATTGATCTTTGTCAGTGAGAATTTTGGCGCATGGCGGTGGGAGCGTGAGAGGAGCATTTATTACTAAAACAGAGAGGAGCGTTTGTTGCCATATTAACAGAGGAGCGTTCGTTGCCATATTAACAGAGGAGCGTTCGTTGCCATATTAACAGAGGAGCTTTGATTGCCATATTAATAGAGATGTAATTAGTATAAAATGATTAACTCGTCGTGGGTAGAGAACTTGGAGGAAGATCTCAGAGGTCGAGGGAGTTATTTGCACCAGGGGACGGAGGGGGTGGGGTGAGATGCGACGTAAACAAACAGTGAAAGGATCCATCCGTCAGAAACTCCTTTTGTCGTCCGGGGCACCAGAGGGGTATAAGAGCCTCGGTCGTCCTTAAGGATGAGAATATGATGGATATGGAATGAATATTTCAACCTTAATTGTTCTTGTGGGATGGGATTGTCTTCACCTGACGAATCCTACCTGTTAGTGTTACCAGACGGGTATAAAGGCCTTAATCTACTGATGGTCCAGAGTTTGATGGATATAGAGTGAATTTATCGACCATAAGGCCTCTTGTGGGTTGTGGTTATCTTCCCCTAACGAATCCCAGCTGACAGGGGTAACAGAGGGCTACAAGGGGAATCTACCAGAGGTCTAGTGGGTGATGGATATGGGATGAATATTTCGACCACAATTACACGTGTGGGATATCACTCTCTTCACCAGAACGGAGGGGAGCTGATAGATGCTGTCGGGAGTCATTGAAGGGTTTGACATGGATAGAGAAAAATATCTTTGGAGTTTCATTTTAGAATTCCAACAAGTTCTGTAAAACGTGGCGCGTGGGCGGTGCTGTCAGTTGTGTTGAGAGAGAGAGAGAGAGAGAGAGAGAGAGAGAGATTAATGGTCTGTAGTCTCACCACTCAACACTCGGGTAGACGTAACTTGTAAACGTTACTTGTAGAATAACCGAAAAAAAAAATTGTAATAAAAATTATAATATTTTCTTTATATTTCTCCCCAGGTGTGTGGATGGTGGAGGCGGTGTGACCTGCAGTGACTTTTGAATGTACCCATGTAGGCTTGGAAACATACACAAGCACATATGAACACACATCCAATACGAACAAGAAAACAATCATTATTGACATATACTCCCTCCTTCACACACACACACACGCACACACACACACACACTAATATAATACATCCAAATACATAAAATTTAATTTTATTGTAGTTTAAAAAAAATAAAATGTTCTTAGCAATAATGTATGAGTATTATTGTGTCCCAGTTGGTAGATGGAACCAAAATCTGGAGGAGTCGTGTGAGGCGAATAAAGGTGATAAGTGAGGAACATTTGGTGTGGAAAAGGGAATATGTTATAATTCATAGAAACTGGAGAATAATCGGTTATTACTCATAGAAAATGGAAAGTAAGACATGGTGTTAGTCTTATAAAATAGGAACAAATCCTCAATAACGAACCTTAACTACATTACTTCACCCTTAAGGAAAATAGTCAACATCAACCGATAAAGGTTGTCTACCAAGAGACGCCTCGTAACTATATACTGACCGTGAAGCTCAAACACACAGTAATAAAAATTCAGCAATCCTGAAGAATTAGAAATAAATACAAATGATAAATGTATTATGGTTAGAAAAAAAAAGTCTATATGGCTTTGAGTTAGACGGACAACTGAAAAATATGTACCGGGGGATGAGCTATGACAGGAGCCAGCGCTGTCAACACCAGCAATTTTTCCGTCGCTTATATCATCCCGACACAAAAAGTTTCCCATGATAACATCTCTTGTAAATCACTTCGCGAACGACGGTGTTTCCGCTGATGGCTTGTCTTAGGGAATAATGCCAATGTTGGTTACGTCTTGGAATATTGTTTGTAGCGGTTCTTGAAGGAAACTTTGTGGTGACAGTTGTTGGCGGTGTGTTCTTTGTTTTGTATTGAATTCGTGTGTGGGTGGGGGAGGGGAGGGGAGAAGGATGTTACTTTGTTTAGTGTTAATTCCAATGTTCGTTTCGTGTTGAATTATTTAGTATTTGATATTCTTTAACTCTACCACAAATACAGTTTAAACGTAACCTAACCTGTATATATTCCTGCTGCCTCGACTATCACGCCCTAATATTTAACAATCAACGTAACGTATCACAACCTAACGTAACCAAAAGTACCATAACCTAACCTAACCTAACACAGCAGACCAAACCAAACCTAAATTAATCAAGATGCTTACATTCTGTGTCATACGTAAACTAACCTGACTTAAACTACCCTAATCTAAGCTAACCATCGCGTTCTGGGCGTGTCGTTGCCGCCGCTACAACAGGGTGGTCCAGACACAAATCTCTCACGCGACAACACGCCCGCCACCACGACAACCTTTCCTCACTGAGATACGCAGAGGAGATGGATAGAGTGATAATATTATAAATAGTCAGTACCGCGAGTGTGACCTGTGTGTGCAAGCAGAGACTGACGAAAGAAAATGTGTAGCTTAATAATAATAATAATAATAATAATAATAATAATAATAATAATAATAATAATAATAAAAATAACAATAATGAGCGGAAGGAGGGTGAAAAAGGCCATCAAAACAGCAAGATGGAATATAAGTAACTCACTACAGCTAGGTGGAATACAGTAGACAGGAGGGAGGGTGACGACAGCTAGATGGTGTACAGTAGACAGGAGGGAGGGTGACGACAGCTAGGTGGAATACAGTAGACAGGAGGGAGGGTGACGACAGCCAGTTGGAGTACGGTAGACAGGAGGGAGGGTGACGACAGCCAGTTGGAGTACGGTAGACAGGAGGGAGGGTGACGACAGCCAGTTGGAGTACGGTAGACAGGAGGGAGGGTGACGACAGCCAGTTGGAGTACGGTAGACAGGAGGGAGGGTGACGACAGCCAGTTGGAGTACGGTAGACAGGAGGGAGGGTGACGACAGCCAGTTGGAGTACGGTAGACAGGAGGGAGGGTGACGACAGCACAACATATGGTCAAACAGCCGAGATGATAATGGTGGCTGCAGCCGACAGTCAAGTGTCGTTGTGGCGCGAGGTTATGAGCGGACGTCTTGGCCAGAAGTCGTTTATCTCTGTGTCGTGGTGGTGATGGTGGTGGTGGGTGGTGGTGATGGTGGTGGTGGGTGGTGGTGGGGTGGTGGTGGTGGTGGAGTGGTGTTGGTGGTGGTGAAGTGGTGGTGAAGTGGTGATGGTGAAGTGGTGGTGGTGGTGGTGGTGGAGTGATGGGTGGTGGAGGTGGAGTGGTGTTGGTGGTGGTGGTGGTGGAGGTGGAGTGGTGTTGGTGGTGGTGGTGGAGTGGTAGTGGTGGGTGGTGGTGGAGTGGTGGTGAAGTGGTGGTGGTGGAGTGGTGGTGGTGGTGGAGGTGGAGTGGTGGAGGTGGAGTGGTGGTGGAGGTGGAGTGGTGGTGGTAGTGGTGGAGGTGGAGTGGTGTTGGTAGTGGTGGTGGTGGAGGAGTGTTGGTGGTGGTGGAGTGATGGGTGGTGGAGGTGGAGTGGTGGTGGTGGTGGTGGTGGTGGAGTGGTGGTGGTGGTGGAGTGGTGGTGGTGGTGGAGTGGTGGGTGGTGGAGGTGGAGTGGTGGTGGAGTGGTGGTGGTGGTGGTGGTTGAGTTGTGGAGTGGTGGTGGTGGTGGTGGGTGAGTGGTGGGTGGTGGTGGGTTGTGGTGGTGGTGGTGGTGGTGGGTGGTGGTGGTGGTGGAGTGGTGGTGGTGGTGGAGTGGTGGTGGGTGGTGGTGGTGGTGGGTGGTGGAGTGGTGGGTGGTGAAGTGGTGGTGGTGGTGGTGGTGGTTGAGTTGTGGAGTGGTGGTGGTGGAGTGGTGGGTGGTGGGTGGTGGTGGTGGTGATGTAGTTGTGAGTCGTTTAAGTGTGGTTGGGTTGGGTGTTATTTAATTTGCTGTTCCCGACTCCCTTTGTTCATCAACACAGCAGCACCATCAAGGCAGCAACACAGCACCACCATTAAGACAGCAACACAGCAGCACCATTAAGGCAGCAACACAGCAGCACCATTAAGGCAGCAACACAGCAGCACCATTAAGGCAGCAACACAGCAGCACCATTAAGGCAGCAACACAGCAGCACCATTAAGGCAGCAACACAGCAGTACCATTAAGGTAGCAACACAGCAGCACCATTAGGCAGCAACACAGCAGCACCATTAAGGTAACAACACAACAGCACCATTAAGGTAACAACACAACAGCACCATTAAGGCAGCAACACAGCAGCACCATTAGGCAGCAACACAGCAGCACCATTAAGGCAGCAACACAGCAGCACCTTTAAGGCAGCAACACAGCAGCACCATTAAGGCAGCAACACAGCAGCACCATTAATGCAGCAGGTAGAGCAGCATCTTACCCTGAGAGCGTCCTCCTCGCCCCAGGCACTGCTGAGCTTGCATGTGTTAGTGATAATTAAAGCGAAATCTGCATTTTTTTGAAGTGGCAGCGTAATTTCGCGTGCAGGACCTGGCAAGGTTGGCTGAATCCTTCCCCTGGGCTGGCACTTTGTCCCCTAGTGGCCCCCCGGTACTGTGGCCCTCTGGTGGGCCCTCTGGCACCGTGACCCTCTGGCACTTCATCCCCCAGCAACGTGTCCACCCTGGCACTGCGTCGCCCAGCAACGTGTCCATCCTGGCACCGTGTCCGTTGGCTCCATGACCCCTGGTGATACCTCGTTACTTAATTTTTCCGGTACTGCGTCGTCCTAGCACTGAGTTCCCATGGTGATTCCCTGGCACTCTATGCTGGCACTGTTTCCTTGGCACTGTATATCTCGGAGTTATGACCCCTGGAACTGTATCTCTTGGCACAGTGTCGTTCTGACACTGTGACCCTTATTATTATAGTCCCTACGGCACTATAAGATTATCCAGTCTTTGTGAACCTCTGATATCATGGTCTTTCTCCAGGGCCCTCTAGAAGTGTGGCACTCTGCTACTATGGCCCTCTGAAAGTATGGCACTCTGCTACCATGGCCCTAAGGCAGTATGGCATTGTGCTACCGTGGTTCTCTTCCCCCTTGGCACCCTAGGCTGCTCCATTGCTATAATGACACTTCCTGGTGGTGAACAGTGCCGGCTGACTCAGTTGTTGATGATGTTTACTACAAATTATGAAAGAATCCCACGAGGGGCAGACAGAGAACTGTACAGTGTGCCTCTTAAGACTACTGGTCACTTCCCTAACTATTCTGACTGACTGACTGAATGGGGGAGAGTAGGAGAGTATATAGGGATGGTGAGAAGGAGAGTAGATAGTGAAGGAGAGGGGGCCAAGAGGGGGGAGAAGAGAGAGAGAGAGAGAGAGAGAGAGAGAGAGAGAGAGAGAGAGAGAGTATGGGGGAGAAGAGGGAGGTACGTGAGGAGAGAGAGAGAGAGTATGGGGGAGAAGAGGGAGGTACGTGAGAAGAGAGAGAGTGAGTATGGGGGAGAAGAGAAAAACAGTAGAGGGGAGAAAGGGGAGCTGATGATGCATGATGAGGGAGGGAGAAGGGGAGCAGAGAGAGGCCTAACGAGGAGAGAGAGAATAATAATAATAAAATAATAATAAAGTAACGAGAGAATTAGATGAATAAGTAAATAAACAATTAAAATATGAAAGTATAAAATGCAATTTAATGAGGAAACTCATAAAAATCTTTATTATCAAGTTTATGGATATTTTCATTGTTTTATCTTACAAGACCTCCTCCTTCGCCGCCTCCTCCTCTTCCTCCGTCTACACATACGAGTCTTTCAGCTTATCTTTTACCTCTCCCTCTCTCACCTCACTCCCTCTCACTCACTTTTCCACCTCACTTAGACTCATCCTCTCACTTTATGCCACTCCCATTCTCTCTCTCTCTCTCTATCACTCTTTCTCTCTGTCTCTTCATTTTATTCCCTCTCTTCTCTTTTCCACGTCCACCTCTCCCCTCTCCCCGCCACTCTCCCACCTCTCACCCTCACCCTTCTGAGGGTAACTCTCAACATTTACATAATTCCCACTTTTACATACATATGCATAATGTGTGTACACACGTCCATAGTATTAAGCATGTATGTATGTATGTTTGTATGTTTGTATGTATGTATGTGTAAGCATGCATGCCTGTATGTATGTGTAAGCATGCATGCCTGTGTGTGTGCATACTATGAAGGATCGTTACGGCCATTAGGTATATGGTACAATTTAAACCAACACTGTTTTAAGTACACGAAGGGGCAGTTTTGTTGGCACTGTACTGGACTTTGTCCAACTGTAAAGTCAGTTGCTCCACCACAGCTGGGTGAACCAGGGGTACCCCAAGGGTGAACCAGGGGTACCCCAAGGGTGAACCAGGGGTACCCCGAGGGTGAACCAGGGGTACCCCAAGGGTGAACCAGGGGTACCCCAAGGGTGAACCAGGGGTACCCCGAGGGTGAACCAGGGGTACCCCGAGGGTGAACCAGGGGTACCCCAAGGGTGAACCAGGGGTACCCCGAGGGTGGACCAGGGGTGCCCCGAGGGTGGACCAGGGGTGCCCCGAGGGTGAACCAGCACCCTGTCCAAAAACTTCAAGAGACTTTGTCTACACTCAGCGGAGACACAACATCACCAACAATGATAACTGATATAATAGTGAACTGGACATATCTTATATTGCCACATATCGTTAACAAGTGACAAACAAAATTATTTGGGAGACGTCCACCCTGCAGGCCTACCGCCATCAGGGTGCAGACCTACCGCCATCATGGTGCAGACCTACCACCATCAGGGTGCAGACCTACCGCCATCATGGTGCAGACCTACCACCATCAGGGTGCAGACCTACCGCCATCATGGTGCAGACCTACCGCCATCAGGGTGCAGACCTACCACCATCAGGGTGCAGACCTACCGCCATCATGGTGCAGACCTACCGCCATCATGGTGCAGACCTACCGCCATCATGGTGCAGACCTACCACCATCAGGGTGCAGACCTACCACCATCATGGTGCAGACCTACCACCATCATGGTGCAGACCTACCGCCATCAGGGTGCAGACCTACCACCATCAGGGTGCAGACCTACCACCATCATGGTGCAGACCTACCGCCATCATGGTCACGTAATAACCAGATTATATAACATTATCCTTGTACTCTGGAGCGTTGTACTGTGTTACACAGACTGTGGATAAACCCACTAGGATATGTCATACTTACCTTGGTGTGTCATGTATTAGGAAGCACGACACAACTTTTATGGTAATCTCAACAAGTTGTTTAAAGCCATTCATTAAGTTTGTGTAAAAATAATGTCAATATTTGAGTCTTTTGTGTGTGTGTGTGTGTGAACGAGAGAGAGAGGAGGAGGAGTAAGAGGAGGGGGACGAGAGGAGGAGGAGGAGGAGAAAACAAGGAGGAAGTGTAGGGGGAAGAGGAGGATGAGTGAAGAAAGAAAAAGAGACAAAAAGGGTAATAATCAAATTCTTCAATATATATGAATTCTTGCCACGACAGCGTCTAGGCCAGCGAGACACACATCCATCAGGGGGCAGTCAGCTGGAACACCACACACACACACATTACCATGACCTTATGAGGAACACTGAGAGGTACTCCTCCTTTTCTTTCACACCCTTTATTTCCTTCCTCTCATTACTTCTACTTTCCTCTCACCCATTTTTTCTTCACACTCTTTTTTCTCTCGCTCACTCATCTTTTCTCTCGCTCACTCATATTTTCTCTCGCTCACTCATCTTTTCTCTCGCTCACTCATCTTTTCTCTCTCACTCATCTTTTCTCTCTCACTCACTTTTCTTACCTCTCACTCACTCATCTTTTCTCTCGCTCACTCTTCTTTTCTCTCTCACTCACTTTTCTTACCTCTCACTCACTCATCTTTTCTCTCACTCACTCATCTTTTCTCTCACTAATTCTTCTTTTCTCTCACTTACTCTTCTTTTCTCTTGCTCTTCTTTTCTCTCGCTCACTCATCTTTTCTCTCACTCTCTTTTAATCTTCTCTCTATCTTCTCTCTGTTTTATCACTATAATAAAAGTCTTCTCGCCTCCAGCATTTGCACATTTCTTAAAAAAATTAACATTGCAACACCTCATTTAAGTTCCGGTAGACAAAGCCTACGTCCTAACACCTCTCTTAAATTCAATTAAAAAATACTTACTTAGTATAATGTTGAAAGTATTCGTCAGGTAACATTATCTATTAATTATTAAGTGAATATTTTTACTCTACGAGATCTCTCTAATTTTCATTCTGTAAAGTTCTAAGGATATATTGCGTGTTCTTTCCCACAAATCTTCAAGTTCTACCTAAAAATACTTTGATTGTAGCCATACCATTAGATTTTAAGTAAAAACAATTTATTTGTATTTTTTTTCTATGTTCTGATTGAGTGTTTGTCTTAACAGCAGTTCTCTCTCTAGATTCTGCCAAAATACATTTTCATTACACTAACTTCTTTAGGTGATAACTGAATACCTCTGCAATAGCTCTCTTAACTTCTAGGTGAATCCTTTTTCTTTAGAACAACTAACTTAATTTAATGAGAGAGAGAGAGAGAGAGAGAGAGAGAGAGAGAGAGAGAGAGAGAGAGAGAATATTTGATTTACAAATTTCTTCAAATCTCCATTAAGGCAACTCAGGAAATTTCCTTTTATGGCAAGAGGACGGTAATCCCCCTTCCCCTCTATCTCTTCCTTCTCCCCCTTCCACCTTCCCCAACACCCCTTTCTATATCCCCTTTCTCTCCCCTTTCCACAACACTTCCCTTATCACCCGTCTTCCTCCATTTCCTCCTTTCATTCCCGCTCTTCTTTTACCTCTTTCCCAAAACCGTCCCTCTCCTTTTCCTCCTCCTCCCACCTTCCTCTTTGCCTCACCCCTCTTCCCCAACCAGCCCCCTAAGGGACAACACCCCCTCCTTATCCCTCCACCCCCCCACCCACTACCTCCCCATCCCTTCACCTCTCTCACCCACACACCCATCCACCTCCTTCCTCCTTCCTTCACGAAAGCTCTAAGCAAAGCACATGTCCCTCGGCCCTGTGCTGGGTGGGAGAATGCCGCCCCTACGTACTGACGCCGTAGGGTCGGGACTGCCTCGCCTCCTGCCAGCCATATTGTAATGAGCTATGCCAGTCACGTACGAATTTATGACCGGTTTAAATACGGATTTAGGGAGCTTAGTTTGGGTGACTCCGGTCCGGGTGTATATCAGGTGACCTTATTTCTTGAAGGAGAGTAGTGGTGATTGTAGTGGTGATGGGGGTGGTAATGGTAGTAGGGGTTGGTAGTGGTGATGGTGGGGGTTGTTGGGAATGGTGGTTGGTAGTGATGGTAATGGTAGTGGTGATGGTGATTGATGCATTTCAACAACCTACCAAAGACCATTTTTTTACTAACCTACAACACAACTCTAAACCACCTTGTGTTAAGTATTATGCACATTCTGAGTTACTGTGTATAATAAAAAAAATATAAAAAATACATATACGGTACATTTTTAGCCAAGATTTAATGAAAAAACGTATTTAAAATTTTTTTTGAAAGAAAGTCCCTCACCGGCCCCAAGCGCCGCGCTAAGGTGTGACATCAACGGCCAGCGAAGCAAAGAAGAAAAAAGTGACATGACACACACGCGCCTTAATCGTCAACAACAAGAGCACCTCCAGGCCCTAATGTCCATTTGGTTGAGAGCATCTGTTCGGCACGTCTTTTGAGAGAGCAGCATCCAGGTTACATTCAGGCAATATATAGAGGCAACATTCAGGAAACATTCTAGCAATATAGAAACAACATCCGGGCAACATTCAGGCAACATTCTTACTTATCAACAAAATAAAAAACAAAAATATTATTAAAGTATTATTTTTTTCATTATCTTTAACCCTTTGAGTCCTGGAGAATTAAATTATCATCCTCAAAGGGTTAAACCATCGTCCTCAAAGGGTTAAAACCATCGTCCTCAAAGGGTTAAACCATCGTCTTCAAAGGGTTACGCCATCGTCCACAAAGGGCTAAACCGTGCTCCTCAGAGGGTTAAGCCAGTGTCCTCAATGGGTTAAGCTATCGCCGTCAAACGGTTCATCTATCGTCGTCAAAGGGTTAAACTATCGTCCCCAAAGGATTAAACTATCGTCCCCAAAGAGCTAAATTGCCGTCCCCAAACGGTTAAAGTATCGTCGTCAAATGGTTCATCTATCGTCGTCAAAGGGTTAAGCTATCATCCCCAAACGGTTAAACTATCGTCGTCAAAGGATTAAACTATCGTCCCCAAAGGGATAAAGTATCGTCGACAAAGGGTTAAACCATGCTTCTCAAAGGGTTAAACTATCGTCGTCAAAGGGTTAAGAGTAACCATCTAGGTGGTAAGGTAAGACTCACTAACAATCAGATACATTATAGGTTCAGCAACGACAGTTTTCCTCCGCCGTCGCTAGTGTGGGCTTACGGGGAGTTAAGTTAGCGATTTATTAGTTAAGATTGTTCGTCGATCTGCTGTTTAACCGTAGCATGAAAGAGGGAGAGAGGGGGAGAGAGGGAGAGAGAGGTGAATGTTTCTGTTTTCTTTGGCTGTGTAATGAAATGGTGTGTGTGTGTGTGTGTGTGTGAGTTCACCCACGTGGCGTTAATGGCAGCAGGGAGGGAAGGAGGAAAGAGGCGGAGGAGGGGAGGAGGAGGAGTCATTCGATTCTTCCTCTACCTTAAATGAATAACTTTATTTTACTCTTGTCTTTATGTTAATCTCTCTCTCTCTCTCTCTCTCTCTCTCTCTCTCTCTCTCTCCCTCCCCTATTTATCGGCCACTTTCTTTGTCTGTTTACGTCTGTCTATCTCTGCTTAACCGTCTCTGTCCATCTGTCTCCCTGTTTTTATATATGTCTACCTGTCGTGTGTATGTCTGTCTGTGTACCACAAATGTTCATCACTCTCACCTAAATCAAGTTTTTATCGAACCTGTGATCTCCAGTTAGCTCAATAGCCTAGTCTCCACAACACCATGGTGACTGTTTCATCTACAGTACATTATTTCAGAGGTCAGCAACAACAGTCAGCTATCAGCAGTCAGCGGTCAACAGTCAGCAGCAACAGTTAGCTGTCAACAGTAACAGTCAACAGTCTATAGTCAGCGGTCAACAGTCAGCAGTCAACAGACAGCAGCAACAGTCAGCAGTAAACAGTCAGCAGACAACATTCAGCAATCTATAGTCAGCAGTCAATAGTCTACAGTTAGCAGTTAATAGTCAGATGTCTACAGTCAGTAGCCTACAGTCAGCAGTCAGCAATCTACAGTCTGCGGTCGCAAATTTGATAGGAGAAAAATATCCATATATACAATAATTAATTTCACAACTTGTTGTGTGGCTGTCAGCGTATAAACACGACACCCCACCTCCCCTTCCTCTTACCCCCCATCTCCCTATACCATTCCACCTCCTGTCCCTCACACTGTCCCCTTCCCTCACCCCACCTCCCCTTCCCTCACCCCACCTCCCCTCCCCCTCACCCCACCTCCCCTCCCCCTCACCCCACCTCCCCTCCCCCTCACAAAAACTGATACAGGAACATTTCAATATTAACTTTTGTGAGTGGTTTTGTTTTCATTTATTATTATCTTTTTTGAAGGATGTGGGGGTGAGGGGTCATTGAGGGGGTGATGGGAAGGTGAGGGGTGATGGGTGATTGAGGGGAGGTGATGGGAAGGTGAGGGGTGATTGAGGGGGTGATGGGAAGGTGATGGGTGATTGAGGGGGTGATGGGAAGGTGAGGGGTGATTGAGGGGGTGATGGGAAGGTGAGGGGTGATTGAAGGGGTGATGGGAAGGTGATGGGTGATTGAGGGGAGGTGATGGGAAGGTGAGGGGTGATTGAGGGGGTGATGGGAAGGTGATGGGTGATTGAGGGGGTGATGGGAAGGTGAGGGGTGATTGAAGGGGTGATGGGAAGGTGATGGGTGATTGAGGGGAGGTGATGGGAAGGTGAGGGGTGATTGAGGGGGTGATGGGAAGGTGATGGGTGATTGAGGGGGTGATGGGAAGGTGAGGGGTGATTGAGGGGGTGATGGGAAGGTGATGGGTGATTGAGGGGAGGTGATGGGAAGGTGAGGGGTGATTGAAGGGGTGATGGGAAGGTGAGGGGTGATTGAGGGGAGGTGATGGGAAGGTGAGGGGTATATATTTAACAATAAATCTAAAGAGCGTATAATATAGCCCCTTGCATATGCAGTTGTCAAAAGAATATAATCATAATAGGGAGATATGACATACTGACGCGGGTGAGAACTTGACTCAGCGCGTATCATCATCATCATCATCACCATCATCATCATCATCATCATCACCATCATCATCATCACCATCATCATCATCAGATAGTAATCAAAACGAAACATCAAGAATAACATATAGTGACAGAATGATGGTGAAGTATAATTAAAACTTGGTGATAATGAACGCTGGTGATACATGGTGAGGTAATTATAGAGACGCACTGTACTGTAGGGTCAACAAACACCCGCCGAGGTAATTATAGAGACGTACTGTACTGTAGGGTCAACAAACACCCGCTGAGGTAATTATAGAGACGCACTGTACTGTAGGGTCAACAAACACCCGCTGAGGTAATTATAGAGACGTACTGTACTGTAGGGTCAACAAACACCCGCTGAGGTAATTATAGAGACGCACTGTATTGTAGGGTCAACAAACACCCGCTGAGGTAATTATAGAGACGCACTGTACTGTAGGGTCAACAAACACCCGCTGAGGTAATTATAGAGACGCACTGTACTGTAGGGTCAACAAACACCCGCCGAGGTAATTATAGAGACGTACTGTACTGTAGGGTCAACAAACACCCGCTGAGGTAATTATAGAGACGTACTGTACTGTAGGGTCAACAAACACCCGCTGAGGTAATTATAGAGACGCACTGTACTGTAGGGTCAACAAACACCCGCTGAGGTAATTATAGAGACGCACTGTACTGTAGGGTCAACAAACACCCGCTGAGGTAATTATAGAGACGCACTGTACTGTTGGGTCAACAAACACCCGCTGAGGTAATTATAGAGACGTACTGTACTGTAGGGTCAACAAACACCCGCTGAGGTAATTATAGAGACGCACTGTACTGTAGGGTCAACAAACACCCGCTGAGGTAATTATAGAGACGCACTGTACTGTAGGGTCAACAAACACCCGCTGAGGTAATTATAGAGACGCACTGTACTGTAGGGTCAACAAACACCCGCTGAGGTAATTATAGAGACGCACTGTACTGTAGGGTCAACAAACACCCGCTGAGGTAATTATAGAGACGCACTGTACTGTAGGGTCAACAAACACCCGCTGAGGTAATTATAGAGACGCACTGTACTGTAGGGTCAACAAACACCCGCTGAGGTAATTATAGAGACGCACTGTACTGTAGGGTCAACAAACACCCGCTGAGGTAATTATAGAGACGCACTGTACTGTACTGCAGGATACAGCAGGGACTAACACCCCGTATAACTGGCTGTTGCTCACTTAACATTGTCCCGTTGTAATATTTGTCTCATCTTTAATAAACCAGTACAGATACTTACATTCTTCTCCATTTATGAGGCAAATTAAAACTACTAACCTTTGAGAATATCATGAAGTTATTGATGTACAGTAGGTAAACCTGCAGTGTGGGTAGAGGTAAACCTGCAGTGTGGGTAGAGGTGGACCTGCACTGTGGGTAGAGGTGAACCTGCAGTGTGGGTAGAGGTGGACCTGCAGTGTGGGTAGAGGTGGACCTGCAGTGTGGGTAGAGGTGGACCTGCAGTGTGGGTAGAGGTGGACCTGTAGTGTGGGTAGAGGTGGACCTGCAGTGTGGGTAGAGGCGAACCTGCAGTGTGGGTAGAGGCGAACCTGCAGTGTGGGTAGAGGTGGACCTGCAGTGTGGGTAGAGGTGGACCTGCAGTGTGGGTAGAGGTAAACCTGCAGTGTGGGTAGAGGTGGACCTGCACTGTGGGTAGAGGTGGACGTGCAGTGTGGGTAGAGGTGGACCTGCAGTGTGGGTAGAGGTGGACCTGCAGTGTGGGTAGAGGTGGACCTGTAGTGTGGGTAGAGGTGGACCTGCAGTGTGGGTAGAGGCGAACCTGCAGTGTGGGTAGAGGTGAACCTGCAGTGTGGGTAGAGGTGGACCTGCAGTGTGGGTAGAGGTGAACCTGCAGTGTGGGTAGAGGTGAGCTGCAGTGTGGGTAGAGGTAAACCTGCAGTGTGGGTAGAGGTGGACCTGCAGTGTGGGTAGAGGTGGACCTGCAGTGTGGGTAGAGGTGGACCTGCAGTGTGGGTAGAGGTGGACCTGCAGTGTGGGTAGAGGTGGACCTCCAGTGTGGGTAGAGGTAAACCTGCAGTGTGGGTAGAGGTGGACCTCCAGTGTGGGTAGAGGTAAACCTGCAGTGTGGGTAGAGGTGGACCTGCAGTGTGGGTAGAGGTGAACCTCAGTGTGGGTAGAGGTGGACCTGCAGTGTGGGTAGAGGTGGACCTGCAGTGTGGGTAGAGGTAAACCTGCAGTGTGGGTAGAGGTGGACCTGCAGTGTGGGTAGAGGTGGACCTGCAGTGTGGGTAGGGGACCTGCAGTGTGGGTAGAGGTGGACCTGCCGTGTGGGTAGAGGTGGACCTGCAGTGTGGGTAGAGGTGGACCTGCAGTGTGGGTAGAGGTGGACCTGCAGTGTGGGTAGAGGTAGACCTGCAGTGTGGGTAGAGGTGGACCTACAGTGTGGGTAGAGGTGGGCCTGCAGTGTGGGTCGAGGTGGACCTGCAGTGTGGGTCGAGGTGGACCTGCAGTGTGGGTAGAGGTGGACCTGCAGTGTGGGTAGAGGTGGACCTGCAGTGTGGGTAGAGGTGGACCTGCAGTGTGGGTAGAGGTGGACCTGCAGTGTGGGTAGAGGTGGACCTCGAGTGTGGGTAGAGGTGGACCTGCAGTGTGGGTAGAGGTGAACCTGCAGTGTGGGTAGAGGTGAACCTGCAGTGTGGGTAGAGGTGGACCTGCAGTGTGGGTAGAGGTGAACCTGCAGTGTGGGTAGAGGTAGACCTGCAGTGTGGGTAGAGGTGGACCTGCAGTGTGGGTAGAGGTGGACCTGCAGTGTGGGTAGAGGTGGACCTGCAGTGTGGGTAGAGGTGAACCTGCAGTGTGGGTAGAGGTGGACCTGCAGTGTGGGTAGAGGTGAACCTGCAGTGTGGGTAGAGGTAGACCTGCAGTGTGGGTAGAGGTGGACCTGCAGTGTGGGTAGAGGTGGACCTGCAGTGTGGGTAGAGGTGGTCCCACAGTGTGGGCTGTGTTGGCAGTAGCTAACATTCATGGGAGGATCTTTCAGTAAACTCAAGATATAAACAGTAGACATAAACCTTAAAACCTATTATCCTGATAAAGCCAAGAACCAATCCGTGTGACCAGCGTCGTGGGTGTGTGAAGTTTAAAAAGGTTGTTGTCTTATTTTCCTTAACAGATCAAACCTACAGTTTCATATCATTTGTTTTTGATGAAGATTAAACGTGATAGAGACTCCATGGTGAGCTACAAAGGAGATAAAAATATAATAAACCGCACGTATATTAATGACAGCGCCTCCTGCCTCCACCAAGCCGTCCTGTAAATCATAAAGGAACCTCTCGACATTTATCACCAGTTCTCGTGACGTCAAAGCTAAGTCAAGCGAGAAACTATACTACGTATTTTAAGAGCGGCTGGCTCGCGGCTACAATATCCTTCATATAATACAAAAATGTGGATAACCGGAAGAAATTAAATTCTAATACAAAAAACTACCATTAAACCATATGATCATTTAAGAGATGTTTATAGTTATAAGAATTTGTTGTGACGACTAGCCCCATCTGACGAGCAACGCATAAACTACCATGGACAAAATATACCATACCCGATCAAACGAATAATTCACCTTTACGTAAGCTTATACAATATATAAACGGTAAAGATAAAAGATAAAGTTTATATAAAATAACTAGAAACATATAACTAGGACAGTAATTCACTTCAGGCTCCGTTAAGCTACGCAGTTCCTCGCTTGATGGTGACGTCAAGCTGCTATACCTTACGTTAACCCCGAGATGCTATTTGGTACGCTAATTCAAGGTGCTATACGGTATACTACTATAAGCCTTGGTGCTATATCTTATACTCACCTACGTATGTCTTCGCTATGGTACCGTATATCGAATTACTATACTAATCCTGGGGCGCTATATTCTAAGCTATAGCCAAAATGCTACGCGCTCTGCTAAATCCAAATGGTACACTCTACGCGCAATGAAGATGCTATAGACTATGCTAAACCAAGGTAGAATACGCTATACATTAAACTGAGGTGCTGTACCTTACTTTAAAACGATACACTACAACAATCGATGCTAAACGAATATGCTATACGCTTTCTCAAACTAATACGCTATACTCTATTCAAAACAGATGCTATACAGTATACAAATATCGGTACTATACAGTGTTATAGGCAAAAAATAATAATAGCTGCAACAATAATAATAATAATAAAAAAAAATAATTAAAATAATAATAATAATAATAATAATAATAATAATATAAAAATTCAGAATAAAAACTACAATAACAATATTCATAACAAAAATAATGACAAAATAATAAAAATAATAAAATTACCAACAATAGCAATGATGACATAACAATTAAAAATACCCCTTTTCAAAGACGGCGGGGGGGGGGGGGGGGGGCGGGGGTCGGGGCAGGGAGGGGGGGGAGGGGGGTCGGGGGTCGGGTTCAGGGGAAGATTAAAGACTGTCACATTAGAATTTTTGTCCTATACTACAAAGAGAATAGTCCCAAACTAATGGGAATATCAATGAGGAAAAAAATTAAATTAATAATAAAAATTGTTATTTGTAATTGTGGGAGAATCAATTAAACTATTTCTCTCGTCTTTTATCTCAAAAAAATATTAACAATTCGAGGTTATAAAAGGGATTATTTTTCATATCTTATATTTTAGAAACCGAAGTAATATTATATTCGTCTTTCCCGCAAAAAACAAATAAATAAAATAAAGTAGAGGATATATACATTAAGATTTTCTCTGTAATAATCAAGATAAAAATAAGCCGGAAGATAATGAAAATGACAAGATGACTGTGTTTGTGTTTCTTAAGATAAAAATACCACAATTGTCGGAGATTTTATTAAAGGATTCCCAGGTCAGCTTTACACACACACACACACACACACAATTATTTAAGCAACTTGAAAATATTCTTCTGACGACAAAAATATTTAATAATTACTTCCTAAATACAGACGTTAAATATAATAAAAAAAATTATAATAACAGACAAGGGAGAGAAAAAAAAATATTACTAAAAGAGACGACACAAGAGAATCAGTTTTTGATAGCAGTTAGTTATTTTTACACGACAGTTATGGTTCATGGTTGTATATACGGTATAGTCACTGACGGGGATACATGTATATACTAAACTGGGTTATATACATTTAGGGACACACACACACTGCCAAACAATCACTCTATCATCAAAAAAAAAAAAAAAAAAATGGCCCACAACTGACTGACATAGTGACTAGGGTCCATGCAGTCATTGAGCCGGACAGATGGACCCAGTCTGCCTTCACTGACTGGGCGGCCCTCTGGTGTACGATAATTAAAGTAAATAATGCACTCTTAATATGTGCTGACGTCACAGTTATGTTTTACCTACAGCTGTGTTAATTGACGCAACAGTAATGGTAGGTGCCGTCACAGTAGTGGTAGGTGCCGTCACAGTAGTGTTAATTGACGCAACAGTAGTGGTAGGTGCCGTCACAGTAGTGGTAGGTGCCGTCACAGTAGTGTTAATTGACGCAACAGTAGTGGTAGGTGCCGTCACAGTAGTGTTAATTGACGCAACAGTAGTGGTAAGTGCCGTCACAGTAGTGGTAAGTGCCGTCACAGTAGTGTTAATTGACGCAACAGTAGTGGTAGGTGCCGTCACAGTAGTGGTAGGTGCCGTCACAGTAGTGTTAATTGACAACAGTAGTGGTAGGTGCCGTCACAGTAGTGGTAGGTGCCGTCACAATAGTGTTAATTGACGCAACAGTAGTGGTAGGTGCCGTCACAGTAGTGTTAATTGACGCAACAGTACTGGTAAGTGCCGTCACAGTAGTGTGAATTGACGCAACAGTACTGGTAAGTGCCGTCACAGTAGTGTTAATTGACGCAACAGTAGTAGTAAGCGCCGTCACAGTAGTGTTAATTGACGCAACAGTAGTGGTAAGTGCCGTCACAGTAGTGGTAGGTGCCGTCACAGTAGTGTTAATTGACGCAACAGTAGTGGTAGGTGCCGTCACAGTAGTGTTAATTGACGCAACAGTACTGGTAAGTGCCGTCACAGTAGTGGTAATTGACGCAACAGTACTGGTAAGTGCCGTCACAGTAGTGGTAAGTGCCGTCACAGTAGTGTTAATTGACGCAACAGTAGTGGTAAGTGCCGTCACAGTAGTCTTAATTGTAAACATGGTAACGTTTGGCGACACTCTCCCTCTGAATTGTAAACATGACAACATTGTGGCGGGTTTCACAGGTCGTAAGGAGAGACTAACAGTGTGGGGAGCCTGAGGGCGTTTACCTTAAGTATGGCCTAATAATACTACAGTACTTACCCGTGGGAGTTCAAGCCTTGACAAATTAACCTAACAAAACCTAACCTAACCTAATCTAGCCTCTCTTAACAAATTAACTTTGTCATACGTTACCGAGTTTTCGAGCAATAAAAAACCAAAAAGATTATAATTTAACGAAGAAACATCAAAACAAATACAGGTATAAGGTACAAGTGGAGGTAGAGCAGTGTGCACCTGGTGGCTGCATCAAGAATATATAAACAAGAACACAAACAATATACTCAGTAATTCCTCAGTAAAGAGTTTTTGTGCCACTTAATAGTTAACTTAATAAATTCTCTCATTTACTTGTGCCTTTATGCATCGACCACCCACAGGTAAGTGAAGCCAACCTCCCTCTATAATAATAATAATAATAATAATAATAATAGTAATAATAATAATAATGATAATAATAATAATAATGATAATAATAATTATAATAATAATAATAATAATAATAATAATAAAAATAATAATAATGAGTGTATGCCTGCGTGTGTGTATGCTTGCGTGTGTGTGTATGCGTGTGTGTGTGCGTGCGTGTGTGTGTGTGTGTGTGTATGCGTGCGTGTGTGTGTGTGTGTGCACGTAAATAAAGTTACCGAAGCAATACATCAGCGTCACTCCTTGTCCCGCTTAATTACATCTTCAGGTAGCACCACAAGCCACACCTGACAATGTAATTAGTAAGTAGTAATTAATAGGTGTTGTGGCCTCCTTGTGGGCTATTAATAGTCTCCTCGTGACGTCACATCAAGCGACTTGGACCTGCTCGTAAGAGAGAGAGAGAACACACGGCTATTATGGCCTCACCTTATTAACTTTACACCATTACTAACAACAGTTAAACATATAGTACTACATTAACTATAAACAGCAAGTATATACTGAAGAATATAGAAAGTTTACATTATCATAGCAGTTAAGCGCGCGCGCACACACACACATCAGTAGTAGCACATCAATAACTAATATACATAAATAGGTAACACGTGACTGTTTATTAATACCGACAACCCTGGCGACCAGAACATCTCCAAAGTTGCCCGTTACGACGACTGGCACACAGCTCTCCCCTCCGCCAGGCTAAATATACGATCATTATTCGTTACAAGACGCCACCTGAATTATTATATCCCTAGTGACACGCGTCAGAGAGAGACGCCCCAGTGTTGGCACAGCACCGGGGTGTGGCACGAATTTTGCCTGGTATACCGACAGCCTTCTGGATATTATTGGCTCCCGTAGAATCAATGTGTTTAAGAATTATAATGTATATAATGAGATATAAAATGTATAATATATCAATGATGATATTTAAGTTAGGAAATTGATGGTAAATACAGTACAGGAGAGGGAGATGAAGCTGTGGAGTGTGGCTCAGTATGTGAACACTTATGATGGTTCTTACCAACATGGTGTGAGTAAGGAAGGTTCATAGGACAGACTACTTCATTGTAATGAGTTGGTTCTGGCGGGAAAGAATTGACAATGATACTTGAGAATGAAGGTGTGAGGTGAGGGGGGGGGGGGGTGAGGGAGGGGGACGAGTGTTGGAACCAAAAATGTTAGGACTCGATTCTTTAATGTACTAACACAGTCTTTTGAATATCAACAACACTGACGCAAATATAGTTCAATAACTTAAATATCCCCCCCAAAAAACGCCCCTAAAATAGCTAAACTTATTTATAAACTAATTTAGTGAGGAATGTTGCAAAGATTGATATCCAGAGGAGCAGGTGGAGTGTTGGCACCAAGAGGCGAGTTTTGGTGGTGGGTATGTGAGCAGTCTTATGAACGTTGGTAAGGACTGTTACAAACACTCTCTGTAACGGTGTTCTTTCTTTCTCACTTAACAACTCATTAATACAAGTTTATTATATAAGAAAATAATGATGAATATAACATGACACTTCTCCATAATATGACATGATATAAATTGTTATTTTGCGGTCATGATAACAACAATGATAAATATAACATGACACTTCCCCGCCAATAGTAATTTTCAAGACCACGTTGAAAAGTTATCTTTAAAACACTTAAAAAAAACCCAACAACAAAGAGACAGTCAACCATAACAATTAATCATTCAAACTATTCCACCTGTAATCGTTGTGTCGGTAAGGACCAAAATATTAATGTTAACTAGATGGTGGACGACCTAAAGACGTATATTCCATCTTCTGTGGTGAGGTATGTCATGTTCCTAATGCTTCATGACAGGTCGACTTAAACTGTCATCATGGTACTACATGACACACACACACACCGACAAACTTGTGTCGCAGAACCGCAAAAGGAATACAAAAAATTAAGCTGAGGAAAAATTATGTGTTTATAAACTATCTTCTTTTTTATTGTTTTTTCTTCTGTTTTCTTGGAATAAATATTGTTTCCTTCTTTCTCTTTTCTTTAATGAACTACGATATCTGTCATTCTTCTATTCTTTATCTTTTTAATCCTTTGTTCCTTCTATTTCATCAACTCTTTTTTTCTCCTTTCAATTTCTTTCTTTCTCCTGTATAAAAGTCTTTACTTCTTTTCTTCTCTTGTAGGTCACCTGTTATCCTACCAGAGTCCTGCAGGTCATGTTATCCTGCCAGAGTCCCTTAGATCACCTGTTATCCTGCCAAAGTTCTGTAGGTCATCTGTTATCCTATCAGAGTCCTGTAGATCATCTGTTATCCTGCCAGAGTCCTGTAGATCATCTGTTATCCTGCCAGAGTCCTGTAGATACTTGTTATCCTGCTAAGAGTCCTATCATCCTACCAGAGTTAACTACGAGGTCCTACAACACTATAAGAGTGTGAGGTAAGGCGGGAACTTGTCCCATACTTGGCCTTTCCTCACCGCCTCCTACACTGTGTTTATGTTACTCTCCCATGACATAATAAAGGCTGGCACAGGCAAGCTACATGGGTTGTGTGTCATATGCTTTGCCCTTCAATGTGTCATAACTCCTCCCGTGTCATATACCTTCCCCTCCCGTGTGTCGCAACCCCATGTATCATATAGCTCTCCCTCCCGTGTCATATACCTTCCCCTCCCGTGTGTCGTAACCCCATGTTTCATATAGCTCTCCCTCCCGTGTCATATACCTTCCCCTCCCGTGTGTCGTAACCCCATGTTTCATATAGCTCTCCCTCCCGTGTCATATACCTTCCCCTCCCGTGTGTCGTAACCCCATGTTTCATATAGCTCTCCCTCCCGTGTCATATACCTTCCCCTCCCGTGTGTCGTAACCCTGGCTATAGTTCTCTCCTCTGTGTGTAATAATTCCTGTGTGTCGTCAGTTGTGTGTTACCAAGGGTCGTCTACAGATGCCTGACGTCCCAGTACTGTACGAGAAGTGATTACCGCGTACCGCAAGTATACTTATACCCCGTCTGCTCTCAGGTGCAGGTGATGGCGCTGTCTAGAAAACATATCACATTGTCTACATATTATCGTAGGAGACATGTTGGTGAGTCTAGGTAGCCATGTGGAGTGGTTGTCGTATTAGAGGTGACAGTTTTGTTGCTTAAACGAATACCATTGCAGTTAGTCAGTGCTATCTGGAGGAACAATCACGTGGCGCTTTCGTATTTCAGTTCATGTTGTTATTACTTCATTGCCAATGTTGTTTTTATTATATGTCAATCTTCTTCTTCTTCTTCTTTCCTGTTATTTGTCAGTTCCATCATCATCATCTTCTGTCATCCATCCTTCGTTCTTTTCACGTTCTTCTTTTAGCTGTCTATTCACTTCCTTCTTAATCTGCCTAATCCTCCTCCTCCTCCTCCCCTTCGCCCAACCATCATCATCTTCCCCCTCCCCACCCCCACCATCAACATCCCCCTCTCTCTCTGCCCCCACCATCAACATCCCCCTCTCCCTCTGCCCCCACCATCAACATCCCCCTCTCCCTCTGCCCCCACCATCAACATCCCCCTCTCCCTCTGCCCCCACCATCAACATCCCCCTCTCCCTCTGCCCCCACCATCATCCTCCCCCTCCCCTCCCCACCATCATCGCCTGAGATATGGACTACTGTACAGTACATTATTTACGGTACCTTAAGAGGCCAAGCATTTCTTTCCTTAACCACAAGTCTTTCTCAACATCATTATAATCATTGTCATCATTATTATCATCATTATCATTATTACTACCAAGCACTCATCCTCATTATTATAATCATGTCCAGTATAATTGCTATCACTATCATCATCACCACCACCATTACCACCATCATCACCACCACCATCATCGCCACCATCACCACCATCATCATCATCATCACCATCATCATCACCACCACCACCATTACCACCATCACCACCATCATCATCATCATCATCATCATCACCACCACCACCACCATTACCACCATCATCACCACCACCATCATCGCCACCATCACCACCATCATCATCATCATCACCATCATCATCACCACCACCATCATCATCATCATCACCACCATCATCATCACCATCATCATCATCATCATCACCATCATCATCATCACCATCATCACCACCACCACCACCACCATTACCACCATCATCACCACCACCTTCATCATCATCATCATCATCACCACCACCATCACCACCACCATCATCACCACCACCACCACCATTACCACCACCATTACCACCATCATCACCACCGCCATCATCATCATCACCACCATCACCACCAATTACCACCATCATCACCACCATCACCATCATCACCACCACCATCATCACCACCATCACAATCATCACCACCACCATCATCACCACCATCATCTTCACCACCATCATCACTACCACCACCACCATCATCACCACCACCATCATCACCACCATCACCACCACCACCATCACCACCACCTTCATCATCATCATCATCATCACCACCACCATCATCATCACCACCACCATCATCACCACCACCACCACCATTACCACCACCATTACCACCATCATCACCACCGCCATCATCATCATCACCACCATCACCACCAATTACCACCATCATCACCACCATCATCACCACCATCATCACCACCACCATCACCACCATCACCACCACCATCATCACCACCATCACCATCACCACCATCATCACCATCACCACCATCATCACCATCACCACCATCATCACCACCACCACCATCATCACCATCACCACCACCATCATCACCACCATCATCATCACCACCATCATCACCATCACCACCATCACCATCACCACCATCATCACTACCACCACCATCACCACCACCATCATCACCACCATCACCACCATCATCACCATCACCACCATCATCACTACCACCACCATCATCACCACCATCACCACCATCATCACCATCACCACCATCATCACTACCACCACCATCACCACCACCACCATCACCACCATCACCACCATCACCACCACCATCATCACCACCACCACCATCACCACCATCATCACCATCACCACCATCATCACCATCACCACCACCACCATCATCACCATCACCACCACCATCATCACCACCATCATCATCACCACCATCATCACCATCACCACCATCACCATCACCACCATCATCACCATCACCACCATCATCACCATCACCACCATCATCACCACCACCACCATCATCACCATCACCACCACCATCATCACCACCACCATCATCACCACCATCATCACCATCACCACCATCACCATCACCATCACCACCATCACCACCATCACCACCACCATCATCACCACCACCATCATCACCACCATCACCATCACCACCATCATCACCATCACCACCATCATCACTACCACCACCATCATCATCATCATCCAAAATCACACCAAATCACTCGGGTCCTGAGCCACAAGGTCTTCCATTCATCTTCTTCCTTAGCACTACTATTTCTGTCTCTCTCCTCCTCCTTCATTCATCTCTCTCTCTCTCTCTCTCTCTCTCTCTCTCTCACTTGCTCCCTATCTCATCTCTCACCGGAGTTTTCTTACCCGTAACCGCGAGACTCGGGCACTAAAAATACCGCCCGTCTTGCCTCGCTTGATGAACTGCCTCTCTCTCTCTCTCTCTCTCTCTCTCTCTCTCTCTCTCTCTCTCTCTCTGTCAAACCACGCCAGTACCTCTACTCACTCTTAATCCACCGACTCACTCACTCACTCACTGACGGAGAAAAAAAAATTGTACGAGTTTACTTGTACTTTATTCTCTTTATGATGAGTCTGCCTGTCTCTGTCTGTCTCTTTCACTGTCGTTTACGGGTTGGAATAGACCAAATTAGGTTAGGTTATATATAGGTTGGTCATATTTTTCTCTGCCCTTCTCAGTTACTCTCCCGTACCTTAATCTCTCACCCCCCCCTCCACATGAGAGGAGCGCCACATGCCTAACATATCCTCTTTGACACATGTCCATGGGTTTTACCAATGGGAGGGGGGAGGGGGAGGGGAGGGGTAGGGGAAGAGGTTGAAATGAGAGGGGGAAGAATGGGAGGTAGCATAGTGGAAGGTTGAGAAGAAAGTGGATAGAGGGAGAGAAAAATGGAGGTGAGGGAGTAGGGGAGAAGGAAGGGCGAGGGAAAGATGGAAGAGGTGAGAGAGAAGGAAAGTGGATGAAACACAGAATAATCCATCAATACTTTTCCTTCCCTCCTTCTCCCTCTCTCCCCTTCCTTTGCCCTCTCTCCCCCTCCCTCCTTCCCCCTCCCACTCCTTCCCCCTCCCTCTCCCTTCCTTACCATATACTTTAAAGGCGAAAGTACTTCCTTGTAACCATTTCCCTCTGTGTTTTAAGTCTCTCTCATTCAACAACATCTCTTGCAGGTGTTGACTCTCTCTCTTTCTCTCTCTCTCTCTCTCTCTCTCTCTCTCTGTCTTCTCTGTCTCTCGCGTCAGAGTGGCACTAAAGGGTCAAATTGTGCCAGGTAAGAGCGGCACCATTTTCATGTGTATGAGAGCCAGAATAACTACGACCAACGATAGTTAAGACCAAGTGTGTTTATCTGTCGTAAATCACTGGTGGAGGGTGTGTGTGTGTGTGTGTGTGTGAAGATATCTTAACAACACGTGTATTAGCGGACTTTAACTTTCAATACAAAACACCAAACATATTAACATAGTGCCATGTGATACCTTCACTCCTGACACCTTCACTCCTGACACCTTCACTCCTGACACCTTCACTCCTGACATCTGTATTAGGCCCTCTGCTGTTTGTTATATTCATTAATGATCTTGATTTAGGCATAACTAGTAGGATTAGTAAATTTGCAGATGATACCAAAATGGGGAGAGTGATAAATTCAGACAGTGACTTTGAACACCTTCAAAGAGATCTAGATACCTTACATGAGTGGTCAGTAGACTGGCAAATGAATTTTAATACTGATAAATGCAAGGTACTACAGATAGGGAAGACGAATACAAACGTTAAGTATAAACTAGGTAACACGGAAATAGAAAACTCAGTTTGTGAAAAAGATCTAGGTGTATTTGTTAGCAACGACTTGAAACCTAGAAAACAATGTATTAGCGTTCGCAACAAGGCAAACAGGATTCTTGGGTTCATATCTAGGTCTGTGAGTAACAGAACTGCTGACGTTATCTTGAAACTTTACCTAGCATTAGTGAGGCCACACATGGATTATGCGGTTCAGTTCTGGTGTCCTTATTATAGAATGGACATAGATTCTTTGGAGAGAGTACAAAGAAGAATGACAAAAATGATCCATAATATTAGAAACCTTCCATATGAAGAAAGACTGAAAAGCTTAGGCTTACATTCATTAGAGAGGCGTAGAGTTAGGGGAGATATGATAGAGGTGTACAAGTGGGTAAGTGGGATTAACAAGGGTGAAATGAAAGATGTTCTGAAGCTCAGTAATAACGAAATAACTAGAACAAATGGCTTTAAATTAGATAAATTCCGATTCAGAAAGGATATAGGCAAGCACTGGTTTGGTAATAGAGTTGTGGATATGTGGAATAGGCTACCGAGTGCTATAGTAGGATCGGGGACGCTAGGGAGCTTCAAGACGAAGTTGGATAGGCACATGGAAGTGCTGGGATGGGTGTGAAAGGGATCTGCCCTGTATGGGCCAGTCGGCCTCCTGCAGTATCCCACTTTCTTATGTTCTTATGTTATGTTCACTCCTGACACCTTCACTCCTGACACCTTCACTCCTGATACCTTCACTCCTGACACCTTCACTCCTGACACCTTCACTCCTGACACCTTCACTCCTGACACCTTCACTCTTGACACCTTCACTCCTTATCTATGAGCCTGAATTAACCTTCAGTTCGTGTTACGACAATAAGGTCAAATTAAAATTTTAATTCGAGTGTCATTTTAAATTCGACTCTGACACTTGGCATGATTTGCGACTACCATTTGAATAGGCGACACACAGTACTGGCGTGGGGGTCAAGGTGCATCGCCTCCTCGTGTCATTGATCGATTTAAGGTAATAGTATTTGATCTCCGTGAAGCGTGGCAGCTGTCACTATTTAGCCACTGCCTTACCGTCAGCAATAAGGGGAGGAGGGGGAGATGGTGACTGAGAGGGAGGGAGAACGGGAGGGGGGCGGAGGGGGGGGGGGCACTATCATACACCCTCACACTCAGGGCTGTACAATAATGCGCCAAACATTACGTCAGGAGGTATAGAGAGACGCTGTTTGTCCAAGGTCATCATGGCCAACCCTCGACACCATCTGTGGCGCATCAAGGCATCGAATCGTGTCGCGTCGCTTCTTCTTCTTCGTCTTGCTCTTAACCGACGTGTGTCATCCGGGGCCGGCAAACATCACTGCCAGCCACGACACACACACACACACACACACACACACACACAGCTTGATGTGTTTGATGTACTGCGCCGCACAATGTAAACACGAGGCTAATTCTGCCATGCTCTTGTCGTCCCATTCCCCTTCCTCAAGCAGGAAGGGGTAACGGGAGGAGGAGAAGGGGGTGGTAAAGGGGGGGGGGGAGATGAAGGGAGAAAGGAAAGAGAAGAAGGGAGAAGGGGAGGAAATGAAGAGGAAGGGGAGGAAATGAAGGGGAAGGGGATGAAGCAAAGGGGGATTAGGAGGAGATAATGGAGGAAGGGAAGAAGCTAAAGGAGGGAAGGGGGAAATGAAAGGGGAATGAGGAGATGAAGTGGTGTCGAGGGGAAATGGTTGGGGAAGAAGGAATATAAGGGAGGAGGGAAGGTAAGTGAGGAATGATTAAGAAAGAAACAGGATTTGTCTTAAATCTTTTGAGCGGTTTTCGGATATAGAAACATATCCGAACAGGAATGTGTGTGTGTGTGTGTGTGTGTTTACTATGACGTCACAAACAAACACACTATTGAAATATGAGGCAAATAATGACAATGAAGGAACAGGTTTATTTACGGAAGGCGGCATTAGAGGATATCAAAACAGTGTTGTGATGTAGTCAACAGTGAGTGTCATGAGGTGGAGACAGTGTGAGTGTCTGTCTTGTCACTCACTGGGACGACTGGCACAGGTGACCTTGTTTAACTAAAGGTGACCCAGCTTGACGGTAGGTGACAGCCTGGCCTCTGGTTGTTGTTGTTGTGTTTCTGTGCAGGTGCTTCAACTGCCAGGCTTATTAAGTATGATTTGTTGAGAGAGAGAGAGAGAGAGAGAGAGAGAGAGAGAGAGAGAGAGAGAGAGAGAGAGAGAGAGAGAGAGTACCATATATCACACCCACTGTATGAGTACATTCGTTACCACTATGCATCTTATCTTCATATTATTCATTTCCTGATGACAGCAATTTGCATATTAATAAAAATATGCTTTCAATATTATTCTGGGTACGTGCATGACATATGGCCGGCGCTTCAACACAAAACGCCAGGAATTTTTGGTCTGGCAATTCATTCCAAAAGGACTGGGAATTTTTGTCAATTTATTCCAGTAGAAATGGAATTTGTGGTCAAGAATTACTTAAAAAAAGGTTTGGTATTTTTGGTTACATAATTTGCTTTATAAAGGATAGATTATCTATTTACCAATGAATTAAGAAATTATTGGGTTTTTTTTTTGGAAAAGTACTGGAATTAATTACGAAGACTTTACTTAAAAGGTTTAGTACTTTTCGATCAATAGTTAATTCTGAAAATAATATATTTATTAACCAACCTAATGTAACCGAACCTTATCCCCAATAGTGTTAATCTTTAGATGGGGTGTCTATATCTTTGTGTTCCTCTGTCTCTGGCCCTTAATCACAACACCATCATAACACATTACTTTATACACTACCGCCGTCTCAAATATTTCCCGCCACACTTGGATATATCTTTTATGTGCTTGAAATACTTATAAATGGGAGCCTCGACCAGAATCCAATTAAATTTTATTGGAAAATACCGCCAGCGACTGATTTATAACGGGGCGAAGGGAACAATTCTCTCTCCTGGAGTTTAAGTCTCGGTGTCTCGCGAATTTTTCTGTTTCCGCGAGAACCAGACAAGACAGCGAGACTTTTCTTACGAGAATTTGAGCATTTACGAACGCATTTTATTTAAATCTCCGGTTATCGTGGATTAGGCAAACATCGTCGAGTATTCCCTGCCTCTAAACGTGAAGTAAATATTGTCGAATAATCCCAGCCACTAACGTATATACGGGTACAGACATAGGTACAGTTCACAAACACAACTCTCAAAATACACAGACCCCGAGATGTTATCATACAGTTCACCAGGATTCACTTGACCGGGACTTAACACCGATGTCTTTCCTCACTGTCTTCAAGTTCTTAACAAGACAATTTTCTTCATTCTATTTCAGACACTGTCGGTAGTTAAGAAGATTATTTAAATTTTTTTCTGGGGAGGTGAGTGATTAAAAAGTGACAAAATTTATATATACTTTTTTTTTTCACTTCAGCTTTGTCAAGATTATGAACTTATTTTTTAACCTTTTTTTGTATATATATTTTTGGGGTAAGAAAACACTGAAAACATTTAGTCAGGATTAAAATACGTTGATGACCTCGAGCCAACAGAGGGATGGAGGGGAGGGGGATGGAGAGGGAGGGGGCAGGGGGATGGAGAGGGAGGGGGCAGGGGTATAGAGAGGAAGGGGGCAGGGGGATGGAGAGGGAGGGGGCAGGGGGATGGAGAGGGAGGGGGCAGGGGGATGGAGAGGGAGGGGGCAGGGGGATGGAGAGGGAGGGGGCAGGGGGATGGAGAGGGAGGGGCAGGGGGGTGGATATGGAGGAGAAGGGATGGATGGGGAGGCAGGGGGATGGAGGGGGAGGGGGGCCAACACACCCAAAATATGTAACCAGTTGTTTGGTGGAACAGAATTAAGAATATGACAAACGTGACGTCAAACAGAATGAAAAAAAAAAACAAGACTGGGCCAAGTAGAAGGACAACTTAAGATAAAAGATAACAGAGGTAATGACAATAATTAAAGGGGGAGAGCTAAAGATAGTGGCAGGTTTCATATAGAAAACGTCGGAGGGGAGGCGATAAATTAGACCAATAAGTAATTACGTGATCCCCTAAGATGTGGACCCCTGCCTGGGTAATTAGCAAGGGGCCTGTTGTGGCGTGATGCAGGGCGGCCCCATGACCCCGCCGCGCCGCCCGTGTGCATGACGCCCGCCCTGATATATGGGGGGCGGTGAGGGCCATTCTAGTTCATGGTGGACAAAATATGCACATATATAAATGGTGGAGTAAGAAGAACGCTTTATGTGGTTAGGTTAGGTTAGGTTTTTATTGACGGTAAGGTAGATAATGTGTAATGATATGAAATATTTCGTTCAAGCTTGGCTATAAGTACACTTACTAACAAGACTAGCGAGGTTAAACAAGTGTGATATAACAAACGTACTCAAACTATCCAACCAGGAGCGAACTCGTAGCAATGGTTTTAAATTAGACAAATTTAGATTTAGGCGCGAGATAGGTTTGGAAATAGAGTAGTGGATGAGTGGAATAAGTTACCAAACATTATCATTAACTCGAATACGATGGATAACTTAAAACATAGGTTGGATGGATATATGAGCGATAGGAGTTGGGTGTAAACGGGACTGCCCAGTATAGGCCAATAGGCTCCGTTGCAGTTACCTCCATTCCTATGTTCTTATGTAAAGTTCATGAATTTGTTTGGTGTAGCACAATGATTTTAACCTTTGAGTACAATGATTTAACCCCGGGAGTACAATGTGTTAACTCCTTGAATACAACGAATTAAACGATTTTTTAACCATTTGAATATAATGATAACGCAATGAGTACGATATTTTGACCTACCTATTCCTCGAGTGAGATTATACTGTACTCAAGGGGGTTAAGTCAACGTACTCTGTGGCTTAATGAAAGGCAAAAAATAGTTAATTGCTAAAAAAATAAAGTAGAAACGCGGTCAATGTAGCATAACTCTTGGCAGGGGTGATAAAAATAATCAGACATGCGGTCACTGAGGCAGTTATCTCGTGACCGTGTAGAGATGAACGGTCCAGGTGGTGTGGCGGAGAGGTAAAGGTGAGACAAATGTGCGGTTCTTCTTTAAGGGTGAGGTAAGGGTGAGGTAAGGGTGAGGTAAGGGTGTGGTAAGGGTGAGGTAAGGGTGAGGTAAGGGTGTGGTAAGGGTGAGGTAAGGGTGTGGTAAGGGTGAGGTAAGGGTGTGGTAAGGGTGTGGTAAGGGTGAGATAAGGGTGAGGTAAGGGTGAGGTAAGGGTGTGGTAAGGGTGAGGTAAGGGTGTGGTAAGGGTGAGGTAAGGGTGAGGTAAGGGTGTGGTAAGGGTGAGGTAAGGGTGTGGTAAGGGTGAGATAAGGGTGAGGTAAGGGTGTGGTAAGGGTGAGGTAAGGGTGAGGTAAGGGTGAGGTAAGGGTGTGGTAAGGGTGTGGTAAGGGTGAGGTAAGGGTGAGGTATTTCCTTGATTGTGAGGGAAGTACTGCAGGGGTTACCCGTTCTTCTTAGTCTGGGTCACACACGATATATTAATGATGTAATACGCTATTTCCAGGGTGAGATTGGGGGTTGATCATCACACACACTGCATCACCAGGAGGCAGGAGGCATTACCACTACCCTTTATATTACCGTTTCTTTCAAACAGTCTCCCTACAATTTACTTCAACAGTCTCCCCACCGTTTACTTCAACAGTCTCCCCACCGTTTACTTCAACAGTCTCCCCACCATTTACTTCAACAGTCTCCCCACCATTATCAACTCGTAAAACTTCCTCACACACACAGTTCATCGTCCCCTCTCTCTCTCTCTAATCTTTCTCCCCTCTCCCCTCCTCCCCCTATTCGCTCTGTAAATGACTATTATTATTTACGTTAGGGTATTTCTCATGTTTCATCCGTCAATCTTTTATTCCCCGGATGTTTATCATCCCATTTTCTGATCTCGCTCCCCTTATTGTCACCTCCTCCTCTTCGTCTTCCTAACCACCACCACCTCCTCCTTCTTCCTTCCCCTCATTGACTGTTCCTCTAAAAGACTCTTGTTATTTACCTTTACAGTGTTTGTTTATGTCTGCCGCCCCCCCCCCCCCTCCATGTACGTCTTCCGTTTTTTGTCGACTCTGCTCACCTTCCATTGTTTCTCACCTTCCATTGTTTCTCACCTTCTATTGTTTCTCTCCCCCTGTGCTTTTCTTTCTTTTCCTCCTTCACTCTCCCTTCCTCATTTAGATCTCTCTCCCTTCCCTCACCACCTTCTTCCTCACCTCGCTCGTTCTTAGTGTTACCAAACGTAACCTAAAATTAATTTAAACTAAACTAACTCTAACCTATTCTAACCTAATTTAATTTAACCTAATTTAACTTAATTAATCTAACATTATCTTCTCTTCTTACTACTGTTGTTCTTCCCCATTTATTCTGGTTTATCTTCCTCTTCTTTTTTCTTAGTTCCTCCTATTTATCCTTTACACCCTTTCTTATCACATTTTTCTTCCTCCTCCCTCCCAATTAATTCCATTTAAGCCTTATCTTTCTATTTCTCAATTCCTCTCATCTGTGCCCTTCCTTCTCTTCTTCGTCTCTTTCTCACGTCCTTTGATCTCTTCCCTTTCTCTTTTTAGTCTGCGCTTTCCTTAATTCCTTCCATTTGTTATTCTCTTTCAATTTATTGGACTTTTTTCTCTTCCCCTACATCGTTTTTTCTTCATTTGTTATCTTCCTCTTCTTTCTTCTTCCTCCTCTCATCTTCCTTTTATCTTTCTCCTTCCTCTTCTTTTCTTTTGTGTCTCCTCCTCCTTCCTCTCTCATTATCTTCCCCGTCTCTTCCTTTTATCCGTCCCCTTCTTCCTCCTCCTCATTTCCTCCTTCGTGTCCCGCCATTCTTCTCTTTAGTTGCAGGTTTCTCTCCTTACATCTTCCCCTTCTCCTATATTCTCATTTACTGTCTCATTTTCCCCTCTCGCCATCCCTCTACCGCCCTACACCCTATTCCTTCCCCCCCTCTCTCTCTCTCTACACCCTTTCTTTAATTTCCTCCTCCTCTCCTTCATCTCCTCCTCCTCCTCTCCTTCATCTTCTCCTCCTCCTCCTCTCCTTCTCCCACCCTTCATCTCCACCTCCCCTTTCATCTCCTATTCCTCCCCCACCCTTCGTCTCCTCCTCCTCCTCCCCATCTTCCTTTCCCCCCTCCTCTTCCTCTACACATCATGTTTCTCAGCCTTCTCCTTATTCTTCATTCTCCTGATTTACGTCTCCTTAGATTTATCGTTAATTTCACTTTTCTTCGTTTCCGCTTCATCCCTGTCCGTCTACCTCTCTGACGGACGGACGGACGGACGTGGGGCGGGACGGGGAAGACTGACGGACGTGATAGACAGGTCGGGGTGGAGCGGGACAGGGCGGACGGACGGGCGTGCTTGGGTGGTGATGGGCGGAGCAGATACGTCACGTGACACTTAACCCTCCCCCCCCCCTCCTTTGTCACCACTCAGCCTCGCCCATTGTCCTCGAGTGCAACCCCCTACCCCTAATCCCCCCCCCGTCCCCATCTCCCCCCCCCTCCCTCCTTCTCCCCTCTTCTTTGGCGCTGAGGGGGACCGAAGTTGAGGCGGTGGATGCCGGGTTAGGTTAGGTCAGGTCAGATCAGGTTAGGATAGATATAAAGACATATAAGGACAGGCAGAAAGTTCAGATGAGATTGGAGTTTGTGGATTGTGCTGGATTGATTAGAGGAACCAGAAGGATGGATGGATGGTAGGGGGAAGGTGTTAGGAGGTGGGGAGGGAAGGGGAGAGTGATGGAGGAAAGGAGGAAGGGGGTTGAGGAGAGGATGGATGGATATATGAGCAATAGGGGTTGGGTGTAAATCGGACTGCCCAGTATGGGCCAATAGGTACGCTGCAGTTTCTTCCATTCTTGTGTTCTTATGCTAGCAGGGGAAGGGGTAGGAAGGGGGAAGGAGGATGGGAGGAAGGGGGAAGGGGTATGTTATGAGGGAGGGGGAGGGAAGGGGAGTAGCGGACGATAATGGGCAGTTGGTGAAGGACACAGGTGAGTGGAGGAGGGGGAGGGGAGTTGTTGCTGGACTCTGAGTGATCGCCTGAGAAGTGGTCGTTAGAGGGGGTCGTTAGGGAAGTGGTCGTTGGAGGGGGTCGTTAGGGAAGGTCGTGGTCGTTAGTGGTGGTTGTTTGGAACCTGATCATTTGAGGTGCTTGATAGAAACGTGGTTAGTAGAAGTGGTTGTTAAGGGGGTGGTCGTTAGCGGTGGTTGGATGTCATGCTGTTAATGGGGTCGTTAGTGGTGGCAATTAGTGATGCTAATTAGGGTCGGGTGTACAAAGTTGTTAAAAGTTATTAGTGATAGTTATTAGAGAACGCCACTTGGTTTGGTCGTCAAAGGTATTGTTAGAAATGGTAGTCGTTACACAAGAAGGGTCGTCAGGGGGCAGGAAGGGTAGTTAGCGGACGGTCAGACAGTTCAGGGTAGTTCAGTAAGGTATAAGAGACAGGTAAACATTTGCATATAATTAAGATGAAAAACGGAGGTTAAGGTGATTATTTAATATCTTGTAAATACATAATTCTTCCACAGACACTAAATTAATAATAATAATAGTAATAATAATAACAACAACAACAACAATAATAATAATAGTAATAATAATAATAATAGTAGTAGTAGTAGTAGTAGTAGTAGTAGTAGTAGTAGTAGTAGTAGTAACAACAGCAACAGTAGCCCGGACAGTTGATGAGCGTCAGACTCGTCTCCAAGAAGACAGAACACTGAAGTCGTCTCTCTCTCGACAGAAACATTTAAGGAACGGTTAAGAGGTGCGGCCGCGACAACAATTCCAACAATACCAGGTCTTTAGAAAAGTTTTAACGAAAATATTACAAACTTGTGCACTGCTTTTGGCTGAGAGACACAACACACACTTACCACAGAAACAATACTTCATTTGATTGTAGTTGTGAGCTTGGCTGGTACTTTCACAACTTTCTTTAAAACTTTTTAGCAATAAGGAGTTTGAGGATGGACGAGGGAGAGGGAAGGGAGTGGGTGGAGAGGGATGGAGGGAGTGAGTGGGAGGTAGAGGGAAGGAGTGAGAAGTTGAGAGATGAGTGGTGGACGGAGGAGGGGGTGAGACTGAGGGGGGAGAAGAGAGAAGGGGGTGAGAGGGAAAGGAGAATACCCCCCCCCCCCAAATTAGGGAGTTAAGGTTCAAACATTACTGGAGAGGTGCGGGTCTGAACCACTAATTCAGTATCATAACTCGTTTGCATGTTGAGTGGATCGTAATAATCTTTCTTTGACTTGCCAACTTAATTGTGAGAAAACTCCTTCACATGAACCCCTCTTCATTCCATACTCTCCTTATCCGCTCCCATCTATTCCTTTTCACCTCTCCCATCTCATCCCCATTCCCTCCTATTTCCCCACCCTCTCCCATCTCTTCCCCCCATTCCCTCCTCCCTATTTCCCCAGCCCCAACCCCTTCCATACCCTCCCTAGCTCCACCCTCACCCATCCCATCCCTCACCACCTCTCCCATCACACTAATACACTAATTCTAATTTAAATTAATTGAAACCAATTAAAATATAGTAATTCCTATTATAATGGAGGTAGGAATTGGCTACTTACGGGTTATGTTCGATTAGATGAGTAGAAGTGGATTATGATGAGCAGATTTACTGAAGCAAGCAAGTAGACGTAGATCATGATGAGTACATGAGTAGAAGTAGATAGTTATGAGTAGATGAATAGACCACAATCACTACCACAACCAACAACCATCCAACAACACCACAACCAACAATCACCATCACAGCCATCCACCACAACCGCACTATATTAAATTCTCAGGAACCAAATACATCTACGAGAGACGGAACAATACAAGCGATACAACCCCCCCCCCCCCGTCTCTCTATTCAACAATGCAGGAGTTGAAGGGTCCAGCTGTGTTGAGTGTGCATTGTACACCCGGATGGACTGTCAACTTGGCCACATTGATCGCGGTCAAACCCACACAAGAACCCACTGTTTGACCTGACCTGGCCTGACCTGATATATCCTCTGGCTACCACTCTTAAACTATATCAGATTAAAATAGGATTATTATTATTATTTATTTATTATTTTATGTCTGTGAGTTACTGAGAATTGAACAGTTAACTATTTGGTACAGTTAGTTTAGTGATGTAGTCGAGATTATGAATAAGATCACAAACAAGATTACGAACAAAAAGATACTCAATTTTAACCTTTATAGATCACCTGTTAAGTAGCCCCCCTTCAAGTACTCACCTCAAGTCTGCCTCCTGAGTTCAACCTACCTGAAGTTTAGCCACCCCGGAACTACCTGGAAATAGAAAATAAATATACAATTGTCAGTTCAAGGATATTTTAAGTCAAGCTGAAGTTATTCTTGTAGTTAGATTAGTGAGTAGGAACTTAGGCGGAATCTATGACTAAGTACACACACACACACACACACACACACACACACACACACACACACGCACATTATGCTCATATATACATTCACAAGGGAAAATTGGATGTGTATACATGGTTAGTTCCAGCAAAAACACAAACACACACAGTTACAAATATACTTTCACTAAATACACAAACACACATTAGGTCAAACCACACATACACTCACACAAACACCAACACCTTACCAACCAAACAGTCTACTTTATACACATATTAATCTCCACATAAACATTCAGACCTATACACACCCCCCCTCCCCAACCCTACACACAAACACTCCCCCCCTCCAAGCTCGCCCCCTCTCAACACCCACTACACACTCCTACCCCCTCCCAACACCCCTCACCCCTTTAACACCGCCACCTCCACCACCCCCCCCACCTCGCCGCAGCACTACACAAGTTATGCCACAGGTTCAATAGGTTGGGCCGAATACATCCAATACATATATGCCACAGTGCCAATACAATAGGTGGCAACCATTATCCCGGGCGGGCCATCACCAATACAATAACCCCCGACATTACCACCAACACACAGGGCGGCAGACGCACACTGCCCAGCTGTCACGCGTGGCAGACACACACTGCCTCGCCGTCAGGGACCTTAACATACAGTATATCCTGTTGGATGTACAATGTTCTATGATGCATTGGAATACCTGTGGTGGTGGTGGTAGTGGTAGACGAAGTGGTGTGGTAATGGTGGTAGTGTGGTAAAGATGGTGGTCGTGGTGTGGTGGTGTTATGGTAGTGGTAGTAGTGGCATGGTAGTGGTAGTACTGCTATGGTAGTGGTAGCAGTGGTATGGTTGTGGTAGCAGTGGTATGGTAGTGGTAGTACTGCTATGGTAGTGGTAGCAGTGGTATGGTTGTGGTAGCAGTGGTATGGTAGTGGTAGTACTGCTATGGTAGTGGTAGCAGTGGTATGGTTGTGGTAGCAGTGGTATGGTAGTGGTATGGTAGTGATGGAGGGTCTTCCTCTGTTGTGGTGAGGGAGAAGTGGGAGGAGGAAAGGGGAAGAGGAGGGACACAGAGCAAGGAAGGAGGAGGAGGAGGGAGGAAGATGAGAAGGGAGGTAACAGCACTGTAGATCAAACCTGTGATTCATGTTACTAGGGAGAGGGGCCGAGGAAGGGAGAGGGGCAGGAGGTGTGAGGTAGAGAAGGATGAGAGGAGGAAGAAGGTGAGGATGATGAGAGGAGGAGGAGGAGGAGGAAAAGGAAGACAGTAGGAAGCGGTTAAAAGAAGAGGGGGAATTAGATGGAAGGAGAGACAGACAGACAGACACAGACAGATAAAAGAGAGATAAAATAGAGAAATTGAGACAGAAAAAATCAAAATAAATCACCTTGACATGACACCACCACCCCAAACCTCCCCATTGAGGAAGGTAGACTCAGCTGTGTGACGTCAATAGGCACACTGTACTGTACGTCACCGCTGCCACCATTCCCTCTCTATCCATAACAATGATTCTCAAAATATTGGTATATAAAACTATATCGAAAAAATATATATATAAAAAAAAAATAGAAAAACAGAAAAATTCGTGATAATGTTTTCAAATTTATTTTTGCTTCAAATAAAAATATTTTCGTTTTTATTTATTTTATTTATTTATTGATCTTTAGTTTATTTCGCTGTTTATCATTAATACCCCCCCCCCCCAACCTGTCCCTCTTTTTCTCCGACTTACTCTCGACTTCCCTATCGTTATTTCTTTTCACCATTCTCACCTTTCCTTCCTCAGTTAACCTCCCCTCTCATTTCCCTCTCAGTTAACCTCCCCTCTCATCTCCCTCTCAGTTACCCTCCCCTCTCATCTCCCTCTCAGTTAACCTCCCCTCTCATCTCCCTCTCAGTTAACCTCCCCTCTCATCTCCCTCTCAGTTAACCTCCCCTCTCATCTCCCCCTCAGTTAACCTCCCCTCTCATCTCCCCCTCAGTTAACCTCCCCTCTCATCTCCCTCTCAGTTAACCTCCCCTCTCATCTCCCTCTCAGTTAACCTCCCCTCTCATCTCCCCCTCAGTTAACCTCCCCTCTCATCTCCCTCTCAGTTAACCTCCCCTCTCATCTCCCTCTCAGTTAACCTCCCCTCTCATCTCCCCCTCAGTTAACCTCCCCTCTCATCTCCCCCTCAGTTAACCTCCCCTCTCATCTCCCCCTCAGTTAACCTCCCCTCTCATCTCCCTCTCAGTTACCCTCCCCTCTCATCTCCCTCTCAGTTAACCTCCCCTCTCATCTCCCTCTCAGTTAACCTCCCCTCTCATCTCCCCCTCAGTTAACCTCCCCTCTCATCTCCCTCTCAGTTAACCTCCCCTCTCATCTCCCTCTCAGTTAACCTCCCCTCTCATCTCCCTCTCAGTTAACCTCCCCTCTCATCTCCCTCTCAGTTAACCTCCCCTCTCATCTCCCTCTCAGTTAACCTCCCCTCTCATCTCCCCCTCTGTTAACCTCTCCTCTCATCTCCCCCCCCCCCCAGTAAACCCATTTTTGTTCTCTTCCTTAGCCACCCCTCTCACCCATTTCCTCCTCCTCACTGTCAATCCACTCTCCCCCATCCACCGCCTCCGCTCCGTTTCCTCTCCCCTGCCCCCTCCGAACTCTCCCCGCTTCCTCCTCCCCTCCCCCCACCCTCCCCAGGTCGTCGGGCGGTGCCAGGAGAGTGACGGACGTCTGCTGATGACAACTTTGGCGACAGTTCCCGATGGTGTACGAACCTGACCAACGCTACCAAGGGCGTCTCTCTCCTGTCGGGGTAATGGAGGGAGGGAGGGAGGGATAGAGGGATGAAACTGACCAACGCACTAAGGGCGTCTCCCTCCTGCCGGGGTGAAGGAGGGAGGGAAGGAAGAGGGGTGAACCTGACCAACGCACCAAGGGCATCTCCCTCCTGCCGGGGTGACGGAGAGAGAGCATGAGACTGGGGACTATATATACATACATACATATATACCACGAGGGAGGAGAACCCAACCCCCCCCCCCCCCCTATATCACACCTGAGACAAGAGAGACACCTGAACCATCTCCCACTCTCTACCACATCAAGAACTACCATCAACCAGAACACAAACATCACAACTACCACAAGAACCGCCATAACTACCATAGTACAACCACCCCAAACCACCGCAATCACACCACAACAACAACCACAGGAACCACCACAACCACAAACACCCCCACTTTGTTTTTCTTCCATATTTAACTAATTTCCTTTTTCACGCACAGTACAAAACCTCGATTTCCGCTATAAAGGAATGTGTTGACCTACTCTGGTATTTCTCTGGGTTAGGGCAGATAGATGGTATTATAAATCTGGTCATTGCTGGTATTTGGGCGGAATTTATGGTGGGAAGCGGGACGGTCTGGTATGACACGAATGTTCCGCTGATTTTTGTGTGAAACTTTGTCTGTGAGGGAAGTGCTTGACTTATGTATAGGATGAGGGCTTATGTAGCATGTATGTATTATCTGTATGTGTGTGTATTATGTATAGGGGGTTATGTAGTAATGTATAGGGGTTATGTAGCATGTTTATGTGGTTGTATTATGTATAGTATTCATCCACCATCTTTCTTCCTGCATATTCCATTCATCGCTCAATCTAATATCCAAATATCTGAGGGTTGGCGACCACGGCCCACCAATCCAAAACAGACGATGGTTACCAAGACACACATACCATGAATAAACTTACCATAATAACACCACGTGGCAACACCTCCCATCATGGTAGAGAAAGGGATGGTTTACCCACAGGTGTCATCAGGATAGAGTTAGTTACCATGATAGAGTGAAGTCAAAGTCTTATCAACGAGTAAAAGAGAAAGATCAGAGAGACGAGAAGGTGGATAAGCGAAGAAGTGGAGGAAGAGGCAAGGAGATTGGGGTGGTTGGGGGGAAGATTGGGGTAGTTGGGAGTTGGGGGGGGACATTGGGGTGGTTGGGGGGGGGGGGGAGATTGGCGCCGGAGGAAAGTCTGAAAAGAAGACCGACAGATTGGAAAAGCAGAAGATTTGCATGTATTCAAAAATGGCAGGGGAGGAGGAGGAGGAGGAGGAGGAAGAGGAGGAGGGGGGGATGGGGATAGGACGGAAGGAGGAAGGTGGGGGTAGGAGGAGAGTAATAGGGAGGATGGGGATAGGGTAGGAGGAGGAGGGCAAGGGCGTAGTAGGAGGAGGAGAGGAGGAGGGAGAGGGGTAGGATAGGAGGGTAGGGGATAGGAAGGTGGGGGTAGGAGGAAGGGGGAAGGAGGAGGAGGAGGAGGAGGAGAGGGGTCTAGACGCGGGAAGGAGAGATGGAAGTCTTCCAGGTTGTTTGTTTAACATTTTCCTTCTCATTGTATGGTTATCAGGGAGACAGACGGTGGTGGGGGCAGGCAGTCAGGGAGAGAAGCAAAGGACGGGCCTGCCTGTCTGTCTGTCTGTCACACGGGAGCCGAGTCTTGTCTCCTTACGCTACGACGAACATGAGAGAGAGAGAGAGAGAGAGAGAGAGAGAGAGAGAGAGACCCGAGGGCTTACATAAACAAAAGAAGGCCGACAGCAGACAAAAGTTAGCATACAGTTATAAATGATCCGAGTCAGTGTTAACAAATGTCATCCCTAAGTAAATAAGTCACTTTAAAGGTACATCTGTAAGTTATCCAAGTAAACAATAGTCACTTATATGTAAACAAAAGCCACCCGGAAACTTAGATTATGTAAACCGGACGCATGAGGGAACCTTACTATAAACCAGACGCAGAGCTCTTCAGCACGTCGAATTATACAAACAGAGAGAGACGCACAGACGTAAAACTCGACGTATTGCACAACACGGCGCCTCTTTCCGCCTCCTCAGAATCGCTAACACCTGTACAAACAGACACATACAAGCACACACACTGACACATACACATACTGACACACACACACAGACACATGCACGACACATGTTAATGCCTGGTGCTCCCCCAATGCACCAAGATGAAGAAAGACATAAACACCTTCTCACGAGCCGGAGATAAAAGAGAGGAAGGTTCACGCCAGGGCGAGGACAAACAATGGGAAGAATTAGGGAGTAGAGGAGACGAGCGATCACCGTCAGATAGACCACATTAAACCCGCGCTCACGACCCCCACACTTGAGTTGTAGGACCACCCCTCTTGGAAGGGACCACCCACGGCGGTCTTGGGATCATCCATTGGAGTTTTGGGGACCACCTCGAGGCTTCCAAACTATCTTAAACACGAATCTTGGTACTATCCTGTAAGGTTTAATGTCTTTGTGTATAATTGGGATCAATATGAAGGTTCTGGAACAACCGTGAGGAACTTGGAAGCATTTGGGACCACTTTAAAAGACGTATGACCAAACTACAGGTTACAAATCATCCTTAAAAGAAAGGAGATACAATGAGAGTGTTTAAGATCAATCTGGAGGGTTTTGGAATCAGCCTGGTAGCCTGATCTCCTTTTGACTGGGAACAATTATTTGGTTGTATCTCCCTCCAGCACTCAGGAAACATCATTCAGGATTAAGCTACACCCGTGGCCCGTACAGAGTTAGGAAACCACTGCCAAAACCATATTGTATTATAAAGTAAACAACCTGGTCGTATATATCAAAGTATAAGAGTCATATGCTCGTAAAATACCAGGTGTACATAATATATCATAATATAAACATCATCTGCAGGTAATATATCAGTATACAGGCACAGTGTTCACGTGTCCTGCTCTGCCCCTACGACCCCCCCCCCCCCACACACACAGAGGCTATGTAATTTCGACGTCAACGAGAAGATGAGGCCATGAAAAGAAGAGAAAAAACAAAAACAAGAAGGGGATGTAGTAAGACCTCCCCCCCCCCCCCCCTTCCTCTGTCAGCGGGTGGTAGCACAACACAACAAAGGGCAATCCACACTTTCATCACCTTGACGGAAGGGTGAGGGAGCATGTTTTCGGGGGTGAAGAAGCATCTTGTTGAGGGAGGGGGGGGCCTTTTTTTTTGGGGGGGGGGGGGTTAGAGATACGTGACTGAGGAAGTATGCCTTGAAAAATAACAAACAAATAAATAAATAAATAAACTCTGACTTATGGTTCTGGGTGACGAATAACAATTTTGAGCCAGAGTTCTTAATGATATGAATCATCCATCACTTTTTTAATTACAAGTTTCCTCCATTTTCTCAACACGTCATTATACTTCAGGTAAGCTACTGATCGATGCCACGTCATTATACTTCAGGTAAGCTGCTGATCGATGCCACGTCATTATACTTCAGGTAAGCTACTGATCGATGCCACGTCATTATACTTCAGGTAAGCTGCTGATCGATGCCACGTCATTATACTTCAGGTAAGCTGCTGATCGATGCCACGTCATTATACTTCAGGTAAGCTACTGATGGATACACAAACCACATCTATCATATATCCTCCTCGTTGGGGCGATATTCTCCCCTCGATCTTTACCCTCGCTCAAAAAACCCTAAACAACAACAACAACAAACACAGCAAAACTCACTCCAAATAAATATGTTTACACCACCACTACAACCACTCGCCACCACAACCACTACACTATCACCCCTGCACTATCACACCATCACAACACCAACCACTCGCCACTACAACCACTACAAACAACTCACTGCAACCACTCACCACAACCACCACTACCCACATCACACAGCCTGGAGCAGCAACAACAAGGCTTCCTCGCTGTCCTCAACAGATCCATCAAGCAGCTTCTTCACATCTCGTAGTGCTCGAGGGGGTCAGGGATTAAGGAGTCTACCCTTCCCTCCCCAATTCTTACACACACACACAACCCCACTACACTTAGCACAAATTTTAACTCGATACCTCCCACCGCCATCACTGTATAGTATCTTAAATGACGTTGTTCCGGGTTTTTTCTCATCAACGAGTTAGGTGAAAAAAATAATTAACGCTAGTAACTTTATGGCTTCAAGTTTGGGATCTTTTTCAAAACACCAAGTAATAAAGAGTTGTTATTATTGTTGTCTAAAACCCTAAGGCTTCTCTCCTCCTTGTTGGTGTGTGTGTGTGTGTGTGTGTGATGTATGGGTGTGTGCCAGTGAGAATCGTGTATGCCAGGTGGGTGTACACAGGTGTAGCAGGTACAGCAGGTGCAACAGGTGTAGTTGGTGTAGCAGGTGTAACAGGTGCCGCAGGTGTACACGGGTGTAAGAGATGTAGCAGGTGTAAAAGGTGGAGTAGGTGTAGCAGGTGTAGCAAGTGTAGCAGGTGTAACAGGTGGAGTAGGTGTAGTAGGTGTAGCAAGTATAACAGGTGTAGCAGGTGTAAACAGGTGCAGCAAGTGTATCAGGTATAGCAGGTGTACACAGGTATAACAGATGTAGCAGGTGTAACAGATGCAGCAGGTGTAAAAGATGTAGCAGGTGCAACAGGTGCCGCAGGTGTAACATATGTAGCAGGTGTAACAGATGTAGCAGGTGTAGCAGGTGCTGCAGGTGTAACAGGTGTAGCAGGTGTAACAGATGCAGCAGGTGTAACAGATGTAGCAGGTGTAACAGGTGTAGCAGGTGTAGCAGATGTAGGAGGTGTAACAGGTGCTGCAGGTGTAACAGATGTAGCAGGTGTAGCAGGTGCCGCAGGTGTAACAGATGTAGCAGGTGTAACAGGTGCTGCAGGTGTAACAGGTGCTGCAGGTGTAACAGATGTAGCAGGTGTAACAGGTGCTGCAGGTGTAACAGATGTAGCAGGTGTAACAGATGTAGCAGGTGTAGCAGGTGCTGCAGGTGTAACAGATGTAGCAGGTGTAACAGGTGCCGCAGGTGTAACAGATGTAGCAGGTGTAACAGGTGCTGCAGGTGTAACAGGTGCCGCAGGTGTAGTGTAGATCACAAGCTTCCCCCTACCGTAAGGCCGCCACCTACTACCCCTCCCCAACTCCTCCCTCCCTCCCTCAACCCCCCCCCCCCACCTTCCTTGCTATCTCCCTCCCCAAGTTCCTGTTTACCTCCTTTTTCTCTGTTTCTCAATCCTCTCTCTCCAGTTCCACTCCAAGTTCTTCTGGAGAAGTGCCAGGTCCTTGTTAAGTCTTCCCCCATGTCCTTCTCATGTGGTCCTTCTAATGTCCTTCCCAGGTTATAAGGGTCACAGGTACACTCACTCACCCCTCCCCTCACACAGGTCGTTCAGGTGTCCCCCAGGTCACATAACAACAGGTCACGACCACCAAAACCTTCATGACTCACGACCAAGAATATAATCCACAGTTAGTACCTTCCCTACGCTACCATTAACTCAATTATATTACACTTATATTTTCCTTTAATTCTCTAGTATTGGTGACTCTTCTCTATATATTGAACTTATCTCCATAACATTACCGTTTTATGATTCTTCTATAATCTATAAATATCAATAATTGGATATAATACAACATTCAATTGGTCCGTAAACCGACAATAACAACAACAACGTGAAGATAACTTGTCACCTGACGCACCTTGCTCCTCATACCTGCCACATCTTCTGGCACTGGTTTGGCACCCTTCTCCTCTCCCCCCTGGCACTCCTCTTCTTCCCCCTTGGCACCCTCCTCCCTCTGGCATCCTTCTCCTCCCCTGGCACCCTTCTCCTGCCCCTGGCATCCTCCTTCTCCTCCCCCTGGCACTCTCCTATCTAGTACGCCTTGGTCTCTTCTTTCCACCAGACACTCTTTAGCTCCACCTCTTGGCACCCCTTAGTCCCCACCTCCTCTCTGGCACCCCCTGTCACTGACACTCTCAGCCACCTTTGCTTACCCAGCAGTGTCACCTTTGATAATGGCCCCCTCCTACCAGAAGCACCCTTTGGCATTAGGGCCCATGATAATAGGCCAATAACACTGGCATCTCTTGGCATTGAACACAGACATCCATTAGTACCTTGCCCTCCCTTCATATTGACTCTGGTACCCCCTTAAATATGGCATCACTTACACCGGCCCCCTTAACTCATATTGGCACTGGCACCCCCTTAACACCTCACACCCCTACACCAGATCCCCTTAGCTCTCACATCCTCCTGCACCAGGCCCCCTTGACACTACCGGCCCCCCCCCCCCCTGGCACAGTGCCACTCCCCCCTGGCAGGTACGCACGCCACCCCACGTCATTTCTTACTGTCAACAACAGACTCGTGCCAGCCCTCTTACTCCTCGCTAATTTTAATCAACAATGGACAGCACATTAATATACGAGCGTCATATCCCCCTCAGGTATGCTAAAGGAGTATGTCCGTAGATAAACATTGCCTCAGTGACATATCACCTCAAGGAGTATAACCAGTTTATAAATATATCAAGATGGGTATGTCATTAAACTTAATATATTCACAACATATCGGATCTTAATTATGTTCCGGGAGGAGTCTATTGCTTTCATAATGTATGTTTAGTATAGTGTGTTATATACCGTAAAGTATGCGCATCACATTGACTTTAGATCTCTATGTTGAAGGAATATATTGAATCCATATTTCACTCAAACTCTAAATAAATTAACGAAGTTGTCTCATTCTCACCCAAGAGGGAGGTTGCCACTAAAGGACAGGCAGGTCTTCTGTAACAAAAGGCTTTAACTCTGGAAAATGTGGACAGATATTGCTCATTACTTAAGCGGTCCGAGGTCTTGTTCTGATATATTCACTCGTCAAGTTTGGTTATAATCCACCATTCTTTGTCTCACTCACTGTGTTCATTGCTCTTTGGCACTCAGACGGACGGGTGTAGGGATGTTTGGATGCAGGGACGGACGGATGTAGGGATGTTTGGATGCAGGGACGGACGGATGTAGGGATGGTTGGATGCAGGGACGGACGGATGTAGGGATGGTTGGATGCAGGGACGGACGGATGTAGGGTTGTTTGGATGCAGGGACGGACGGATGTAGGGATGGTTGGATGCAGGGACGAACGGATGTAGGGATGGTTTTGGATGCAGGGACGAACGGATGTAGGGATGGTTTTGGATGCAGGGACGGACGGATGTAGGGATGATTGGATGCAGGGACGGACGGATGTATGGATGGTTTTGGATGCGTGGTACACGGTAAACTATGTGGTGCACGGTAAACCATGTGGTACACGGTAAACCATGTGGTACACGGTAAACCATGTGGTACACGGTAAACTCTTAAGTTATTAATAAAAAGGTACGAGTGTCAGGTGTGAGGAGGAGGCGTTGGCAGGTACAGGCGGGTACACCACGCAGCTATAAAAGCTACGTCTAGCTGTCAAGCTAACTCACCTCTTATGGCACTTAAGGGGCCACACTACTGTCTTAAAAACATATTATATTTTAATAATTTAGATCATATCATGGAGGGTGTTGTATGTGTAGCTGTGTGTGTAACAATATGACAGACACAACCTCTTGAAACAATAAGCTCACTTCACCAAACAACTCTCCATCATTCTCAAACAAATGGTAAGGATCAAGTACAATTAAGCATCACAAGTAAACACTAATACTAAATTCACCTGAAGTTAAATTAAAGTGACTCAAGACTTAATAATTTGAGTCACTGGTTCATAGCTTCAGTGGTTCATCTGTTTCACTGGTTCAGAGCTTCATACTCCTCGAAACACTCCATTAACACACTTCTTTACATATTCACTCTACTAACACACTCTTCAACACACTCCTCCATATATTTCTTCAACACTCTACATGCACACTCCTTCACAGACACACTTCACCACACACCCCATTGACACACTTCTCTAACACACTCTTTAACATACTTCAAGATTTTAACAGCTCTATTAATGACTCAATCTATCTCTTTACCCCTCTTCTTCCTCCTCTTCCTTCTCCTCCTCGCCTTCTTCCTCTTTCTCACTATCGTTAATCATCCTCACTGGCCTATCAGTCATCATACCTCCACATGTTCTTACCTTCTAAATATACTCTACCATCTACACGTGGTCTTCTGAGTGCTTCCACACACACACACACACCTTTATATATCACCTTATCAACTCTCTTAATTCCTATAGTTATAAGCAGGATACTCACTCGTGCTCATAATCTTAATTTAACTTTACATTACGTGTATACACACAGGAAGGCTCCAACACACACAGTCCTTTACGCTGTCTGGTTACACATTCCAACACTTAACATTTTTCTATTTATCAAGATTTACATTCCATCTACAATTTTTCTTCCTTATAATATTTAATCCTCAATTTCTACTATTTTACAGCCATCTATGTTTATTGCAAACAACAAAATCATCATTATCTCCAATATGTTAATTTACTTGTTCGATTAAAAATATCCTCATTTCTGGAGTTACAGTTTACTCTAACGTGTAATGTGTTAAAGTCACCCAACAGCCTCTTGTAATGGTTCTTCCATGAAAACAACGAAACAGAGAGGAAGACGAAACATTACCTTGTGGAACACTCATTACTGTAATACTTCCGCCGTTACCATTCTTACTTCTGCTACCTATGTTATTAAAACTAGTATTACTTTTACAATTAGAAATACAGGGCGTCCTTGAATTATCTGACCTATTTTAATGTTATTATCCTCAAAAGTATTATAGTTAGAACGCGTTGGTTTTATCATACTCGATTAACAACTCATGCGTCAGGGTTCGAGCAATGAACTTCAGGTTTCGAAATAATATTCAAATCACTAAGTTGTTCCTCCGCTTGTGTGTGTGTGTGTGTGTACGTGCACCCCAGCATATGTATTTCGGTGTATTACGAGCCGGTGTACACACGCGCACGCAGGCAGGCACGCACGGAGATCTACGTACTTGCGTGTGTGCCAAATGATCGCGATAGTCATATAACTTAAATAGGTATATCTCGTTATAGCGGACACATAGTCTAGTCTCTCATTAATTCACTTCTCTTCTGACTTGAGACTATTTTTATTCATTATTCAAAAACGTCACTGTGAATATCAGCTCTCTTAGCTGTCAGTGGTGGGCTGTCTGTCAGTGGTGGGCTGTCTGTCAGTGAGCTATCAGGGGTGATTTGTATGTGAGCTGTCAGTGGTGGCTGTCAGCTGTCTTTTGCCATTCAAACAACAGAAGCTTGAAAAGATGACTCGAATTAAACACACAGAGAACCAATTAACCACACAACCAATTAAATAACCATCCAACCAACCAACCAACCAAACCAACCAAAGTAATCAGCAGATGAAGATAATTAACCCAATCCTCATCAGGGAAACACAAAGGAAGTAAAAAGGAAAAAAGAAGAAAAAAATTAGCATATTAATGATCAGTCGTCCAGGCCAGACACCAGTGATCTACTTGTTCTGCTAATTATGTCTCCTTCATTCTTCCTTCTTTGTCCTTCTCTCTTCTTTTCTTTCTTGTCTTCCTTCCAATCATTCTTCTCCTTTCCCAACTATAGACTTTTCTAACCTAACCATTCCTAACCTAACAACACCAACAACAGCTGACAGAAGAGTAAGAACATATGCTCAGTAATGTGTCTCAAAACGCAAGTTGAACCACACGCTAAAGTGACTCCTTTCACACCAGAGTCGGCAGGTGTAGGTGGGTCGACAGGTGGAGTGGGTGGGCAGGTGGAGTGGGTAGGCAGGTGGAGTGGGTAGGCATGTGTAAGTGGGTGGGCAGGTGTAAGTTGGTCGGCAGGCGGGGTAGGTGGGTCGACAGGTTTAAGTGGGTGGGCAGGTGGAGTGGCTAGGCATGTGTAAGTGGGTGGGCAGGTGTAAGTGGGTGGGCAGGTGGAGTGGGTAGGCAGGTGGAGTGGGTAGGCATGTGTAAGTGGGTGGGCAGGTGTAAGTGGGTGGGCAGGTGTAAGTTGGTCGGCAGGCGGGGTAGGTGGGTCGACAGGTGTAAGTGGGTCGACAGGTGGAGTGGGTGGGCAGGTGGAGTGGGTGGGCAGGTGGAGTGGGTAGGCATGTGTAAGTGGGTGGGCAGGTGTAAGTTGGTCGGCAGGCGGGGTAGGTGGGTCGACAGGTGTAAGTGAGTGGGCAGGTGGAGTGGCTAGGCATGTGTAAGTGGGTGGGCAGGTGTAAGTGGGTGGGCAAGTGTAAGTGGGTCGACAGGTGTAGGTGGGCAGGCAGGGTAGGTGGGTCGGCAGGCAGGGTAGGTAGGTCGGCAGGTGGAGTGGGCGGGCAGGTCGGCAGGTGGAGTGGGTGGGCAGGCAGGGGAGGTGGATCGGCAGGCAGGGTAGGTAGGTCGGCAGGTGGAGTGGGCGGGCAGGCAGGGGAGGTGGATCGGCAGGCAGGGTAGGTAGGTCGGCAGGTGGAGTGGGCGGGCAGGTCGGCAGGTGGAGTGGGTGGGCAGGCAGGGGAGGTGGATCGGCAGGCAGGGTAGGTAGGTCGGCAGGTGGAGTGGGCGGGCAGGTCGGCAGGTCGAGTGGGCGGGCAGGTCGGCAGGTCGAGTGGGTGGGCAGGTGTGATGAAGCAACAACGTAATTAACTTCATTAACCACGTGACTACGACGCGCCATAAGACATCATCAATCATCATCCATATCTTTGAGACATTTACCTGTATGGGAGTAGTTGGTAGCGCGCGTGTTTGGCTGCTGCCCTTTATGATGTGTATACCTCGTGACAGGCAGGTGATAGGGGGTGTGGGGGATGGATGGATGAGGGGGGGGGGGTATGTAGGGGGAGGAAGACGGGGGATATTTGACGTCATAAATATACCTTCTCTCCCTACCTCTTAATACCTGCCTAAATAAGGAAAAAGTTGGTCGTGTCTATTATCCCATCATAACGTACACACACACACACACACACACCCCTATACTGACCAGGTGTGAGTATCATCTTGTCACGTGATCATATAACCTGATGACGTCACGACTACTCCGTGATGTCACTCCTACGTCATATTTAATCTCGGGGGGGGGGGGGGGGGGGGTTATTCCGGTCCAACAGCCAACCATTACGGGAAAGGTCAGAGTCGTCGTTGTTTTTTTTGTTCGGATTTTTTTTTCGTGTACCAAGACCCCGAAATAACTTGTTTGTTTGTTTTATATGCTTGTTTATTTATCTTTCTTGTTTGTTTACTTGTTTGTCTGTCTCTGTCTTATATGTTTGTTTATGTCTGTGCATTGTGTCTATCTTATGTTTGTGTCATCTGTCTGTCTCTGTTCCATTCACCTTTCCATTCGTTTTCTGGATCGCTATTTACCTGTTCCGTGTTTTTCATTTCGTTTTCTCTCTATCCCTTCATTATCGTCCTACTCTATATTCCTTCCCACTCTCTCTCTCTCTCTCCTTCTCTCTCACTTTCACTTTCTCTTCCACTCCATCCCACTCTCTCCTAATCTTCCAACCCCTTTTTCTCCCACTCACTATCCCACTTATTCTACCTTTCACCCTCCCACTCTCACACTAACCCTCACTCCCCCACCCTCCCACTCAGCCCTCACTCTCCCACTCAGCCCTCACTCTCCCTCCCCCCCACTCTCCCACCCTCCCACTCTCACACTAACCCTCACTCCCCCACCCTCCCACTCAGCCCTCACTCTCCCACTCAGCCCCCCCACTCTCCCTCCCCCCCACTCTCCCACCCCCCCACTCTCACACTAACCCTCACTCCCCCACCCTCCCACTCAGCCCCCCACTCTCCCACTCAGCCCCCCACTCTCCCACCCCCCCACTCTCACACTAACCCTCACTCCCCCACCCTCCCACTCAGCCCTCACTCTCCCACTCAGCCCTCACTCTCCCTCCCCCCCACTCTCCCACCCTCCCACTCAGCCCTCACTCTCCCACTCAGCCCCCCCACTCTCCCTCCCCCCCCACTCTCCCACCCCCCCACTCTCACACTAACCCTCACTCCCCCACCCTCCCACTCAGCCCCCCACTCTCCCACTCAGCCCCCCACTCTCCCACCCCCCCACTCTCACACTAACCCTCACTCCCCCACCCTCCCACTCAGCCCTCACTCTCCCACTCAGCCCCCCCACTCTCCCTCCCCCTCACCCTCCCACTCAGCCCCCACTCTCCCTCCCCCCCCACTCTCACATTTTTAATCATCATATTCATATTCAATTAGTAGGGAAAATTGGTTCATCAAGACCCATTAAATTTTATCCCTCTTTTAATGGGGTTCCCGGCGGGATCCACCACTGATTTTACTCTTCATTGCTCTCTCTCTCTCTCTCTCTCTCTCTCAATTGACCTTTCTCTCTCTCTCTCTCTCTCAATTGACCTTTTTTACGCTAATGCATTTTTACCATGAAATTTTTTGATTATTTTTCCGCGTATTATTTTTAAACTCGATATTTTTTTACCTAAGTGCGATGACTTAACCCCTCGAGTACGATAACAACCCCTTGAGTACGATAACAACCCCTTGAGTACGATAACAACCCCTTGAGTACGATAACTTGACCTCCTGAGTATGATAACATAACTGCACCAACTAACATACTGACCATGCAAGGTATACAGTATATCAGCTATGTTAAATATACCAAACCGAGGAGGAAGATGGGTGAAAAATATGAAAAATATACCCGAAGTGGCAACCCATGACACGTATGATGAGGATAAATATAACTCCAGGACTTAGTTGGGGGGGGGGGCAGGAAGGGGGGGGAGAGAGGAAGGGGGGGCAGGAAGGGGGGGGGGAGAGGAAGGGAAAGGGAGAGCAGCTGAGAGAGAAGAGAGAAGGGTAAGGGAGGAAATGGGACTAAGAGGAAGAGAAAGAGAGTAAGGGAAGAGGAGGAGGAAGGATAAAGAGGGCGAGAAAGAATGAAGAAGGTAAGAAAGGGAGGGAAAGAGGAAGAAGGGGAGGAGAAGGAAGGATGAAGGAGAAGAGGAGGAGGAGGAAGATGAGGACATCACACAGCAGAACACCTGAGGCGGAAGTGCAGGTAAAACAAAAGCTTCAAATCTCTATTAAATTTTTATCGGTTGAACAATGTCAAGCTTTTACCTGAGGTTATACTGACGGCCGGTGACAATAACCCACACACACACACACACACTCGGCCAGCGTCGATTGCCAGTCAATGCACTTCCTTTTTTGTTGGCACAGCGTTGTCAATTTCCGGCCATCTGACAGCAGCGTTTTGTGTGCCCGACACTTGACACATACAACATCCTCAATTGAACTCACTAAGAAATAAATATATATATTGTGAGTTTGTGAACCATGATATTTTTACTTTAGGTGACTGTGTTTAGTCGACGGCCCGGTGGAGACGCCTAGCTATCACACCTGCTGCATGTCCCCGCTGTCTCAGGAAAATGTGTACACACTACCTCATACACAGTTTGGTTAGGTTAGGTCAGATTACGATAGGTTGGCGTTAGGTTAGTTTAGGATAAGTTACGTTAGGTTAAGTTAGGTTTCATTAGATTTGCTTAGTGTTAGGGTGGTTGATCTTCACGTGAACTAAGCTGGGTGGAGATTCTTCAGGTGAACTAAGCTGGGGTGGAGATTCTTCAGGTGAACTAAGCTGGGGTGGAGATTCTTCAGATGAGCTAAGCTGGGGTGGAGATTCTTCAGGTTATTCCTAATATTTTGCATAGAAAATCATATTAAAAAAAACACGTCAAAAACACAGACTATTAAATGAAACTTTACACCAGAATTCATCTCGATCCACCAAACATTCAACGAGTCACTGATGAATAACATTTAAGACAGATAGACAAACTGACAGACGTGACACTACTGTATATACTCCTCTCTGAGCCTGCCGGCGAATAATTAAAAACCTTTACCTCATCCGCCTCTATTCGACACCTCATGAATCAGTACAGTTCTCACCATTCATTCAAAACACCGAGTCAAATGATTCACACAGTTCGAATCAGTTACTCGTTCACCATCATCATATTCCTCTGATATCTGAAGATTCTCAAAGATTCGTATGGTAAATTTTCCTCGTAAATGAAGACGTAAGACTGTAGCTACCGTAGCAATAATACTAAATAACATCAACAATGGTGTGAAATCTACAACTGTTCCGAGACTCTTAACGAATAGATTCTCTTAATATCAGAGAATTAACATAAGAGTCTTCGTATTCTCAGACGTTGGTTTATACGGACACGGCGCTGCTATTGGTCTTCCCTCATTATGGCATTCTACCACAAATTCCTTTGGTTTAGGGCGAAAAAAGCTTCCTCATTCTCCTCGTGATGAAGATAGACACCCGACTACCGCTCCCGAAGACGCCATTGTTGTTGTTGACGTCCTCGTTGTAACGTCACCTCAAAAACGCGAATTTCGGCGATCAAAAAAAAAAAAAGTGTATCGTTGCTTTTCGTCAGTAGTTCGTCACCGAGAACTGTTATTTGCAGTAATTATTACGAAGTAAATGCAATCTTCTCAATAATAATATTAATAATAAAACACAGATCTGATTCTCGTGATGTTATTTACCCAAAGTGACATGTTTTTACCAACTCTTGAAATATCTGTATTGCGTACAGCGAATGTTACGGTATTTATGTACTTAGATCAAATATTATGAGACTTAGGTACGTAAAGCAAGTGTCACGAGACTTACCGTATGTGCGCTGAATAAACGTCACGAGATTTATGTGCGCAGAGAGAATGCTTAAAAATCTTGAGGTGCGCAGTAAGAACGCTGAGAGAACCGTAAAGCAGAGAATGAATGTTTGTAGCCCTGTGAGGCGTGGAGAGAATGATGTAAGCTTCCGGTGTGTACAGAATGAATGTCTCGAAGCTCACGGAACAAGCCAACTGGGGAATGATGCCATGTGGGTTACGACGACCTGTGTGTTAGGGGGCAGATTTATTACAGAGTCTCCCTGGGTCTGGGAGAGAGAGAGATATTTTACCTTATCCTCAGTTCCGTGCAGCTATTCAGTCCTCTCTCTCTCTCTCTCTCTCTCTCTCTCACACACAGGGGACCAACAATAAAGATCTGGCCAGACAAGTTATGTTGTAATTACAAAAATGTACTTTAGTCACGAGCTTTGTGTGTTGGCCTTTGTAATACAGCCAGAATTATGTTGTACACAGCCATGTAAGTGTTAGTTGTGTAAGTGTAAGTTGTGTAAATGTTAGTTGTGCAAGTCTAAGTTGTGTAAGTGTAACCGTGGAGGAATTTTGTTGTTGTTGTTAGTTGTGTAAGTGTAAGTTATGTAAGTGTTAGTTGTGTAAGTGTAGGTTGTGTAAGTTGTGTAAGTGTTAGTTGTGTAAGTGTAACTGTGAAGGGATTTTGTTGTTGTTTTTATTTATTTCACAGAGGTTTGTTATTGTTGGTATTGTTCGTTTTATTATTTTCGTACTAGATGTTACTTATTATTATTATTATTATTATTATTATTATTATTATTATTATTATTACCAGGCGAAATTCTTGAACAATATCATGAAAATTATTTGATAATTAGCTCAGATCACAGGTGAGTTTGTGTTGACTCTGCAGGTGAGTGTTGACACCAGGAGGCAGGACGTGACAGCAGATACGTGTACAGGTATTACGATAATGATAATTGAAATCTAATTAAGTTTAATATCATGATAATAGCAAGGATGATGGACATGTTGAGAATGATGATTTATGTATGAGACAGAAAGACAGACAGGACAGACCGACAGGATACCCTCACTTCATCACACACACTGTTGAAATAAAGGTCCCGAGGTTTGCAGTGGGGCGGTAAGTAATGTGAGAGGATTGTGGAGGAGGGGGGGGGGAGGCAACGTGGGGGAGTGATGGTTTAGAATCTAGTGTGGGGGGGGGGGGAAGGGAGGGGAAGGAGGGCTGTAAAAGGGAGGTAGAAGAAAGGGGAAGGGGTGACGGCGAAAGGAAGGTAAGGGAGGAGGAGGAGAAGACGATGATGGAAAGAGGAGGAGGAAACAATGAAAGGGAGGTAGGAGGAGGAGGAAGAAAAGCGAGGGAGAAGGGAAGAGCTTGTCATTCAACCCAATAGGGCGGAGACCTCAATGGATGATTCGCACGATTAAATAAAAAAATAAAAGAAAGGTATTTACGGATACAGATAAGCCAGGTGAAGGGTAATAAAACACCACCAATCATATCCCTAGTTGACTCCAAGAGATACTAATCATTGGCTGGGAAACCCGTACCCGTGATCACACATGAAGACTTCGTATATGAACACACAAACAACTCTCCCAGCCACTGATTATATCTCTGGTAGTCATCCAGGGATATGATTGGCTGTGTTTATAATATTCCTGGCGTATCTATGAGCACTATAATGGCTGGTTTTATTATTTACATTTTGGATTATCTCAGGAAAAATGCCATTGGTGTATAATTATTTCCGGTTTCAATGTTGACGTCTGACTCCACCAGTTTTTTATGTAACCACAAAAATGTTTCTCCATTACAGAACGCATTGTAATATAACACAACCCTGATATAGCAACATATAGAAACTCTTCAGTATCCGGGTAAGAGAGAGTGAATTTCGAAAAACCAATACGAGTAACTTTTATACTAAGAACAAGCTACCTGTTGAATAGATGATCATAGTAACATTATTAAGCAAACATTTATACCACACACACACACGAAATCTTTACCAATATCATGTCATTCTGTTGCTGTCACTATAACCTCCTTATCCACCACCAAAACCATAAGTCTAGACCCCCGTCCCCTCCCCCCACATGCCCCGTCCCCTCCCCCCACATGCCCCCGTCCCCTCCCCCCACATGCTCCCCGTTCACTCCCCCACATGCCACCGTCCCCTCCCCCCACATGCCTCCCGTCCCCTCCCCTCACATGCCCCCCCGTCCCCTCCCCCCACAATCCCCCCGTCCCCTCCCCCCACATGCCTCCCGTCACCTCCCCCCACATGCCTCCCGTCTCCTCCCCCCACATGCCCCCGTCCCCTCCCCCCACATGCCTCCCGTCCCCTCCCCCACATGCCTCCCGTCCCCTCCCCCACATGCCTCCCGTCCCCTCCCCCCACATGCCTCCCGTCCCCTCCCCCCACATGCCCCCGTCCCCTCCCCCCACATGCCTCCCGTCCCCTCCCCCCACATGCCTCCCGTCCCCTCCCCCCACATGCCCCCCGTCCCCTCCCCCCACATGCCCCGTTCTCTCCCCCCACATGCCCCCGTCCCCTCCCCCCACATGCCCCCCGTTAGTCTGTAGGAAGCACAGTGGGGGACATTTAGCTGTGAATCATGGTAGAAAAACACATCAATTTACATAACTGTTAAATAGTAAAATACGTAAACATACATAACTTTATACATATTTGTTACGTCATATAATATACACAAGAAACTACGTAAATATACACAACTCAATATATAAAATACATAAATATACATAGCTAAATACATACTCGTTACATAAAATACAATATATTACCATAACAAAAATACATAACCGAGAAATTATACATATACTCCATTATATATAATTTATGTACCAACTATTATTATCATTTAGCAACATATGTAACTTAATTATACAGCTCACACTTGGTACCTGTTATGGGCGTTACACCTGAGTTAATTAGCGCACCGGAGGAAGGTATGACTGAGGTGTGGTAAAGAATCACTAAATGTTATGTAGATTATGAGTAAATTTGCCGTGTGTGTGTGTGTGTGTGTGTGTGCGTATGTGTGTGTGTGTGTGTGTGTTAGTATCTATCTCACTCCCTGGTTTATCCTTCTTTAATCTTCCTTTCTCCCTTCCTTCAACCTCCCTCAAATTCCTCTTTCCCTCAGACTTCTTTCTCCCTCCCTTTATCCTTTCATTCTCCCTCATTCAACTCCCTTCTCTCTTTATTTATCCTCCCTTCCTCACACCCCTCCCTTCTTTCAATCTTCTTCACCCTTCTTTCCCACTTCCTTCATTCTGTCTCCATCAAAATCTCTCACATTCCTCCACCCTCTCTTATACTTCCTCCCCTCCCTACTGTATCCCTCATCCTTTCCTCCCTCCCTCCCTACACTCTCCCTCACATAATCCCTCTATTCACTTCAACTCCCTCCCTCCCTCCCTCCAGTCAGGTGTCAGGGAGGGAAGGGCCGGATGGAGTGAGGTGTTGAGTTACAAGGTAAATTTTACGTGAGATGTGCTCAGGTGGTGACTTGGGGGGGGGGGGTGAGGGCGGAGAAGAGGGGGGTGGGGAGGAGGAGGTGATAGAGGGGGAGAAGGAGGGGGGGGGTCGTAATGGGAGAAGGTTAGATTAGGTTAAGTTATGTTAGGTTAGATTAGGTTAGGTTAGGTTAGATTAGGTTAAGATAGGTTGGGTTAGATTAGGTTAAGATAGGTTGAGTTAGATTAGGTCAATTTAGATTAGATTAAGTAAGGTTAGGTCAGTTTAGACTAGGTTAGATCTAGATTAGGTTAGGTTAGGTCTACTGCCGTGTAAGCCAGCGAGTGGGGTGGTGGTGGCCCAGGTAGCAACAACAAAGGTGTATTTAGAGGCGGGAAAAATAAGGGTTGTGTCCAGCAGCAATGATGGTTTGTGGTGAGAGGGAGACAGGTGAGGAAATATCAAACGTTGGCTTGAAAGTAAACCTCCATATAACGGACTTTTCTCTCCATATAGCCACTAAGAAGAGAGTTTCATATCTAACAGACCCTCGATATTACGGTCTCTCATCTCTATATAGTTTGTTCGACTGAAGTTTCATATGTAACGAACCCTCGATATAACGGACATTCCTCTCCATATAGTCCGTTAACTAGAGGTTTTACTATAAAGCATCGCTGAATCCTGTACTGTGGGATACTCTGACTCTCTGTGGCTCTCAATGGCTCCAAGTGACTGTTGGGAAGTAGTGTGTGTGTGTTATCATCATCGTCGGACACAACAACTGACAAGAACAAGAAGAAGGAAGAAGTCAACCATGTCAACAATTCGTCTACTCTCACGAAATAAATGTTTCCTCTCATAATACGAGTATATCAAGATCTCTTTTTTTTCCTCCCAGGGTTGTATTTCACCTTTAATAAATAACTAATTATTAATAACTAAGGCTAATAACTGCTACAAAAGACTTATAACTAATAACGTCCCTCTCCCTTCATCCACCCCACGTAAAGCAATACTGTACTTCCCTTCTCTTCCACCTTCCTCCCTTCCTTCAAGCACTACCCCCCTCCCCAGCATTACCTCCAACACCCCCACCAACGTTGAGGTGTAGAATCAAATCCAACTTGGGTACATATCAGACCCGGGTACCACTCCTCCTCAATCGCCTACGTGGCTTATCACTGTCATGAGGCGAGCGAGGCCGTAATTTTGGCCCGGTTCCGACACAGTCTTTTGTGAAGGGGGGTGGGGGTTGGGGGGGGGGGGAGGGAGGGAGGGGGCGCATTGTCAAAGGTTCAATGGCACTCCGTCGAGGAACTCAGAAAGAAGCACCGAAATTTACGAGAGGTCTTGTCGCTGTTTGAACTTCGTCACTGTCGACTTGTGCTCGTCACTGTCTATTATGTACGTCACTGTCTTTTATGTCCGTCACTGTCGTCTATGTCCGTTACTGTCGACTTGCGTTCATCACTGTCTCTTACGTTCGTCACTGTCTTTTATGTCCGTCACTGTCGTCTTACGTTCATCACTGTCGTCTTATGTCCGTTACTGTCGACTTGCGTTCATCACTGTCGTCTTACGTCCATCACTGTCTCTTAACACCCATCACTGTTAGGTTAGGTTAAATTGGTTAATGTCATGTAAATAAAACAATCTCACGTTCCTATGCGTGTTAATATCCGTATTTCTTGCATGTTGTTTGTTCGTCTGGACGGTCATGTTAACTGGCTATATAATAAACAGTGCCTCAGTAAAAACATATACCCACACTGTCTTACATTTTTCTTTCCTGGATATCGTGTACCCGCTTGTAATACCGTACACCATTGCCCTCACTTGTTGATGTGTCAGGTCTCCAACACACCTGAGGATAATGTTACCTGTTGTAATATTAACGCCATCTCCACGCCAATGTGAAACAGTGTGTATACGGTTTTGTTTTTCTGAGACAGACTGTATATGTGGTCTTTATTTTAACGTGATATTAACCCTTTGACGTCGATGGTTTAACTCTTTGACGACGATGGTTTAACCCTTTATTAACCACCCAGGAACTCAAAGGGTTAAACTTATTCGGCAGGATAATAAAAGTCATTGTGTTGGTACTGACAGTCATCCGGGTTATATTGACACCAACACAAATGATAGGAAAGTCTTAGTCGAGTCTATCACCAGAGACACGTCACCACAACAGTGTTACTTCATCAAGGTTACGTTGTTGACTTTAACTAATCTTATTAACGTCCATGATTCTAACCTTGTTTTATTAAATCATCGCTGAAAGTTATTTTTTCCTTTTCGTAATCACAAATAAGTCTGGGAGTTAAAATATCGTGTGTGTGTGTGTTTAGGGCTCAGTCCAGAGTATTAGAGATTAGTACAGTAAATGTTGCTCGTAAATGAAGATGTGAGAACGTAACTAACTGGCTAACTGAACCTATCGTAACTACACACGTTCACTTAACACCAATCAGAACACAGAGTTAAGGTGGACTCTGGGCCAAGGTCGATGAATATCAAAATGAACACTGACTCCCGTTGTCCCGGTAGGGTTGTCAAAATCCTTCGTTCGTTGTGTCATTTTCTCAACACAATTTTGTATAGATAATTTTTTGAGTGTTGTACCGTGTTTATGTCGGTCGGTCATTAAATAGAGAAGAAAATGAATAATGACCAAATGACCTGACCTGAACTAACCTAACTTGTTATTATTCTTTAGTGTATTAACTGGAAGAAATTAACTACCAGTGCATGATGTAACAGAGGTATGATAAAACACACTGTTATCATCCTAATAATGATCCCTTAGATTACCTCAGCTTTAATTCTTGATATAAATTTGTCGTTTCTGATTAAATTTATTTCTTAAAAGTTCAAATATACATAACAAAATATAAGGTTCTCACGTTAATTAATCTTCTGTGAGAGTTTAATTAATTTCTCTGGGATAAACATAAGAGGTTTCCTGAACTAACAAAGACGCGTAATAAAAAGTAAAATAAAATAAAAACACAAAACCCACAAAAAAATAAATTTCCTCGTAATCAACTCCACCACACGGACCAATATCCCCACCACTCACCAAGCCTCAAGAGTCCCACCTAATCCCCCACATAATCCCACGTTGATAAAACCAGCTGACAATCCTTCCATCACCGAGTCATAACAACACAGCGTCACCACGAGAAGCAATAACATGAAGATTCTCAGCTTGACAATAACTCACCCACAAGTCCGCCTCCACACCTCCTCGGCCTCCACACCTCCTCGGCCTCCTCGTTAGATCCGGGTGGGGGGGGCGAGGTGGGAGATGTGTCTTCTTCTTTTTTTTCTTTTTTTTTTTACGGGAATTAGCCCACCCAGGCACAGGTCACTGACCCACATCGGGGCCTGGGGGGGGGGGGGGGGGCGAAATAATAATAATAATAATAATAATAATAATAATAATAATAATAATAATAATAAAGAAATACAAAATGAAAAAAAAAATCAAAAGTGAGGAACAATATATGTATGTTGTGTTGTCAATAGTAAGAGAAACAATTGAGACCCTGCAATTGTGTGTAAATGAGGCAGAAAGTCAGATCAGCAACCTGGGGCTTGGTCACAATTTTCGTGATGCCATGTGGCAGCAAGATCTACCGTAGACAACACATTATGCTTCCAATATCTTCCCAGGCGGTAGTACCTCCCTGTTTGGTAGCTGCGTAATACCTACTACCTGTGTGAGGGAAACGGGATATTGTTATTAATTTAGTGTTGATGATGGCTGAGATAATCTGTAGTGTGTATAAAAAGAAGCGGAATAAAATAGCGGATTATAAAAGTCTCACAAAAAATGTATTCACACTGTCTTACATTCTGGTGATTACCGCGTGGATGTTTTATTACAAGAGCAACATTGTCATCACACAGTATCTTCCCACATTATCTTCCCACATTATCCTCACACATCAACAACATTGTCTTCATTAATGGGAGCTCCTAGACACACCAATAAGTGAGGACAATAAGCAACACCTCTATGAATATATTTAAGGTAGTGTTTGTTTACATTTTAGAGACACCTTAAGTAATACAATGATGACGACACGCGGGTCAGGTGGTCAGTGTTTGTTTCTTAAAGGAGAGAGAGAGAGAGAGAGAGAGAGAGAGAGAGAGAGAGAGAGAGAGAGAGCAAATTAACAACTCCCTCCCTCCACCAATAAGACTCCTAAACATCTACCCCACCATAACAGCATTTACTCTGATCAACTCAACACATATACCTGCCCCCCCCCCCACCCCCCCCCACCCCCCCCCCGTGGAAGAAGTCATGCGTCAACAAATGCACTATTTTCATCCCACGGGACAAGACAGTGTCAAACGACGCGGAACACTAACTAAAAAGATCAGAATTTGAAGCTTACACACACTAGAGTTATGGTCGGGCCTCGAGGTAAAGAAGACCGAAGTAGTGGTGGGTGGTAAGGGGGGCAGGGGGGGGGCAGGGGGGGGTAGGGGTAGACGAAGGCAGGAGGACGACGATCGCGATAATGCAACCCGGAGTTAAAATGATGGTTGGGGATGATAAATCAGGGTTGTGCTGTGGGGGGGGGGGGGGGGGCTACTACAGGGGAGGAGGAGGGAGCCATTCATCACGATAAAAATAAATGCTGATTATAATCTGGTGGCGCCCGCTGTTGCTAATGACGGCAAGAAGAACAAGAAGAACGAGAGAAAGAAGAACAAGAAGAAGGTGATAAATAAACCAACTATAAAACACGTGTTGGGGTAACAATGAAGCCTTCGACCACTAAACCCATTTCCTTATTCTTCTCAGTTTTAATTATTTTCTCTTTTATGTTTCTCGTTATAAAAAGAAAACTATTAAAAAACAATAAGAATATGTCCATTGTGACGGTCATTCGCGCATACATACACATACACACGCACACACAAACCTATACCTACACACACATATATACAGATACGTACACACACACAGTTAGTCAATGTACTCAATGTTATAAAATTCCGAGGTTCTTTCACAGTGAGTTCCTTCTGTGTTAGCCGAGGTTGAGACAGAAATTGGTGGAAGAAACGCGTGAGGAACATGTAAGCCGTTGTCAAGACTTACAACACCTGACCTAACCTCGTTATCAAAGACATAATACCCCTTGTTTGTTTACATACCTACATGAACACACGAGAGACCACACACGCGTATACATACACACACACACATAATTACATTCATTTTCACACGCACATGTTGATATACAGTCACACACACACAAATACATTCGTACTCACTTGCACGTATGTACGTGTGTGTGTGTGTGTGTGTGTGTGTGTGTACTGCTAAAAGATTCTTGGTATATTGTGAATAAGATCATATTGTTATTAATTTTCTGTTATAAAATAGAAGGTGTTGGGATTATCTGCGTGAAAGACACACACACACACACACACACACACACACACACAGACCTGGCTTGGATATAAATCTGATGTAATGATTGAAGGCAGCAGGTAAGGGGTGACGTCGCCACTAATAAAGACAGGTATTAGTGCCACGACCACCGGGTCACGAGCCACAACATCAAAGACCATCAAACGAACCGAAAATTGGATAGAAAACATGTGTGAAAATAATAATAATAATAATAAGGTGAGTTCGGGCATAGGCCATAATAGGTGGTTAGAGGTCGAGATGTCACAGGTTAGTTTTTTTTCTGGTGATCATTACAGGTTTTCAGAAGAGGAAGTTAAGAGGTCACAAGAAGACAAAATGTCGCACGAAGTCAAGAGGTTACAGGAGATCAAGAGAGGTCACAAGAGGTCAAGAGGCCTCACTAAGACAAAGGCAATCATTAAGGTTACGATCTATAATTCGTGAACTTTACGACAAAAATCACATCATTATACACTAATCACTGCGGCACAATTTTGAGGAATAAATACGACTAAAAGGCCTTGTTGGCATCGGGTCAGGTCACCTAATATGACGTAACCTAACATGACCTATCCTAACCTTGCCTATCCTTAGCTCAATGAACCTAACCTAACCCTTTATGAATGATAGTTTAACTTCAAGATGAATAATGCTTACTTTGCCCTCAAATGGGTTTTAGGATAAACCATCGTCCTCAAAAGATTATAAATTAAACCATCTTCTGTAAAGGGTTATAACTTAAACCATCGTCCTCAGCGCTTAAAACGCAATAAAGGTCATTTACTTCACTAAACCACACAGAGGGTCCCATAACTCACTTCATAAACAAGAGCGCTTACAGTAACTCGGGTACTTAACTGGAGACAAGACAATGGATGCAACACACACACACAACAAACGTTTCCTGCACAAGATATCAAGCGAATCACGAGAGCCGACTGTACTCACGTTTTTACCCAAATGCTCAGAATAATTAAGGAGACAAGAGAACAGGGGGAAAGGGGGGTAGGAGGAAAGGGGGGGTAGGGGGAAAGGGGGGTAGGGGGAAAGGGGGGTAGGGGGAAAGGGGGGTCTGTGTGTGTTTTTGTGACAGAGCGGCTCCGACAGACATTCATTCCCATCCTCTGTTAAAAGATCCAAAGCAAGGGAGGGCGAAACAGAGGCCCGTTAGTTCACACCCTCCACAAGACCGTAAATAAAGACTTCATTCTTTAATTTGCTACTCATTAACTCCTTCAGATCCACGAGCGAGAGAGAGAGCGAGCGAGAGAGAGAGTGTCGTAAATCTCATTCACAAATTGTTGGTGTAATCTGATTCTCATTCTTTAATTTCCTGCTACTATTTACAAATTGTTAAGTGTGTGTGTGTGTGTGTGTGTGTATTCGAGGATTGTACATTACTTAGTTAATGCTTTAAGTAGATCCATTGAGGACAAGGGACAGTAAATCTCACTTATAAATTGGTGGTGTAATCTGGCTCTTTATTCTCCAATGCCAGGCTCACTTTATTTCTTGAGGCAAATGGTAATGTACTGATATAGGAACTGAAGAGTGTGTGTGTCTGTCTGCTGTAACACACACACACACACACACACACACACACACATATATTTCTTAACCCCTAGAAAATGATGACCAATTCTCTCGAGTACTATGACACTGTACTCAGGGGTTTAAGTCATCGTACTCAAGGTGAAAAAAGGTATCGATTCGTTTCAGCGGATTTGTATAATAAAAAGTAAATTATTGTTTCTGACCAAAAAATAAAATGTTTTCGAACAAATAGATGAAAAAACTTCTATCCTCCCGTAGTTGTATAATTTAAAGTAAAAACTTTCTTTATAGACACAAATTCAAAACTAATTATTTTTCGCATTCGTAAACTTATATATATATATATATATATATATATATATATATATATAATATATATATATATATATATATATATATATATATATATATAAGTTCGGCGCGCAAAACGTTTCACCTACACAAAATCTTTCAAAAAATATCCACGTCAGGTTTTGCAGACTCGTGGCGGAACAAAACTTCTCATTTGGCTTAAAACATATTTTTTCCTCGCATAAATCCCGTCCATTCTATTTTCTATTATATTTTTTGCGACAATTAATCGTAAAAAATAGTGCTTAATTTAGGGAAAATCCGTGTAAATGAGCGACAGTTTTGAAAGCTTGCTGGATTATAAATCAAAGTCGCCAGTATCCCAACTATCAGAACAAAATGATAAAAATTCCTCGTCCCAGAGTCTGTGTGTCGGGCGGCGACAATTTAATCTTAAAAATCCTTGAAATATGATATAAATAATAAAAAAAAAATGATTTAAGATTCGATGTATCATTAGAAAACTGACACTTATATATGATATTCCTGGACACACACACACACACACACACACGTGTGTATCTCGAATCCATAATTTAAAAATCTCTGGCAGAGATAATGTGACTATCTCATGCGTCAGTATCACGCACTCGTCACCCACGCATCACAGAACGCACTATCGTGTGTGTGTGTGTGTGTGTGTGTGTGTGTGTTACAGCCAAAAGATTGTTAGACAATAATAATAATAAGGGAAGGGGTAGTAATGAACGAGGCGGGACAAACGGGTATTATTTTCACTCCCAGTTGAGGGAGCTGAGCACGGGGTGATTAGGACCGGTTCCTCCGTAATTAATTGAGGTAATTAAGAAATTTCAGCCATGTGTCATTGGCTGGCGGGCGGAGGGACGAGACTCTGCTCCAACACACCAATTAAAATGAAGCTTGATTATGTCGGTGACTTCTGGGATAGTGTGTGTGTGTGTGTGTGTGTGGGTTTAGAGTGCATATATGATACACACACACACTGAATTATTAAGGTTTAGTCAACGTGGGTTTTGATAAAGACATTAGGAGCTCAGTAAAGGATAGAGAGTCCTAGCACGGGGAAGGGGGAGGAGGTCCTAGGCAGAGGATATGGGGAAGGAGTGCCAGCAAAGGGAGAGAGGCTTAACAAGAGGAGGGACCTATCAATAGGAAAGGGTCCTAGAGAGAATAGTCCTAGCAGAGAGAAGGAACTCCTAGCAAGCGGTAGAAGGGCTCAGGGAGAAAGGGGTGAAGGGCAGGGAGGGGTGGAGGGCAGGGAGGAGTGGAGGGTAGGGAGGGGTGGAGGGCAGGAAGGGGTGGAGGGTAGGAAGGGGTGGATGGCAGGAAGGGGTGGATGGCAGGGAGTGGTGGAGGACAGGGAGGAGTGGAGGGTAGGAAGGGGTGGAGGGCAGGAAGGGGTGGAGGGTAGGAAGGGGTGGAGGGCAGGGAGTGGTGGAGGACAGGGAAGGGTGGAGGGCAGGAAGGGGTGGAGGAGGGAGAATTGGAGGGCAGGGAGGGGCGGAGGGAAGGGTGGAGGGCAGGGAGGGGTGGAGGGCAGGGAGGGGGTGGAGGGTACGGAGGGGTGGAGGGCAGGGAGGGGTGGAGGGCAGGGAGGGGTGGAGGAGGGAGAAGTGGAGGGCAGGGAGGGGCAGAGGGCAGGGAAAGGGGTAGGGGAGGGAAGGGTGGAGGGGAGGGAAGGGTGGAGGGCAGGGAGGGGTGGAGGGCAGGGAGGGGGTGGAGGGTACGGAGGGGTGGAGGGCAGGGAGGGGTAGAGGGCAGGGAGGGGTGGAGGGCAGGGAGGGGGTGGAGGATACGGAGGGGTGGAGGGCAGGGAGGGGTGGAGGGCAGGGAGGGGTGGAGGGCAGGGAGGGGGTGGAGGGTACGGAGGAGTGGAGGGCAGGGAGGGGTGGAGGGCAGGGAGGGGTGGAGGGTAGGGAGGGATGGAGGGTAGGGAGGGGTGGAGGGCAGGGAGGGGTAGAGGGTAGGGAGGGGTGGAGGGCAGGGAGTGGTGGAGGGCAGGGAGGGGTGGAGGGCAAGGAGGGAGGTAGGGGAGGGGGGCTGGCACGGGGCGACATACCTCACGGTAGAAATATCTTGTAAGGTAACCGCTCCCAGATGCCCACACTGTCATGCCCGGCCTCCCGACCCTCTGCCCACACCCTGACTTTAGCTTCGTAAAAATTAATTTATTTCTTATTTCATAAAACAACATAAACTTCCCACGTCTTCTATTATGATATCTAACCACGCCAGGTCATGTACGGCTCATGTTTGATACAGGAAAGTGTCACATGACTAATATTTACTTGAATTAGCCTAACCAGTGCAAGAATGGCATTCAGTCATAAATTTTTCCCCAGTGTCACTGTCACCGGCAGCGGCGTAGGTGGACTTAAGCCCCTGTAGTCCTGGGCTTGTTACCCACGTGGGTTCAGGCTTAAAACATAATTACAGACTCGTTATGGCTCCCCGCCGACCCGATAACTGCATCACAAACTACCTATTACACACAGCCTTTATAAAAACTTATTTGAGGACGTTCAATGAATATTCTCTCTCCCTCTCCCTCTCCCTCTCTCCCTCTCTCTCTCTCCCTCTTTCCCTCTCCCTCTCTCTCTCGTTGTATCTGCCGTGTCCCCCATAACCTTATCTTCTACAAATCTTTTCGTCATCCTCTAACTATCACCTGGTTCTTAGCACCCCAACTTGTTTCACCTCAAGGTTAACCACCCTAATGTTAACGCTAACTGAAACTTAATCAAACCTAACCTCGGTTAAATTAGTTTAGGATGGATTAGGTTAGGTGAGGTTAGGGTGCGATAGATTAGGTTCGGTCAAGTTAAGCTATAGAGAGAGAGAGAGAGAGAGAGAGAGAGAGAGAGAGAGACTATTGATCATATCAGAAAGTAATCACTGAAGAAGAGTGACTGAGATACGACCTCCCAAAACATATCCTCGCGTGTGACCTTGACCTCTGACCTCCACCTCGCCCGAGTGTGAGGGCTGGACGCGTTGCCATGGTGACCGAGGACACAACACATGGACCAGAATAGTACGTGATTGAGAAAGGTAAACATTTAACCCGTTTATTTTCTTGAGAATAATCTCGTGTGTAATAATAATAATAATAATAATAAACGGTTTATTAATAGAGTTGCAGACGGTGGCTGAAAATATACAAACCTACATGTGATTTTGACATAATAACATAAGTTCAATACATTTACAGGGCTGTACAGTACATAAATCAGGAGTTGTTTATTATTTTAACAATAGATGGGATGGTGCTATTCTTATATCTATCAGTGCGGGCTCTTATGGGCTCAATTTTGTTGTAGTGGTGGACTGCGCGAAGTGGGCGGGGTACTGCTGGTGGCAGCAAGTGGCGATGACGAGGATGGTGCAGTAGTCCACTGCCAAACCCTGCTAGTGCGTGGTGGTGGAGGTCACTGAGATATGGCATTTCCAAGATGGAGAGAGCGTTGTTGTAGCCTGAGTAGTCTGCGCCGAGCATGATTCTGCAGGCCCTCTTTTGTACCTTCCCTAGCTGACATTGTTGGGTAGAGTTGAGAGAAGACGCCAAGGCTGGTGACGCATACGTTAATTTGGGGAGTAAAAATGCGTTGTAGATAGTCCTCAGCTCTGGCGTGGGTGCCCCAAGTGACTTCAGTCGTCGTAGCATGTAGAGTCGATACGAGGCTGCCATCGTGCTCAAGAAGCTAAAATCGCACTCAAAAGGTTAAGTCGCACTCAACAGACCAAAATCGAACTCAAGGGATTAAGCCATCGTACTCAAGAAGGTAAAATCGCACTCAAAAGGTTAATCCCACAATCACGAGTCACCAAGTTACATAAATCCACACAGGCTTATCCTCGCCAAGGTACAAATAGCTTTTTTTGGGGGGGGGGGGGACGATTCGGATCCGATGATTGGCGAATCCGTCGACACGTGTCCAATCTCTGAGACACACGCATGTTGACACGTGTCCAATCAATGACATGTAGATGGCGGGTCGCTGTCAGGGGTTCACGTCAGAGGTTATTGTGTTAAGGTGACGTGAGTTGGAAGTCCTGTGTTTTTGTGTCGAGGATTTTAGTAGGCGAAGGTAAAGGTGTTAGACTGAGTGGGTTGTGTTAGACTGACAGGTGTACACTGAGTGGGTGTCAAAGGTTTACTGGGCGGAGGTGTTCAAGGGTGGTGTGAGACTGACCGAGTGGGTGTTAAAGACTTACTGGTTGGAGGTGTTCAAGGGTGGTGTGAGACTGAGTAGGTGGTGTAGACTGCGTGGGTATTAAAGACTGACTGGTTTAGATTGAGTGGTGTAGAGTGGGTGGTGTTAGATTGAGTGGTGTACTGTAGACTGAGAGGGTGTTAAAGGCTGACTGGTGAAGACTGTTTAAGACTGAGTGTGTTTGGTTAACTGAGAAGAAGTGGATGAAATGATAAATGTATAGACTGACAAAGAAATAAATAGATAGATGGAAAAAATAAATGGTTACATGTACGACACACACACACACACACACACACACACACACATCTATAATTTCTCAACGCTAATGCTAACTTAGGTCAGGATAGTTTAGGTTAGGATAGGTTAGGTTAGGTTAGGTGCAGATAATAAGCCAAATAATAATATATATATAACTAAATACTTTACAGATCTCATTCGTTGGATGTTTGGCGGCGATAATTTTTATGACAACTGTCCAGGAAAGTTACCGTACCTACCTTGGCCACGACCCAGAGTTATTACCTACCTAACTAACTGCTAACTACCCCAGACAGTGGAGGAGGAGGAGGAGAATGAGGAAGAGGAAGAGAGAGCCAAGAGAAAAAAGAAAAGATAACGAAACAGATGAGAAAATGGAGGGAGAGAGAGAGAGAGAGCTAGCAGTAATTAGTTTCTGAGCTTTTGCTGACGACGACCTACCAATAACACACACACGCACACGCACACGCACACACATTCTTTAGCCTTAACCTTCCCCAACATAAGGTCTATATCTCCCTGCCAGAACCGTACTGGGGATAGTTTACAGGGCTGTTAGGGGAAAAGCAATGTCGTCCTAATTGATCGGATTATGGTGGAGTTTGATCAGTAATATGTGTGGGGGAAAACTAGCGGTGAAACTAACATGAAGGTTAGATATTTTCACAAGAAGTTGAACCCTACCTGTCGAACCCTACCTGTCGAACCCTACCTGTTGGATCCCACCTGTCGGACCCCACCTGTCGGACCCCACCTGTCGAACCTTACCTGTCGAGCCCTACCTGTTGGACCCCACCTGTCGAACCCTACCTGTCGAGCCCTACCTGTCGGAGCCTTACCTGTCGAACCCTACCTGTCGAACCCTACCTGTCGGAGCCTTACCTGTCGGACCCCACCTGTCGGAGTCTTACCTGTCGGACCCCACCTGTCGAACCTTACCTGTCGGACCCCACCTGTCAAACTTCACCTGTCGGACCCCACCTGTCAAACCTTACCTGTCGGACCCCACCTGTCGAAACCTTACCTGTCGGACCCCACCTATTATACCTTACCTGTCGTACCCCACCTGTCAAGCCTTACCTGTCGGACCCCACCTGTCGAACCTTACCTGTCGAACCCCACCTGTCGAACCCCACCTGTCAAGCCTTACCTGTCGCACCCCACCTGTGGAAACCTTACCTGTAGGACCCCACCTGCCGAAACCTTACCTGGAGAGAAAGAGAAGGAAGGGTAATTAAGAGGTAGATTCTGTATGTTGTTTTGTATATACAGGTAAATCATCTTTATTATATTTACACGACATATAACACAATATAGCGTCGATATTATATACAAAATAATAGACAGTATATAAATTATTTCTAAAAGTGGGATAAAATTTGAGGTCAATTTGTCTTTCTTATATTTGTATTCTTCTTTATCTTATTCTCTCTATGTGTTTATCTCTCATCTAATTTATGGGGATGATGTTGTGAGTCGACGAATGTGGAGAAAAAGAGACAGGGGATGATTAATTATGATAAATGAGGGAAGTAGGAGAGAGGTGGAAATATTCTGTTGTCAGCGTGGCAAGTGATGGTGTGTGTGTGGGGGGAGGGGGAGAGAAGGGGTGTGAGGGAGTGTGTGAGAGTAGACACCTCTTCCTTTCCATCCTTCACACTTCCTGCCTTTCTCGTTTTTTTCCTTCTCTCCTTCCTTCCCTTTATAGGTATACCAACAGACTATGTGACTTACCCCTAACACAGCATAGTATCTCCCTGGATATACAACAGGCATAAAGGTACACTACAAAGACAGCATTATACACCTGAGAATATATAATATACTACCATCATAATCCCGGGGGGTATATAAGCCTATACTCGTGAAAACAATAAAACACGTATATATCATGAGACAAAAATCATATAACATCCTTTATAACTAGATAACCTAAGTTGACCTTCGAGAAAATCTGACCTGGAATGCACCCAACTTAGGAGGTGGGTCAAGCTAGTGATGACCTATGATGGTTTGCTGATGACTCCTGATGACCCGTGATGACCTTACCCAAGAACCACTATGAATAAACTATTGGATTATTTGTGAGTCTGTCAGCTGATGCAAGGGGAGGGGGGGGGGTGTTATGGTGTGTGTGTGTGTGTGTGTGTGTGTGTGCTTTACCAATACTAATATTCTACAACAACAACAACAAAACATTAGGTTGAGAGAGAGAGAGAGAGAGAGAGAGAGAGAGAGAGAGAGAGAGAGAGAGAGAGAGAGAGAGAGGTATCTGCGTCACTGAGTTGAGTTTTACCTGAGTTATAATGCGTCGTCAAAATGATGAGAGGGCGAGAGGGCAAGGAGGAAGAGTGATAAAGGGAGGAAGATGAAAAAGGAAAAGAGGGAGAGAGGAGGGAGAGAAGAGAGATGTAATTAAGGTAGGAGAGTGAGGGGGGGAAGATAGGAGTGAGGAAAGGGAGGTGGAGGAGTAGGGGGAGAAAGGCCAGGGGAGTAGACGGGAGAAGAGGGGGAGGGGAGGAAAAGTTGAGGGGAAGGGGAGGAGGAGAAAGGAAGAGAGGGGAGGCATAGTTCTCCCCCTCCCTAGAATATGATCAGCCAAGCTATAGTTAGACAAGCCTTCATCTCTCCTCACTACTTACTCTCCTCACTACTTACTCTCCTCACTACGGACTTCCTTCACTACATACTCTCCTCACTACGGACTTCTCTCACTACCTTCTTTCCTCACTACTTACTCTCCTCACTACGGACTTCCTTCACTACCTTCTCTCCTCACTACATACTCTCCTCACTACGGACTTCCCTCACTACCTTCTCTCCTCACTACTTACTCTCCTCACTACGGACTTCCTTCACTACATACTCTCCTCACTACGGACTTCCCTCACTACCTTCTCTCCTCACTACATACTCTCCTCACTACGGACTTCCTTCACTACCTTCTCTCCTCACTACTTACTCTCCTCACTACGGACTTCCTTCACTACCTTCTCTCCTCACTACTTACTCTCCTCACTACGGACTTCCCTCACTACCTTCTCTCCTCACTACATACTCTCCTCACTACGGACTTCCTTCACTACCTTCTCTCCTCACTACATACTCTCCTCACTACGGACTTCCCTCACTACCTTCTCTCCTCACTACTTACTCTCCTCACTACGGACTTCCCTCACTACCTTCTCCCCTCACTACTTACTCTCCTCACTACGGACTTCCTTCACTACCTTCTCTCCTCACTACATACTCTCCTCACTACGGACTTCCCTCACTACCTTCTCTCCTCACTACTTACTCTCCTCACTACGGACTTCCCTCACTACCTTCTCCCCTCACTACTTACTCTCCTCACTACGGACTTCCCTCACTACCTTCTCCCCTCACTACTTACTCTCCTCACTACGGACTTCCCTCACTACCTTCTCTCCTCACTACTTACTCTCCTCACTACGGACTTCCTTCACTTCGGACTCCCCCTCACTATTTACCTACTACCTTCTCTCCTCACTTCTCTCTTTCCCTCTCTTCTCTCCTTCCCTCTCTTCTCTCCTTCCCTCTCTTCTCTCCTTCCCTCACTTCTCTCCTTCCCTCACTTCTCTCCTTCCCTCACTTCTCTCCTTCCCTCTCTTCTGTCCTCTCATTATCCTTCAAGTCATACCTATTGTCTCTCCCCTCTTCACTTTCATCTTTAACACCTCTCTACTTCCTCCTTTCTCTTAGTCTCTCCCTTTCTTCCCTTTCCTTTCTCTTCCTTTTCTCTCTCTCTCTTTCTCCATATCTCTTCCCGTCTTTGTCTCTTTCTCCTTATCTACCACTCACTCTCTTACAATTTCTCCCTTTTCTCTACTTGTCTCTCACACCCCGTCTCTCCCATCCATCTACAGCCCCCATCGCTTTGTGTGTGTGTGTGAGTGTGTGTGTGTGTGTGTGTGTGTGTGAGTGTGTGTGTGTGTGTTTGTGTGTGTGTATGTGTGTGTGTTTGTGTGTGTGTGTAGAATCTCCAGTTACAATTTTTTATTAATATTTTCCTATTTCGTTTTATACTTATTTATATATTTATCTTTACTAGTCGTTCATTATTATCATTGTTCTCCTTCATGTGTTTTTCACTTCTCTTACACTAACGGTACTGTGTGTTTCAGTGTTACCAAGGTTTCATGCTCACCTTTCAGTGTTACCAAGGTTTCATGCTCACCTTTCATATATAAAAAAATTATGTAATATATCGAGCTTAATTATGCTGGCTGGAGCTCTCTGATACTGGCACTAAACAAACACTACCAACTTAATTATTTGTTCCAAGAATATTTCCCAGGTTGTAAATTCTAGCTAATGTAATTATTAAATTAACTAGCGAAATATAAACCTAGATTAACTGTAAAATAAATCCTGTTTATTTCTTTAGAGTAAGGGTTGTCGTGAAGGGGTTTGTTGTTATGGCAGTACGATAGTTTTCCAAGAACACCTGGCAGCCACCATGGTGTTTTAGGCGGCAGGTAACCTATCACTGCGTTGTCAGGCGTATAACTGCCACCACCACTGTCATGACATTATATTTACCTTCTGGACACACACATACACACACACACACCTGTTAATTACTCTACCAGGGATGTTTATAGGTGATAGACCAACAGCCAATAGCTGAGACGTGTACATCCACTGGTCAATAACCCCCTTACAGGGCATTATCGTAAGACGTGTACAGGTATTGGCCAATAGCCAGCCCCCTTATTACTGTTGGTGACGTCACTGGTGCACTATCACGTGACCTAGAGCTGATGACGCCAGCACGGATTCCAATGTTTGTTTGTCTTGTACAGTAATGGTGTTTGTTTGTCTTGTACAGTAATGGTGTTTGTTTGTCTTGTACAGTAATGGTGTTTGTTTGTCTTGTACAGTAATGGTGTTTGTTTGTCTTGTACAGTAATGGTGTTTGTTTGTCTTGTACAGTAATGGTGTTTGTTTGTCTTGTACAGTAATGGTGTTTGTTTGTGGTGTTTAACATCTTACATAAATCTTTAGGTGATGACATACAAACACTATTATGGTAATGATGACCAAAAATATTAATATGAAGAATAACTTAATCAAGGCAAAACGAGGCTGTATTTTGGGGCAATATTGACGATGTATAATAACTCATAAAATTATGGCTGGATGAGATTCATCAGGAGTTATGGCGATTAATTGTGATTAAATCCCTAGAATACAGAGGGAGAATAATTAACGCAGTAGACGTCCTCCACACTCTGGGAGACTCCCGCCATAACAGTATAGTTATTTCACACAACAGTACAGTAAAGCCTCTATTTAACGAGCTAGATCGAAAGGAAAGTCCGTTCTATCGAGGGGGTCCGTTAGACGTGGAGAGAGAGAGAGAGAGAGTCACTCACCGTACCACACTTATTATTACAGTAGACATAAACCCAAGAGATAACTCGGCGTGTTTTGAGTTGAGTGGGAGTGCGAAGGGTGGTGGGGGAGAGGTGAGGGAGCTGGGGTGAGAGGTGAGGGAGCTGGGGTGAGAGGTGAGGGAGAGGTGAGGGAGCTGGGGTGAGAGGTGAGGGAGCTGGGTGAGAGGTGAGGGAGGTGCGGTGAGAGGTGAGATGTGAGGGAGAGGTGAGGGAGCTGGGGTGAGAGGTGAGGGAGAGGTGAGTGAGCTGGGGTGAGAGATGAGGGAGCTGGGGTGAGAGGTGAGGGAGCTGGGTGAGAGGTGAGGGAGATGCGGTGAGAGGTGAGATGTGAGGGAGAGGTGAGGGAGCTGGGGTGAGAGGTGAGGGAGAGGTGAGTGAGCTGGGGTGAGAGGTGAGGGAGCTGGGGTGAGAAGTGAGGGAGCTGGGGTGAGAAGTGAGGGAGCTGGGGTGAGAGGTGAGGGAGCTGGGGTGAGAGGTGAGGGAGCTGGGGTGAGAGGTGAGGGAGCTGGGGTGAGAGGTGAGGGAGCTGGGGTGAGAGGTGAGGGAGCTGGGGTGAGAGGTGAGGGAGCTGGGGTGAGAGGTGAGGGAGCTGGGGTGAGAGGTGAGGGAGCTGGGGGAGAAGTGAGGGAGCTGGATGTGAAGTGAGAGAGAGGTGAAGGAGAGGAAGGAGAAATTGAGCAAAAATTTCCCCATCACCTCAAGGACAAGCGACATTAATTTCCCGAACAGGAGGTAAAAAAAAAGAAGCAAAATTTTCCCTGATAAATATTTCTCCATTTTCCCCACATCACACACAAACAAACAGGGGAAAAAACACCAAAAAAATACCAACCACGCCGAGGAAAAAAAAGGGGGGGGCAAAAATAGGGAGACCCAAATTTTTCCTCATTTTCCCCACCACCTTAAGGAAACAAGGACAAACGACATTAATTTTCCCCGGGACTGAGGACACGGGCAGGAAAACGACTTAGCATGTTAGAAGGGGACAGACTCATTCCCTTTTATAGGTAATTCTGAGAGATACACAGAGACGCCACACCACTCTTGTCAGACCCGGCACAATGAACTTACCGTGTGTTATTCTGTGTGTGTGTGTCTGTGTGTGTGTGTATGTGTGTGTGTGTGTGTGTGAGCTCTACTTTTAACTCTGTCTTTTTCTCTGTTTGTCTTTCTCTAGCTGTCTTTATCTTGTTCTACGTCTATCTCTCTCTACATCGATCTCTCTTCTCCATTTCTCTCAATATCTCTCACCAAAATGGCACTTTCTTATTACTAACCTTTAGCTTCTGCTACTCTCTCACCAATGGTACTTTCCCTTCCCTCATCACTGGTACTTCCCTTTCTCCCAACAATGGTACTTTCCCTCCCAACCACTGGTACTTCCCCTCCCAACCACTGGTACTTCCCCCACAATGGCACTTTCCGTCTGGGTAGTTTTACGGGTTGGCGGTGCCTCAACCTTGGTATTTTTTTAGGCTGTGTGAGTCACTTGTCCATTTTTATGTTCTCTTAACTATGTAGGTGACGGAGATGTGTGTGTGTGTGTGTCCTCCCCTAACATACACACACACACACACACACACACCCGCATAAGTGGGGAGCGAGGTATCTGTGGCAGCATCAGCCTAGCTCAGTAAGTAGGGAGACGCTATCGGCTCCATTATCTTCATCAACACCTCACTCTGTTGGCTACAGTCCTCACCACCACATCACGACCCCTAGCTTGTGGAGGGAGGGGGCAAGGAAGGGGGCATGGAGGGAAGGAGGGAGGGAGGGAAGGAGGCAAAGAGTCATGGAGGGAGGGAAGGAGGCAAGGAAGAAGTCATGGAAGGAAGACTGGAGAGAGGAGGGGAAGAAGGTATGGTGGGATGGAGAGAGGAAGAATAGGAAGGAGAAATAGAGGTCATGGAAGGAAGAAGGAAAGGAAGGTATGAAGGAAGGTATTATATTTATAAAAAAAAATAATCAAATCACCTTAGTAATCAGTCAATCATGGCTCCAATACTAGGGTCTGAGGATTGGCGACCACAGCCCTCCACCCACACACATCTTCAGGCTGATCTTAACAAATGTCTGTCGACTATTAAATCTTCAGACGACCAAATTTTATTACCTGAAAATTTTCCCGAAAAATCAATAAAAACTCCAAATATATTTCCGATGAACAAACCCTTTATGTTCACGATAAATATTTCAGTAAGTTCAATTGGTCTAATTTTAGATGTATCGCTGTTGGGGGAACTCATTAGTGGGTTTTAATTTGGTGTAAATATTAGGGACATAAATCAACAATATTCACTGCACATTATAGACCAGTGTTGCAAGTTGTGCTGATCAACACTCGTTCATATTGGCGAGTTATTATGGGTGACACGGGGTGACACGGCGTAAAATGGGGTGACACTGAGTGAGACGGGATGACACGGGTTGACATGGTGTGACATATGGGATGACATGGGGTGACACGGGGTCAATATATACTTAGTCAAAGAGATATAGGCCATTATTTAGATAGTGTGGTTAATAGTGGGTCAAAGGTCATAAAGTTATACCGTACCACGAGGTAATAAAAGGGTCATGATAGTATTACAAGGGGGGCCACTTAACTACCAAACAACCATGATAGCTGTTAATGAATAAATAAAGTAAATTAAAGAGTCCTGATATTTGGAACACAATATAAATAACATAAATTAGTGAATATAATTTTTTATACAGGGTCGAGAATTACGTTATATATTTGTTATTATTTTTTTATAAAGGAGAGCTGTTCAGTATATGTCGTTTTAGCACTGAAGTTCTTTTTTATTAATATGATGTTTTAGATGTAAAAAAAAAAACCTTATTGTTCATCCTATAAAAAAATATATAGACTTTGATGGTTAATATACGGGCGATAAATAGACATCTGGTGACGTGTGTGTGTCTAGTTGGGAAAATATTAATGAGATTTAATGACGAAAAAATTATAATTCTTTTTTGGGGGGGTAACAGCTGATGCCCTTTTTAGGACAATTGTTTAAATGAACCCACTCCTAACTCACCATTAACCCACCCCTAACCCACCATCAATCCACCCACTAACCCACCATCAATCCACCCCTAACCCACCATCAATCCACCCACTAACTCACCATTAACCCACCCCTAACCCACCATCAATCCACCTCTAACCCACCATCAATCCACCCACTAACCCACCCTCAATCCACCCACTAACTCACCATTAACCCACCCCTAACCCACCATCAATCCACCCCTAACCCACCATCAATCGACCTACTAACTCACCATTCACCCACCCCTAACCCACCATCAATCCACCCACTAACTCACCATTCACCCACCCCTAACACACCATCAATCCACCCCTAACCCACCATCAATCGACCTACTAACTCACCATTAACCCACCCCTAACCCACCATCAATCCACCCCTAACCCACCATCAATCCACCCCTAACCCACCATCAATCCACCCCTAACCCACCATCAATCCACCCACTAACTCACCATTAACCCACCCACTAACTCACCATTCACCCACCCCTAACCCACCATCAATCCACCCACTAACTCACCATTAACCCACCCCTAACCCACCATCAATCCACCCCTAACCCACCATCAATCCACCCACTAACCCACCATCAATCCACCCACTAACTCACCATTAACCCACCCCTAACCCACCATCAATCCACCCCTAACCCACCATCAATCGACCTACTAACTCACCATTCACCCACCCCTAACCCACCATCAATCCACCCACTAACTCACCATTCACCCACCCCTAACACACCATCAATCCACCCCTAACCCACCATCAATCCACCCACTAACCCACCATCAATCCACCCACTAACTCACCATTAATCCACCCACTAACCCACCATCAATCCACCCCTAACCCACCATCAATCCACCCACTAACTCACCATTAACCCACCCCTAACACACCATCAATCCACCCCTAACCCACCATCAATCCACCCACTAACTCACCATTAACCCACCCACTAACCCACCATCAATCCACCCCTAACCCACCATCAATCCACCCACTAACTCACCATTAACCCACCCACTAACCCACCATCAATCCACCCACTAACCCACCATCAATCCACCCACTAACTCACCATTAACCCACCCCTAACCCACCATCAATCCACCCACTAACCCACCATCAATCCACCCACTAACTCACCATTAACCCACCCCTAACCCACCATCAATCCACCCACTAACTCACCATTCACCCACCCCTAACCCACCATCAATCCACCAACTAACTCACCATTCACCCACCCCTAACCCACCATCAATCCACCCAACAACCCACCATTACCACACCCACTAACCCACCATTACCACACCCACTAACCCACCATTACCACACCCACTAACCCACCATTACCACACCCACTAACCCACCATCAACCCACCATCAACACACATGGAGGATAAGGGGAACCGGGGAAAGGGGGAGATGAGAAAGGAAGAGGAAGGCAAAGGGAGAAGAGGAGGGAGAGAAGGGAGAAGAGAAGGGGAGAGGAGGAAAAGGAAGACATCTCGCCTTGATCACATACAACTTGGATACTTCCGCCCTGATCACCACCCTTGTTGTCCAGACTAGGGAGAGGGAGGGAGAGTAGGGAGAGGAGGGAGGGAGAGTAGGGAGAGGAGGGAGAGGGAGGAAGGGGGAGAGGGAGGAAGACAAGCAGAGGAGTGTGTGAAAGGGATGGAGGAGGGGGGAGAGGAGAGGAAGGGGGGAGAGGAGAGGAATGGACGGAGGAAGAAAGGCAGGAGAGAGAGAGAGAGAGAGAGAGAGAGAGAGAGAGAGAGAGAGAGAGAGAGGACCATAAAAAAGGAGTAATTTTGGTGAAGGAGAAAGAGGAGAGGGTGATGAAGTGGAGGAATGATGGGGAGAAGATCAATAACTAAATTAATCTGTTCTTTCTCTATTTTTGTTTTGTTTATCTCCTTTCTTTTTCTCTAATTTTCTTTCTTTCTTTCTTTTTGTCTCTTTCTATTCTTTATCTTTTTTTCTCTCAGTCTCTCTCTAATTATCACTCACCTTGTATATCTACATCTCTCTCTCTCTGTCTCTCTCCTCCCTTCATCCATCTCTCTCTCTCTCTCTCTCCTCCCTTCATCCATCTCTCTCTCTCTCTCCTCCCTTCATCCATCTCTCTCTCTCTCTCCTCCCTTCATCCATCTCTCTCTCTCTCTCTCCTCCCTTCATCCATCTCTCTCTCTCTCTCCTCCCTTCATCCATCTCTCTCTCTCTCTCTCCTCCCTTCATCCATCTCTCTCTCTCTCTCTCCTCCCTTCATCCATCTCTCTCTCTCTCTCTCCTCCCTTCATCCATCTCTCTCTCTTTCCCGTTCATTCTTCTTGTCACTTGTCATCATTTATTTTCTTCACTTTAATATCTCCCAGTCTCTGCCCGCCCACACCATGAGACACCCACCCTTCCCCGCCCACACCATGAGACACCCACCCTTCCCCGCCCACACCATGAGACACCCACCCTTCCCCGCCCACACCATGAGACACCCACCCTTCCCCGCCCACACCATGAGACACCCACCCTTCCCCGCCCACACCATGAGACACCCACCCTTCCCCGCCCACACCATGAGACACCCACCCTTCCCCGCCCACACCATGAGACACCCACCCTTCCCCGCCCACACCATGAGACACCCACCCTTCCCCGCCCACACCATGAGACACCCACCCTTCCCCGCCCACACCATGAGACACCCACCCTTCCCCGCCCACACCATGAGACACCCACCCTTCCCCGCCCACACCATGAGACACCCACCCTTCCCCGCCCACACCACGAGACACCCACCCTTCCCCGCCCACACCATGAGATACCCACCCTTCCCCGCCCACACCATGAGACACCCACCCTTCCCCGCCCACACCATGAGACACCCACCCTTCCCCGCCCACACCATGAGACACCCACCCTTCCCCGCCCACACCATGAGTCATACACCCTTCCCCGCCCACACCCTAGTTTCCCTTCCTCCCTCCCTGTCCACACTCTGAGACGCGCACCCCTCCCCCTCCTATACAGTCATCGGTCACGGGAGTGTCACTGGGCATCATGGGAGGTGGGGGGGGAGTGAGGGGGGGGGGGAGTGTGGGGGGGGGGTTGGACGTACCATACATGTCTGCCTCTCTGTGTTAACTCTATTTCTCTCTCTTGTCTTCTTCTTTATCAACGGGTTTTAGTTATTATTATTTATTGATATTTGTTTCATGTCTTAAATATCCATTCATTTTTTTATTTCATATTTATTCTTTGGTATTTTTCATATCTATATTTTGTGTTTTTCTTGTTTATATGTATATATATATATATATATATATATATATATATATATATATATATATATATATATATATATATATATATATATATATTATCGTATCACCAAACAGACGCACAGACAGACATAATGTATATAAACATCCAAACATATACACACAGGCACATATACACACATGTACAAGCATAGACACATACATAGATACACGCAAACAGATAGACAGACACGTACACACAGACAGACAGACAGACATACACACGCACACACAAACAGAGATAGACAGACAGACACACCCACACACAAAGACAGACAGACAGTCACACAGACACACACATAGACACACACAGTTAAAAAGATAATACCCTTGTTTTTCATACAGTGAAAACATACATTTGCAATTCCGTAGAAAATATGGCATTTGTGTGTTGTGTTACAATACAGTGCGACTAATTTGGGTGAAAACATTGCAATCCCGCTATGTGGTTCTGTTGCTGCTGCTTTTGTGCAATAATTTCGTGATTCTATTTTTGTTGTACGTGTTGCAGCGCATTTAGTGTACGCATTTCAATGATGTTGATTCGTTGCTGTGGATTTCCGTTAGAATAAAGGGTTGGGTTGGGTTGGGTTAGGTTAGGTTAGGTTAGGTTAGGTTAGGGTGGTCAATCTTAAAGTAAAATAAGCTGGGATGGATACTGTCCAGGTGAACCTAAACTTGAATCTTGTATGAGGAGAAGAAACGGATGAATAAAAAGAAGAAAAGAAGGAAAAACAAAGAAGAAATAGAAAAGCTGAGACGGCAACTTATATTTTTGCTCGACAATGGAATATTTGCACAAGAAAAAGAGGAAGAGGAAGAAGAGAGAAAGAGAAGAAAAAAGATAAGATGAAAGTTTTAATGTTCGGTTCTGGGATCGTCCACTGTCTGTGTTTCTCTAAGACCCAAGACATCGCTTATCACTGACACCGAGATACCCCTCCCTTCCTACCCTCCTCCTCCTCCTCCTTCCTCCTCCTACCCTCGTGCTCTTCTTTCCATCCTCCCTTTCCCCTTACCCTCGTCCTCTTCTTCCCCTCATTCTCCCCTCCCTTCTTCCTCCTCCTCTTACAGGATCACAGTCTGGGTTAACCTGGTAGTGTCGTGACTGGGAGAAGTACAACACCAACGTCATTTACAGACTGAGTGAGATGAGAGAGAGAGAGAGAGAGAGAGAGAGAGAGAGAGAGAGAGAGAGAGAGAGAGAGAGAGAGAGAGAGAGAGAGAGAGAGAGAGAGAGAGAGAGAGAGAGAGAGCCTAGACAGAAGGTCCTCATTAAGACCTCTGCAGTTGTTTGGGGGTCCCTATTAAGTCCCTATCAGGTCCACGAATAGGTCACCGTCAGGAACCCCCAGGAGGTCACTCTCAGGATGACCTCGTCAGGAAGTCCCCCAGGAGGTCCTCAGGAGGTCCCCGTCAGGATGACCTCGTCCGGAGCCCCCAGGAGGTTACCGTCAGGATGTCCCCCTGGAGGTCACCGCCAGGAGGTCCCCATCAGGAGGTCCCCAACAGGAGGTCCCCATCAGGAGGTCACCCCCCCCCCCACCCCCATGTTCCACCATCTTGTAAAAAAACTCCTCCCGTCTCACGTCTTCCTCCCTCCATCTCTCCTTCATTCCTCCCTCAAAGACCAGGAAGAGGGAACGACTTCCTTGTTTGTCCTGCTGCTGTTCAGGGAAGTTCTGGTCACACAATAGACTAATGTTGGGGCGTCGAGGAGTGGGTGGGGAGTCTCCTACCATCCGTACTCCTCCAAACACCCCCTCTCCCACTCCTCACACCTCCTTCTCCTCCTCCTCTCCCTCTCCCACACCCAGGACACCCTCCTTCCCTTTCCCCCACCCCGCCTCCTCATCCTTCTCCCATCCCTACACCTCTTCCCCCTCTCCTCCCCTTTCTCTCCCCTACACCTCCTCCTCCCCCACCATCGTCGTAGCCCCCACTACTCACCCCTCCGAGGTCCTCTATAGAAAGGCACCGACAGGAAGGATACAAGGAATAGCAGTGTTGTCATCTCCCCCATATCCTCGTACCACTAAACAAGTGTAAACAGACTTGGCGGGTGACAAGATCAATGTTACGGAGGGGGGGGGGGGTGATAACCGCTACTGCATAATACAACAAAAACAAGTCCCTTTTTATTTAATGAAGTAACTTAAGGAAACAACTATAACGAGTAAGATAAACGGGAAACAACAAGACATAAATAGACGAGAAAACAAAAGGATAAACAAAAGAGCATCAGCGTGAGAGGCTTCGAGGTGACGTAGATCAGCAAGACGTTACTCTGGTGGCTCCTCCTGGCTCACATTGTTCCACTTATACTGTACAGGAAGTGAGGCTTGGATTCTACGCTTAGTGGTGTTGGCGACCTGACGTGGACTCTGGAAGGTTCAGGAGATCTGCCATGTACTCTGAAAGGCTCAGGAGATCTCACCCGGACTCTGGAAGGTTCAGGAGATCTCACCCGGACTCTGGAAGGTTCAGGAGATCTCACCCGGACTCTGGAAGGTTCAGGAGATCTCACCCGGACTCTGGAAGGTTCAGGAGATCTCACCCGGACTCTCATTGATTCTCACAACCTCAAATAATTATCCTTTTCGGGTAACACGCGGAGCTTTCAGACGCCCTCCTGCTGTTCCCTGGAGCTTCTACCCGACTCCCTGCTGCCCCTCACCACCACCTTCTCTCCTCTAGGTCTCCAGGGGTCTCCTGCTGGGCTGGGAGATCTCTTAGCTTGCTCCTGCTGGGTTTACGAGCTCGACCACAAAGCCTCCATGATTCGGATACTGTTGTCGTGGGTGTTGTGAGCCGGTGCCGGACACAATGGTTTTGGTCAAATGTTGTTCAGGCGACATACAGTACTCCGACGACAAGCGGTTCTGGTGCCCCAATTTGGGTACAGGAGGAGTGCAGTTGTTTTATTGTTGCTCTTATTATTATTATTATTATTATTATTATTATTATTATTATTATTACTGTTGTTATTGTTGTTATTAAGAGGAGACAAGAGAAGAGATAAAGGAGAGATTAAATAACAAATAAACGTAGAGGAAATAATGTGTATAGGCTTACGTGACACCTTGCTGGAGACAGACAGATGAAACTGATTGCTATATGTCATTGTAAGTGTGTTAAGCTGATGATGTATTTACACCCTTCTGCTGCCTCACGTTAAGGTCTAATATGTTATCTTGGTTGTGTTGATGTTTATATAAAGGGTGTGTGGGTGTGTGGCTCTGTCTCGCCTGTGTTTTTTTGTTTGTCTGTGTATGTGTCTGTTTGTGCCTGTCAGTGTCTACGTCCTAACCTAACCTAACCTAACCTAACCTAAACCATGCGCTTAAAGACCCAATCAGGGCTCAGTAATACCCAAAACAACAACAACCACAGCAACTTTACACCCACGCCTCTTCTTATTACTTACACGGAATAAGTTCAAAATTTACATGTAATAAGCGAAGATTTGAGTGTGTGCATAACTTATTACGTTCCTGATTACAAACTATCATCCGTTTATGTAATCAGACGAATGTAACGGAGATTATGTAATGTTTATGTAATGTACTTTGTCATCAGCTAGACTAGATTACCTGTGTCTACGGTACAGGTATATTTGTGTCTTGTTGCTTATATTGTCAGGATTATACAGTGTGTGTGTGTGTGTGTGTGTGTGTGTCTTTCTGTGTTTGTCTCTCTATATGTGCGTCTGTGTCTGTCTGTCTCTCTGTCTAATTTTAAAAGAGTCACACACACACAATATAATTACATCATTAGCCGAAGGGTCAAGTACCTTCCCCCTACCTCCCACCCACAACATGCCCACCGCCCCCACACCCCTCTTCACTTCCTCTCACCACACCCTCCCTCCCCCCACCATAATGTAGTATGGGGGGGGGGGGGGGGGGGGGGGGGTATTTTTCAAAACAAAAACAAACAGATTAATGCGATGCTTCGTGACAGTGCCAGCAAAAAAACACAAAAAAAACATGTACAAGCCTGGGTGGAAAAACACGGCAGGTAAACAAACAAACTCAGACACGTATTTGCAAACATTGTCGCTAAACAAGGGTTATGTTATCATACATAAAGGGTTGAATCATCATACGTTGGCTACACCCCTCACTGTGGCTACACCCCTCACGTTGGCTACACCACCCACGTTGGCTACACCCCTCAAGTTGGCTACACCCCTCACGTTGGCTACACCCCTCACGTTGGCTACACCCCTCACGTTGGCTACACCCCTCACTGTGGCTACACCCCCCACGTTGGCTACACCACCCACGTTGGCTACACCCCTCACTGTGGCTACACCCCCCACGTTGGCTACACCACCCACGTTGGCTACACCCCTCACGTTGGCTACACCCCTCAAGTTGGCTACACCCCTCACGTTGGCTACATCCCTGACGTTGGCTACACCCCTCACGTTGGCTACACCCCTCACGTTGGCTACACCCCTCACTGTGGCTACACCCCTCACTGTGGCTACACCCCTCACGTTGGCTACACCCCTCACGTTGGCTACACCCCTCACGTTGGCTACACCCCTCACTGTGGCTACACCCTTCACTGTGACTACACCCCTCACGTTGGCTACACCCCTCACGTTGGCTACACCCCTCACTGTGGCTACACCCCTCACTGTGGCTACACCCTTCACTGTGGCTACACCCCTCACGTTGGCTACACCCCTCACGTTGGCTACACCCCTCACTGTGGCTACACCCTTCACTGTGGCTACACCCCTCACGTTGGCTACACCCCTCACGTTGGTTACACCCCTCACGTTGGCTACACCCCTCACTGTGGCTACACCCCTCACTGTGGCTACACCCTTCACTGTGGCTACACCCTTCACTGTGGCTACATCCCTCACTGTGCTATGTAGTACCATGGAAAACAGAATTATGTAGCGGGAGACTGTAGAGTAGGTGTGAAGGAGTCAGTTGAGCTGTGTGTGATTTTGTAGAATAACTCAAGAGTGAATATATTCTGGGGTGGAACTTATCTTAAAGAAATTCACTGAAATGGAGGTAGTGGGTGAGGGTGTGGGATTGTGGTTGTTGGTGAGGGGATTGTGGTAGTGGTTGTTGAAGGGATGGTGGTAGGGATGGTAGTAGGGATGATGGTGGTGGTAGTTGAAAGAAAAGAAGAAAATGAAAAGAAGGAGCAGCGGTTAGATCGATTGACCCCCCTCCCCCCCACACCACTCCCTCCACCCCCCTCCCACCCACCTCCCCCCCACACCACTCCCTCTCCATCCACCCCCCTCCCACCCACCTCCCCCCACACCACTCCCTCCACCCACCTCCCCCCCACACCACTCCCTCTCCATCCACCCCCCTCCCACCCACCTCCCCCCCACACCACTCCCTCTCCATCCACCCACCTCCCACCCCCCACACCACTCCCTCTCCATCCACCCCCCTCCCCCCACACCACTCCCTCTCCATCCACCCACCGCCCCCCCCACACCACTCCCTCTCCATCCACACCACCTCCCACCCCCCTCCCCCCACCACTCCCTCTCCATCCACACCACCTCCCACCCCCCTCCCCCCACCACTCCCTCTCCATCCACCCCCCTCCCCACACCACTCCCTCTCCATCCACCCCCCTCCCCCCCCACACCACTCCCTCTCCATCCACCCACCTCCCACTCCCCTCCCCCCCCACCACTCCCTCTCCATCCACCCCCCTCCCCACACCACTCCCTCTCCATCCACCCCCCTCCCCCCACACCACTCCCTCTCCATCCACCCACCTCCCACCCCCTCCCCCCACACCACTCCCTCTCCATCCACCCCCCTCCCCCCACACCACTCCCTCCCATCCACCCCCCTCCCCCCACACCACTCCCTCTCCACCCACCTCCCACCCCCCTCCCCCCCACCACTCCCTCCCATCCACCCACCTCCCACCCCCTTCCCCCCACCACTCCCTCTCCATCCACCCACCTCCCACCCCCCTCCCCCCCACCACTCCCTCTCCATCCACCCACCTCCCACCCCCCACCCCCCACCACTCCCTCTTCATCCACCCCCCTCCCCCCCACACCACTCCCTCTCCACCCCCCCTCCCACCCCCCCCTTCTCCCCTACCCACAACAACAATAGATGCTAACTGTCTCCATCACCAAGATTAAACAACCCCAAATTACACCAACTCTAAACTAGGCCTTAATCACCCCTGACCTTAATTGCTCAGCTGGTTGTTAAGTCAGTGTTTCTGTTCTGTGATATGATGATTATGTGTCCCTCTAACTACAACCTCTGTGTCAGTGGTCAAAACTGTGGTGAAGTGTGGTGTGGTGGTGGTGGTCGTGGTGGTGATGGTGGTCGTGGTGGTGATGGTGATGGTGGTCGTGGTGGTGATGGTGGTCGTCGCGGTGGTGGTGATGGTGGTCGTGGTGGTGATGATGATGGTGGTCGTGGTGGTGATGGTGGTCGTCGCAGTGGTGGTGATGGTGGTCGTGGTGGTGATGGTGATGGTGGTCGTGGTGGTGATGGTGGTCGTGGTGGTGATGGTGATGGTGGTGGTGATGGTGATGGTGGTCGTGGTGGTGATGGTGGTCGTGGTGGTGATGGTGATGGTGGTCGTGGTGGTGATGGTGGTCGTGGCGGTGGTGGTGATGGTGATGGCGGTCGTGGTGGTCGTATCTCTGTCCCTTCTTTCTCTTCCTCTTTCCCTAATTCTCTCCTCTGATCCCTTATCATGACACTTCTCCCCTTCTCACCCTCCCTCCTTTCCCCTCACCTCATCCATCTTATCTCTCCCTCCCCCTTTCCCTCATTATTCGTTACTGTCTCTTCTTTACCTCTCTCTCTCCTTTATCCTTTTCCACTCCCCTATTTTAGTTTCCTGTTCTTTCTCTCCTCTTCTCTACCTTCTTTCTCACTCCTCTTGCCTATTCCCTTCTTCCCTTTCTCTTCCTCCTATCCGCCCTCACTCTCTCTCCCCCTTCCTTCTATCCCCTCCACCCCCTCCCATCTTCCCCCTATATATTTCCCTTCTTCCCCTGCCACACTAACATAAGCCCCGGCACTAAGACTGGAAGAGTGATATGGTAAGCACAAAATAAGAGGATTATCGCCCTAAGCTGCTCAGTGAGGCCCGACAAGGCGGATTACAATAGCACCTTCTTGCCCCGACCCCCCCTTTGTATTAGGAAGTAAGTAATAGTGACTTAAATGTTTAGGAAGGAGGTGTGGGGAAAAATGAGTGATCAGAGATAGATAGATAGATAGATAGATAGATGCGCCTCCACTCTTTCTCTATTATTTTCTCCAATCCTCTCTCTCTCTCTCTCGTTCCCCATATTTAGTCTCTCTCTCTCTCTCTCTCTCTCTCTCTCTCTCTCTCTCTCTCTCCCTCTCTCGTTCCCCATATTTAGTCTCTCTCTCTCTCTCTCTCGTTCCCCATCTTTAGTCTGTCTCTCTCTTACCCTCCCCTTCCTTCCCTCTACCTTTCTCCCCCCTCGTTTGGCCATAAAGCCGTGCCAGTGAGGGGAATTGTTTTAATCTTCTGCGGCTTTATCGTAATAACCCGAGAGGTGATCTGATGTGTTGCTGAACAAAACACTGACGATTAGTAGTGTGTGTGTGTGTGTGTGGTGTGTGTGTGTGTGTGTGTGTGGTGTGTGTGTGTGGTGTGTGTGTGTGTGTGTGTGTGTATAAGATGATGATTGTCTTCCTATACGTTTTTGCGACACTTTCTCTCTGCTGTCTCTCTCTTTCATCATCACCCTTTGTCTCTCACGTGTTTATCAACCTCTCTCTCTCTCTCTTATCAGTACACCCTCTCGCTCCATTTCTCTAGTAAGGCAGGAGGAAGTGATTGTCTCAGCGTAATTGGGTTATCTTTCAATAACAACCTCGTCTGCAATAACGCTCTTCTGTTGCAGTAACGCCATCTTTTGCAATGACACCGCTTTTTGCTGCATTAAGTTACCACCTACACTAACAACGACCGTGCAATAACAACCCCCACCCCTTCAATAACAACTTCTACCCCAACAATAACAACCCCTACCCCTACAATAACACCCCCTACCCCTACAATAACACCCCCTACCCCTACAATAACACCCCCTACCCCTACAATAACATCGCCCCTACCATCTATTAATTGAACACCAGCTCGGACACCTCAATAGACGCACTGGCTACAGCCCCTTCCATTGAACATGCACCACCGCCCAAATCGATGAACCGCTGCTGAATATTTAACCCAAACAGAGTTGAAATGAACACAGTTAAAAGGAAAATAATTAAATATGCATAGAGTTAAATGAATACACTTAAAAACGGTATAAACGAAATAAAATAAAATAAAATATGAAAAGTTAAAACGAATATTTAAAATGAAACAGAAAATAGAGTAAAAAATGAATAAAGTTAATATGTGTAGAATGAATAAAATGAATATGACGGATAAAGGGAGAGAAATGTAGGAAATTATGTATAAGGATAAGAGGAGGAGGAGAAGAACAACAAAGAGAAAGAGAAGACGAAGAAGAAATGAAACACCGACCACTGTACACTAACCACTGTCCCTCACACCTGACGAGCCTCGCTGTCCACACAACCCACCAAAATAAATCTTGCTTAAGGAAAGAAAATTTGAACTTGTAAAAAAAAAGTACATTTGAGTGAGACTTTTTTTTTCTGTGGAAGGATAAGTTTACTTTTGTTTATATGTCACCCTCCTCATTCTCCCTTCCTCTTCACCCTCCCTATCTCACTCCCTCCGTCCCTCCCTCACCCTCCTACTCCCTCCCTCACTCAATCACTCCCACTCCCTCCGTCCCTCCCTCACCCTCCTACTCCCTCCCTCACTCCCACTCCCTCCGTCCCTCCCTCACTCCCACTCCCTCCGTCCCTCCCTCACCCTCCTACTCCCTCCCTCACTCCCACTCCCTCCCTCAAAGTTTCAATCAACACCTCGTCATCCTCCGTGGGGGGGGGGGGGGGGGGGGGGTCGTCTCTCGGCTGTAGGAAGAGGATCACTCAACAGATATAGAGAACCATGTACACAGTGAAACCTCCATATAACGGACTTTTATCTCCAAACAATCCGTTAGATGGAGGGTTTCACATCTAACGGACTCTCGATACAATGGACCGTCATCTCTATATGGTTTGCTACATACATACATACATACATACACACATACATACATACACACACTTACGAGTACGCACATGTATACTGTTTATGTATGTTCCTGATTGTTTTCAAAATGAAATATATAAATGAATAGAAAAATTTGGATAAAAACAAAATCACAAACAAGTAAAAAGATAAACATACAGAAACCGATAAACAAGTCGATAAAAACAAAAGAAATAATCCCAGAAAATCCTTTCAAAAGATCGTCCCATTTACAAAAAAGGAGAAAAAAGGTGACGTATTAAATCTAATATTTAGAAGCAATCAGGTGAGAGCGACTCACAAGAGGAGAAAAAATGTGTTTAGGGATATTCCCCCGCCGACTTAGGGAAGGCCAGGGAATAATCCCCAGCCCAAGGAGGGTGACGTCACAGCCCCCGACAACTGTACCAATTTGGGGGGTTCTGTGATACCCCAAAAATGCAAATTGGCTATTTTCTGCTGGGCTGGTGGCGGTGGTGGTGGTGGTGGTGTTGGTGGTGGTAGTGGTGGTGGTGTGGGTGGTGGTGGTGGTGGCGGTGGTGTGGGGGGTGGTGGTGGTGGTGGTGTTGGTGGTGGTGGCGGCGGCGGTGGAGATAATAGTAAAAAAAAGGATAAAAATGGAAGAACAGGAGAAGGCAGAAAAGGATGAAGAGTAACAGGAAATAGAGAAGAAGAGGAAGACAGAGAAATGATAAATAAATGTCTGAGAGGAGATGAAGAGAATAGAGACTATGCAGAGGAGGAGGAAGAAGAGGAAGAGGAAGGGGGAAAGGAAAGGGAGTTGAGAGAGAGAGAGAGAGAGAGAGAGAGAGAGAGAGAGAGAGAGAGAGAGAGAGAGAGAGAGAGAGAGACCCGGGTTTATCGCACACAGTAATGGATTGAAAAATGGTAATCCATGACAGCGGAAAGTGAGCCATCCAACAATGAGAAGCAGCTGACGTGTCTATCAGAATACGTACACACACACACACACACACACACACACACCCACACACACACACACACACACACACACACTTATGAGTAATTACCTCCTTTATCCGCATGATATCTTACAAAATTAAAACAAAAATCATTCATCTATTATCACCTATTCATTAATTACCTATTTATTATCTTACACCATTGGTTTATTTCTACCTTTTCTTCACGTACTTGGCCAAATGTGCGTCAAAAATTAGTTGGTGACCGTCGCCATGGTAACCAAAAGGTATTTTTTTTTTCTATCTGACACGAAATCCTGCCATTAGCAGCAGCCTTCACAACAACCCAGGGAGTTATGGCCACGACACAGGCCACTGATGTAGTACCAGACACGACCACTACTACCACACCAGATTGAGATTAAACCGAACACCGATTCGTAAACAGATCTGATTATCTCACTGACTCAACTACACCGATTTACCGACAACCGAACACCGATCACTAAACAGATCTGATTAGTCCATTGAGCCGACTAAACCGACTGACCGACAACCGAACATCGATCACTAAACAGATCTGATTATCCCGACGCCGTGACACACGAAGCGGACTCAGCCAATCAATCTTAATAGATCGGGAAGATAATTAGAGGATTATTATCTGGTACGAATAATTAGTGTGATGTGTGAGGTCAAAATACTAAAAAGAAATTAAATCCTGATTGATGTATCAATTATGGCGACTTGGGAGACGAGCGTGATGGTCCACCTCGACCTGACCTGACCTGAAGAATTGATCAAGGAGGTCATCTCGTGTCACACCCCAAGTCAGTCTATTATTAGTGACTGTGTAGGTCATCTCGTGTCACACCCCCAGCTCCAGTCCCTGATTCCTGGTTGTTTAATTAATAGACTCATCTGTACTAAAATAATATACACTCACTTATAAATACTGCTAAGGGCCGACCATGTACTACCACCACTTCCAATGTTGTCTTACTTAAGCTTAACTAAAAGTCCCATTTTCTCTGTGTTATTGTTTGTATTTTGCATAATATGGATGAAACATTTGAATGGAATGTGTGTGTGTGTGTGTGTGTGTTCGTGTGTGTGTGTATGTGTGTTCGTTCGTGTGTGTGTGTGTGTGTTCGTGTGTACATCAACACCACCACCGCTGAAACAAACTCACCCGCCCCCCCCCCCCCCTGTACTCCAGCCTATGCACGCATGCCCTTTAAACCACCAAAACAACACAAACTAGAAAAAAACACAATCAAAACAAGACAGATGGAAACACGTCCCCCGACCCATCATCCCTTCAAAATAAAACACAAAACAAAACATAAAAACAAACAAATGCGAAATTCAAAATATGTTTGTTACATTAGCATAGTACTATTACCACTAAAGCATAGAGACTAAATTATGTTATTTTGTAGTACGGTGACCCAAACAGCCCACCCCCCCCCCTCCCCTAATTCACACCCCATAAGATCCCTCTCCCACACCCCATCTCCCAACCCCCACCTCCTCACATGACTCCCCCACTCCCACCACCACATGATCCCCAACTTCCACCCCACATGACCCCCCAACGACCCTCATGTGACCCCCCAACGACCCTCATGTGACACCCCCCCCTTCTTCCTCCACCCCTTCGCCCCCCCCCCCCACAAAAAAAGATGGCGGCGCGCTTCGTTGCACTTTATACATGAAAACTTTTTTTGTCGCCTATATGTAGCTGGTCGTGTTGGTGTCCAGTTTACACAACCCGTGAGAGAGACACCGGCCGGGAGCTTTGATTACGTGTGTGTGTGTGTGTGTGCGTGTGTGTGTGTGTGTGTGCGTGCGTGCACGTGTGTGTGTGTGTGTGCGTGTGTGTGTGTGTGTGTGTGTGTGCGTGTGCGTGTGCGTGTGTGTGTGTGTGTGCCGTCACCCTTCTTTAGTATAAGATAGCCCCAATCCGCCATCAATTACAATACTTAACAAGATATATACATTAACATAAGATAAAAATAGATAAATAAAACAATTCCTAACTTGTCCTGTCAATATATTCTTTTTACACATTTTTTTTACATCATCATGAACGAGGAGACAAAAAATGGAAGCATAAATATGTATTTTTTTAGCCAACGTGTGAAAAATCCGTGTTTTGGGTGAGGGATGGGGAGGGGGCTGGAGGGTAAGGGGGCTGGGTGGTGAGGGGCTCTGGGGTGGAGGGTGAGGGGAGGGGGGTGGAGGGTGAGGGGAGGGGGGTGGAGGGTGAGGGGGCTGGGGTGGTGAGGGGCTCTGGGGTGGAGGGTGAGGGGGCTGGGGTGAGGGGTGGGGAGGGGTAGAGAGGGAGTTTGTTGTTAGTGGAAAATTTTTGCCCTGTATGGTATTGTGGTATTGTCTAACTTTTGTCATCTGGTGATTGGTATTTTGCTCACTGTGTCTGTGTGTGAGTTTGATGGCTCTTTTATATGTGCATATATGTACTGTATGTGTGTATGTATGTATGACCACATGTCACTCAGCCTTCGTACCCTAACCCATTTAGTATCGTCTGTGTGTTGACTAACTGAAAATGGCGTAAGATCCTGACATGGAATTCCAATTGAAACTAAAGTTGTAAATTCAATACAATAGTAACAGTGTAGGTCCTCGTCTGGCCTGGGAGAGAAGAGATGCATCAATTAATTTTTTTCATACCTGTTAAACTTTTCTCACCTGGGAACACCTGAATTAATGACTTCTTTTTCTTTTTGAAGGAGTGGGAGGGAAGTGGGAGGCAGGTAAGGACGGAGGGAAGGAGGGAGGGAAGGAGGGAGGGAGGATGATAGAAGGGAGGGCAGGAGCGTGGTTAAGCTTATCTCCGAGATTTCTTTGTTAACACCCACAAAAACAAAGACAAAAACAAGGAAAAGACAACAACAATAAGAGACAAGTGTACAGACTTTGAGGGAGTAATTGTATTATGTTACTCCCTCAAGTGTTATCTTCAAGGACGACCTGAACTACGTCAGGGAGACAACAACCAGGGCTCACAGCATCACAGCAGCTAGGGTTCACAGCATCACAACAGCTAGGGTTCACAGCATCACAGCAGCTAGGGCTCACAGCATCACAGCAGCTAGGGCTCACAGCATCACAGCAGCTAGGGTTCACAGCAGCTAGGGTTCACAGCATCACAGCAGCTAGGGTTCACAGCATCACAGCAGCTAGGGCTCACAGCATCACAGCAGCTAGGCTCACAGCATCACAGCAGCTAGGGTTCACAGCATCACAGCAGCTAGGGTTCACAGCATCACAGCAGCTAGGGTTCACAGCAGCTAGGGTTCACAGCATCACAGCAGCTAGGGTTCACAGCATCTACCCCAGGGAGATAGCAGTACAGCATCTACCGTCTCAGGGGAACATGTTTGTACCGAGTCACTGTTTCAACTTTTGTCTCGAAGGAACAACTGAATTAATAATTTCTTTAAGTTTCTCCCGTGTGAAAAAAAAAGTTTATGTGTGAGATTTGTAGTGACCGGAGGGGGAAGGTTCCGCCAGAGTTGTGTTGAATATTTATCTCTCTGGAGCACCACCTGAATTAATTACTCGTTTTCTTAATTATAATAGAAGGCCAAAAAATCTGATAGTTGTACTGTAGAAAACACATAACACTTACAAACACCCACAGAGACCCACAAACACCCACAATCACACACAAACATCTTAACAAACCATTAATTATTATTATTACAAACACCCACAAACACCTACAAATACTCACAAACACCAAAAAAAAAATCTACAAACACACAAACATCCACAAACACCCACAAACACCTACAAAAACCAACAAACACCTACAAACACACACACATGCTCCCACAAACACCCACACACCCCCACAAACACCCACAATAAAAACACAACAGGAGTGAACACGAGATCCCAAAACCAGGCATCAGAGGGAAGAGAAGCCATATTTATTTATCTGAGCCAGTGGGGGATTTCCCGTCCGCCAGACGTCAACACTGAGGCCAAGATGACAGTCGCATGCCAGGCGGTCAGATGAAGCGCCAATTGACCTGTCTGACCTCGCGTGACCCCGGTTGCCAGCTGTCTGTCAAGGGGGCCGGTGGGAGGTTCGCTCTAATTCGGGTTCCTCTGACAGGAGCGTTGAGGCTTTAATGCAGAAGAGGATCCCCGGGTTCCTTCCCTCAAACGGTGACTTGATCTTTGTTATTTTGTTATGCATATCAGGGGTGGTGTTAGGGTGGTGCTGAGGTGGTGCTAGGGTGGTGCTGTAGTGGTGCTAGGGTGGTGTTAGGGTGGTGCTGAGGTGGTGCTAGGGTGGTGTTAGGGTGGTGCTGAGGTGGTGCTAGGGTGGTGTTAGGGTGGTGCTAGGGTGGTGCTAGGGTGGTGCTGAGGTGGTGCTAGGGTGGTGTTAGGGTGGTGCTGAGGTGGTGCTAGGGTGGTGTTAGGGTGGTGCTAGGGTGGTGTTAGGGTGGTGCTAGGGTGGTGCTAGGGTGGTGCTGGGGTGGTGTTAGGGTGGTGCTAGGGTGGTGCTGGGGTGGTGTTGGGGTGGTGTTGGGGTGATGGGGTAGTATCGTAATCGGGGGGGGGGAGGGGGGTAGGGATAGTACTCAGAGAGGGTTTAATCTAATTATTCAAGTGATTTGAGAAATTAAAACATTTCGCCTGCCTAATATTTTACACATAAACGTCGTAAAACATTAATTGATACATAGAAACCTCATTTGGAAGTGATGCGGCATATAAAAATCCTTAGTCAGAATGCGCTTAATGAGTTCACGAATTGCTAAAATAGTTTGTTCTCTGCTGAGTGTAAAAAGAGATACAGAACGTTAATTCTCTCTGTCTGTGTGTCTGTCTGTGTCTGTCTGTGGCTGTGTTTGTCTCTCTCGCTCTCTGTCTAACTCTGCATCTATCAACAACCACACACACACACAGACGTATGACCTGACCTGACCTGACCTGACCTCGCCCACCAGCCATCACACGACCATCGTCATTGCCTCCAACACTCCAAAATAAACTCCCAAATCACGGGTGTTATTGCAGAATGAGGTTAGTACATTAAAGTGATTTGTAGAGGAGACGTGGAGAGAGAAAATGTGAGAGGCGGAACATAAATAAGAAACAGGAGGAGAATTATTATCCCTGGGACCCTGAGCTTATGTTAAGGGCTACAGGTAAGGGCTACAGGTAAGAGTACAGGTAAGGGGTACAGGTAAGAGTACAGGTAAGGGGTACAGGTAAGGGTAAAGGTAAGAGTACAGGTAAGGGGTACAGGTAAGGGTAAAGGTAAGAGTACAGGTAAGGGGCACAGGTAAGGGGTACAGGTAAGAGTGAAGGTAAAGGGCACAGGTAAGGGGATACAGGTAAGGCTACAGGTAAAGGGTGAAGGTAAGAGTGTATATAAGGGTACGAATAAGGGCTACAAGTAAGAGGTTACATAATTTACAAAGAAAACAAAAACACAAACAATAACAAATAATAATCACACAAACAAAAGTAATAAATAAAAGACATAACCCAAACAACAACTAATAAAGACAGAACATAACAAACAAAACATGATCTAATCAGAATAATAAATGTCACAGTATTTTATTCGTATATTACACAAGAGCGGGAGCTAGAGTCACCTGGGAAATAAAACATATGACGATACACTTTATACCGAATTATGTAATGGTGTGTGTGTGTGTGTGTGTGTGTGTGTGCTTGTGTGTGTGTGTGTGTGTGTGTGTGTTTGTGTGTGTGTGTGTTTGTGTGTGTGTGTGTGTTTGTGTGTGTGTGTGTGTGTCACCTTCAGGTCAATCTTGTTTTGTTTACGTAAAATTAAATTTTTAGAACAATGAGATCAATGATTTTTAAGACAATTTTATCAAGATTTTTTTAATAGATTAAAAAACTTATTTTATTTTGGTATTTTATAATTTAATGGTATTTTATTTTATATAATTTTTTTGTGAAACAGAAATTAATAGCTTTTTTTATTTTTACTGATAGATGTATATAATTTTTCTAAACAGTGAGGGCAGAAATCACATCAAAGTTTATATAATATTTCTCGCGTGTTAGCAGGGCTGGGCTTGGCTTCACCCGGGCGGTATAATATAAAATTCTCAGGTCGCATTTGTCACTAGAAAACACAGATATGAATTTCATGGTAATGGTTGTCTGGGCAGAGAGAGATATTAGTGGTGTAAAGGAGATAATAATTAATGTGGTAACCTTCACAGTTTGGGCCTGATGTGAGGTGATGTTTCTAATGTGTTGGGGGAGTGTGGATGTGGGGGAGTGTGGATGTAGGGGTGGGGGAGTGTGGATGTGGGGGAGTGTGGATGTGGGGGAGTGTGGATGTGGGGGAGTGTGGGTGTGGGGGAGTGTGGGTGTGGGTGAGTGTGGATGTAGGGCAGTGTGGATGTGGGGGAGTGCGGGTGTGGGGGAGTGCGGGTGTGGGGGAGTGCGGGTGTGGGAGAAGTGTGGATGTGGGGGGTAGATGATTTTGGATGTGGTGGGTGGGGGATTGTGGATGTGGGAGTGGGGGAAGTGTGGGTGTGGGGAGTGTGTGGATGCGGGGGTGGTGGAGTGTGTTGGTGGGGAATGTGGATGTGGGGTGGAGGAGTGTGGATAGACATACATACATACAAACAGAGAGACAGACAGAAGAAAAGAAAACAAACACACACTCATCATTACCCACTCACAAACCTCAGAGGACATATGGCGGTGGTGGTGGTGGTGGTTATGGTGGTGGTGGTTATGGTGGTGGTTATGGTGGTGGTGGTGGTGGTGGTTATGGTGGTGGTGGTGGTTATGGTAGTGGTTGTGGTGGTGGTTATGGTGGTGGTTATGGTAGTGGTGGTGGTGGTGGTGGTTATGGTGGTGGTGGTTGTGGTGGTGGTTATGGTGGTGGTGGTTGTGGTGGTGGTTATGGTAGTGGTGGTGGTGGTGGTGGTTATGGTGGTGGTGGTTGTGGTGGTGGTTATGGTGGTGGTGGTTGTGGTGGTGGTTATGGTGGTGGTGGTTATGGTGGTGGTGGTGGTTATGGTGGTGGTGGTGGTTATGGTGGTGGTTATGGTGGTGGTGGTTATGGTGATGGTGGTGGTGGTGGTGGTGGTTATGGTGGTGGTTATGGTAGTGGTTTTGGTAGTGGTTGTGGTGGTGGTTATGGTGGTGGTTATGGTAGTGGTGGTTGTGGTGGTGGTGGTGGTGGTGGTTATGGTGGTGGTTATGGTGGTGGTGGTGGTGGTGGTTATGGTGGTGGTGGTTGTGGTGGTGGTTGTGGTGGTGGTTATGGTGGTGGTTATGGTAGTGGTTGTGGTGGTGGTGGTAGTGGTGGTGGTGGTGGTGGTGGTTATGGTGGTGGTGGTTGTGGTGGTTATGGTGGTGGTTGTGGTGGTGGTTATGGTGGTGGTGGTTGTGGTGGCGATGGTGGTGGTTGTGGTGGTGGTTATGGTGGTGGTGGTTATGGTGGTGGTGGTGGTGGTGGTTATGGTGGTGGTGGTGGTGGTGGTGGTGGTTATGGTGGTGGTGGTGGTGGTGGTTATGGTGGTGGTGGTGGTGGTGGTGGTGGTTGTGGTGGTTGTGGTGGTTGTTGTGGTGGTGGTTATGGTGGTGGTTATGGTAGTGGTTGTGGTGGTGGTGGTGGTGGTGGTTATGGTGGTGGTTGTGGTGGTGGTTATGGTGGTGGTGGTTATGGTGGTGGTGGTTGTGGTGGTTATGGTGGTGGTTGTGGTGGTGGTTATGGTGGTGGTGGTTGTGGTGGTGGTTATGGTGGTGGTGGTTATGGTGGTGGTTGTGGTGGTGGTTATGGTGGTGGTGGTTATGGTGGTGGTGGTTATGGTGGTGGTGGTTGTGGTGGTTATGGTGGTGGTTGTGGTGGTGGTTATGGTGGTGGTGGTTGTGGTGGTGGTTATGGTGGTGGTTATGGTGGTGGTGGTTGTGGTGGTGGTTATGGTGGTGGTTGTGGTGGTGGTTATGGTGGTGGTGGTGGTTATGGTGGTGGTGGTTATGGTGGTGGTGGTGGTTATGGTGGTGGTTATGGTGGTGGTTATGGTGGTGGTTATGGTGGGGGGGTGATTAATACCTCCAGGTGACCGTAAACACGACCCATTTATTTCCTCGCTCACGTATATAACAAACCTCAAGAACGCCCCCCCCCCCCTCTACCCTTCAGGCCAAGGCTAGTAAATGTTTCTCGCTAACTGGGGATGTTGGCAAACGTTTTAGGGGTAACTTGAAATAAAAGATTATATATAACAGCAAAATACCTTTAAAATACCATTGAATTAAGGTGTGTGTGTGTGTGTGTGTGTATGTGTGTGTGTGTGTGTATGTGTGTGTGTGTGTGTGCGTGTGTGTGTGTGTGTGCGTGTGTGTGTGTGTGTGTGACTAGAGCTAGACGGTCAGAGCCTCGGTGCGTCGGTCAGTGTGTGTGTGTGTGACTAGAGCTAGACGGTCAGAGCCTCGGTGCGTCGGTCAGACTGTCAAACCTGTGTATCATTATCGACGGGATGGAGGCACTTGGCTGAGTTAGGGTCAACGGCGACACGGGCCACACAGAGAGAGAGAGAGAGAGAGAGAGAGAGAGAGAGAGAGAGAGAGAGAGAGAGAGAGAGAGAGAGTTAACAAAAATCGTGGTTCTTAACTATAAAAAAATCAGCTCCCGTTTCAAAGCAAGTTTTAGGTTCTACGTTCGATTCCAATTCCAACTTCGGGTTCGATTTCAACTCCAGGTTCGTTCCGGTTCGATTTCAAGTCCGGACTTGGTTTGGCTTACTCTTGACTACATAACAACTTCCTTGTTACTGACTCACTCACTAAATAATGATCTTATCTTCTATAAAAATAAATAAAAAGCAATAATGAAACGTTTAACTTCCTCTCTCCTGCTTCTCCCTTTCATCTCTATAGTCAATTTCCATCCATCGTTTCAATCAGTCTCATCATCATCATCATCATCTCCTCCCTTCCATTCTATCATTCCTTTCCTTTCCACCCTCAATTCTAATCAACTCTCCCACAATTTATTACCCCTTATCCCTCTTCCACCTTCATCACGTTTTAGACTATTCCCTCTCTTAAATTCTGCCCCTCATTCCTTCCCCTCTCATCTCTCCTTTCCCTTCCTTCCCCTATTTCTTTCATATTTCCTCCCTCCCATCCCCCTCTTTTCCTCCCCTTCCTTCCTCTATTTCGTTAATCTTTTCCTTCTCATCCCTCCTTACGTCCTTCTCTCCCCTTCCATCCCCCATTTCCCCCTTTACTTTCCCATTCTCTCTCTTATCCTTTTCTTCTTTCCTCCTTTCTCTCTATTTGCCCCACTCATCGTCTCGTCTCTTCTCTTATCTCTTATCCTTTTCTTCTTTCCTCCTTTCTCTCTATTTGCCCCACTCATCGTCTCGTCTCTTCTCTTATCTCTCTTCTTCTCTACCTTCTCTTCATCTATCTCCTCTACTAAACTCTTCTCTTGTTCCTTCTTCCATTTTCATTTTACCCATTTTTAAATATTTCCACTTCTCATCTTCCCCCTGCCTTCCCTCCCCTCCCACCCCTGTCTACCCTCCCTTTGTTTCACTCACCCCATCCCCCTCTTTCTCTCCCTACCTCTCAACTCCATATACCTCCCTCCTCCCCCCTCCCTTCATTTCCTCCCTTTCCTCCCCTCCCTTTACCTTCCTTCATTCCCCTCCCTCTCTCCCCCCGCCCCCTCACACAAAGCGGTAATACCACCAATCACTGGAATCGTCAGTGACCAGTGATTAGTGTGGCTTGGTTTGGTGTGACCCCCCCCCCCCCCCTCCAGGCTTGCCAGGACAAGGGTGTGTGTGTGTGTGTGTGTGTGTGTGTGTGTGAGTGTGTGTAGAGGGGAAATATTGTGTTTGCATGTGTGTGTGTGTGTAGAGGGGAAATATTGTGTTTGCATGTGTGTGTGTGTGTGTGTGTTAAGGAGATTATTATTAATATTATTATTATTATCATTATCGTTCAAGAGTTGTGTTAATGATTCATTCTTCAGTGTCATGTTTATACCAATGACCGTCAGTACCTGTGTCTAGCATCTTGGGTGTGTACAGGTGATACACACGTTGATGGGGAGGGGACACGCAAGAGATGGGGAAGGGGAGAGAATGGAAGAGGTGTGGAGGGAGGAGGAGGAGGATGGGGGAAGAAATTGAAGGGGCAAGAATGGGGAGGGGAAAAGGGCAAAGGAGGAGAGGGAAGGCGGAATGAGAGGAGGGAAGAAAGATGGAGGGGAAGGAATGAGAGAAGGAAAGAAAAAAGGGGGGAGCAGACCATCAGCCATTGTCTCACCATCAATGAGGCTTCGACCGTCGCCTGTCACAACTCTCTCTCTCTCTCTCTCTCTCTCTCTCTCTCTCTCTACTCTCGAGGGTTACGCTGTTAATGCCCCCGACGAACTGCTGTTGAGCACAAGTGGCATAAATTATACGGCATTATTAAGTACTATTAGTGTCACTGCCATGAAACGCTGGCACTGTCGTAAGTACCTCCTCACACAGGGTCTATCTTAAGTACCTCCTCACACAGGGTCTATCGTAAGTACCCCACAACAAGTTACAATAGAGTCTCAATAAAATCTGAAAGCCATCATGAAGGCTTTGTGACGTAACGTAAATTTTACCTTAAATCTGTAGTCCTATATTACGAGATACGAGGAAAAAATTATCCTAAGACATTTCAATACTAAAACATGTGGTATAATTTATTTGACAATGTAGTATAATTCTTAAACTTGTATAATCTACATGAACACTGATAATTATATAACGTTGAAATATCTAGTAAGTAATATCTTAATTTTACGAGAATAACACGAAGATATATAAAAACGATGGTAAGTGAAATGTGAAGACTTTTTACCGTAGATTTAATATTTTTTCATTGTTTTCTCCCAAGTTTCTGAAGGTTTAGAGGTCACAGGAGATTTGTGATACGCCTCTTAATACTTTGAGTACGATCGAGTCCAATGTCAGGAAGTTGAGTACGATGTCAGGAAGTTGAGTACGATGTTGATCCCTTAAGCATAATGAATTAGCGTATTGAGTGAGTATGGTGACTCAGGCCTATAGTGGTGACTCACGCCTATATTGGTGACTCAGGCTTACAATACTGACTCAGGCCTAGAGTGATGACTCAACCTTATAGTGGTGACTCACGCTTATATTGGTGACTCAGGCTTACAATACTGACTCAGGCCTAGAGTGATGACTCAACCTCATAGTGGTGATTCAAGTGGTTTAGGGGAAGGACCTAATCTCTCATAATACATATATAAAACCTGGCCACAACACACACAACATATATTACCATAGCTTGCGAGCCTAACCTACCATAACCTAACCTAACCCACACTACTCTACCCTAACCTAACCTAACCTAACCTAACCCAACCACACTAACCTAACCTAACCTGTGTGTCCCAGTATGAAGGAAGGCCGGACAACTTGCCAACTGAACCGGTTTTAACCCTCACGCAGGAACACGATCCACTTATCGATTTATATCCGGTTCCCAATTACTGTAGTGGTGGGCAGAGAGAGACACAATGGAGGTGCACCAAGTTCTATACTGCCGGGGGAATCGAACTCTGGTCCTTGGGAGACGAGGGTGATGAACACACACACACTTACACATAAACACACACATATACATACACGTTAACTAATACCATTGAAAACGCATACAAATACATGAACACTCACACAACACACACACACACACTCACACACACACACACTCACACACACACACACACACTCACACAACACACACATTCACACTCACACACACACACACACACTCACACAACACACACATTCACACAACACACACACTCACACACACACACACAACACACATTAAAATATTCCACATGGAAAATTATATATATCTTAAAAGTAACATAAAAGAAAAAAAACAGACGATAAATAAATAAAATACAAATCAAACCTTAATAAGAAAAATCTCAAACCAAATCATGAAAAACATTAAAAAAAATCATAAAAATATTAAAAATTCTTACAAAATAAAATCGTAAAAAAAGGAAAAATAAATAAAAATCTTAAGAAATACAATAAGTTGAGTTGGTCGTCTTGTCATCGTTTATATATTTCTTCCTCCCAGTTGCACTCTGTTGAATAGCCAAGCTTGTCCTCTCATGGCCTGCTGCTCTTACGGTCGGCAATTCCCCCCCCCCCCCCCTCCCCAATCCTTACCAGTAACCCCAGTCCCCCTCCCCAGTCCCATCAGTTCCCCAGTCTCCCCTCCATTGCCCCAGTCCTTCCCCAGTCAATACCAATACCCCCAGTTTCCCATTAAGTCCATACCAATAAGTCCAGTCCCCTCTCCAGTACCCCTTCAATAAACTAGAAGGTCTTCCCCAGTCTTCTCTCCAGTCCTTACCAGTACCCCTCCAGTCTTCCCCAGTACCACCAGTACCTCAGACGGTCTACCCCAGTCCTCGTCCAGATCCAATTTAATGCTTTATTCCTCCTTTGCGATCAGCCTTCAGCCCCAGCATCCCCCCACCTCTTCTTCCTCCTCCTCATGTCAGTGTTCTCTCTCTGTGTCCGTCTGTCTGTCCTGCCCCCCACACAAACCCTGCCGCCCCCACCCCCCACATCTATACGAAGCCTGACCATAACTAGACTGATTAATTATCGTAATGAGCCTCTCTCATTACCACCCTCAAAGCTAATCACTCTGATGTCATTAGCATTACTGAGGTCATCACGAGTCCTGCCTGACCTCGGCTTAAAGCTGACAGTTTTTTGTGTGATAAAATGAGGAATTGGTGAGTTTGTTATGTATGTATGTATGTATGTATGTACGTATGTATGTATGTACAGCCTTAACAACATCAACCTAGAGAAGTCGACTTGTGAAAGAGACTTAGGGGTACTCGTAAGACCGGACCTACGGCCTAGAAAACAGTGCGTTCATGTTCGAAATAAGGTAAACAGAGTATTAGGTTTTATATCTAGAAGTGTAAGTAACAAGAGTGCAGAGGTCTTATTGCAACTATATCTTGCGCTAGTTAGGCCGCACCTCGATTATGCTGTTCAGTTCTGGTGCCCCTATTATAGAATGGATATCAATTCACGGGAGTCAGTGCAGCGAAGAATGACGAAAATGATTCCGGGACTTAGAAACCTTCCATATCAATATAGATTAAAGAAACTAAACTTGCATTCCCTAGAAAGACGAAGAGTACGGGGAGATATGATAGAAGTATTTAAGTGGGTGAAAGGAATCAATAAAGGGGATATAGATAAAGTTCTTATAATATCCGAGCAGATAGGACTCGTAGCAACGGATTTAAGTTGGATAAGTTTAGGTTTAGGAGGGAGATAGGAAGAAACTGGTTCACAAATAGGGTGGTGGACGAGTGGAACAAGCTTAGCAACTTTGTAGTAAGTGCTGGAACGCTGGAAAGTTTTAAAAGGAGACTAGATAGATTAATGGATGATAGAGAGTGGTAGTAACTCTCGACAGGAGCTGCTATGCACAGGCCAACAGGCCTATTGCAGACTCCTTATTTTCTTAGGTCCTTATGTATGTCCCCACACGCCATCCCCAATCGACACCCAGTCACCCATACACCCCCCAACCCACATCGTCTCCCCACACATCACCCAACCCACACCCAGGCCCCCCCCCCCCCACACACACACATTTCTATTTGAGTGAACATCGTAACAGCTAACACTAATGGTTACCTGTCGTCAACTAATTTATTATAACAATTTTAACAGTGCGTCAGGTTAGAGAGAGAGAGAGAGAGAGAGAGAGAGAGAGAGAGAGAGAGAGAGAGAGAGAGAGATTATATACAACATCTATAAACTGTTATATATTTCAACACTAGACATTTTATTGCTCACACGTCAGGTATTTTATTGTTTATTTTAGGTATTTTATTGCTCACATACCGGGTATTTTAATGTTTATATTAGATATTTTATTGCTCACTCGTCAGGTATCTTATTGGTCACATACCAGGTATTTCATTTCTCACACCAGACACTATTCATACCCCACACCAGGTATTGTTTACAGCTTACACTAAACATTGTTTATAGCTCACACCAGACATTTTGTAGTTCAGCCAGACACTTATAGTCAGCATTATTGATGGTTTATTCTACAGCGGGGAAAATATTATATAGCTGGTCAACAATGTAGCCATATGTGTGTTGTTGTGTCTGTGTGTGTTGTTGTGTCTGTGTGTGTTGTTGTGTCTGTGTCTGTTGTTGTGTCTGTGTCTGTTGTTACTTACGTCTGTGTCTGTCTGTTGTTACTTGTACACCACGTAAACACAGCCTCGAGTTCTGGGACATCGCTACACCTCCCGTACACCACACTACACCTCCCGTACACCACACTACACCTCCCGTACACCACACCACACCTCCCGTACACCACACCACACCTCCCGTACACCACGCCACACCTCCCGTACACCACACTACACCTCCCGTACACCACACTACACCTCCCGTACACCACACCACACCTCCCGTACACCACACTACACCTCCCGTACACCACGCTACACCTCCCGTACACCACGCTACACCTCCCGTACACCACGCTACACCTCCCGTACACCACGCTACACCTCCCGTACACCACGCTACACCTCCCGTACACCAAACTACACCTCCCGTACACCAAACTACACCTCCCGTACACCACGCTACACCTCCCGTACACCACACTACACCTCCCGTACACCACACTACACCTCCCGTACACCACACCACACCTCCCGTACACCACACTACACCTCCAGTACACCACACTACACCTCCCGTACACCACACTACACCTCCCGTACACCACACTACACCTCCCGTACACCACGCTACACACACCCACACGAGCCTGGAACAACGGTACACCCTGGCCCGGCAGTTTAGCCAAGATACATCACATATATCACCTAAAATTATCATCAGCATTAAATCTTGCCGTGAAGTGAGCGAGTTCCTGAAATATGTGGCATAGTTGACGACCCCAGGGGCAAGAGGAAGCCAAACAACAAGCGTATCTAGGGTCGTTTTTACCACTCCGGAAAGACTGGTAAACAACCCTTAAGAGGATGTGGTGGTAAGGGCGTGTTGTGGCTGCAGGTGCCGCTTATTGCTATCCTTATAACAGGTAAAAGATGAGGACCGTTGTCTTAAGGTTGTTGAGAGACGGCAGTTAACTGGTGACGGTATCAGTGTTGTTCCTTATGCTTCCTAAAAGTTTCCTGGGTGGAAGGTTGTAGTCAAGTTCCGTAATGGTTCCTTGGGGGGTTGTACTCAGGTTCCGTAATGGTTCCTTGGGGGGTTGTACTCAGGTTCCGTAATGGTTCCTTGGGGGGTTGTACTCAGGTTCCGTAATGGTTCCTTGGGGGGTTGTACTCAGGTTCCGTAATGGTTCCTTGGGGGGTTGTACTCAGATTCCGTAATGGTTCCTTGGGGGGTTGTAGTCAGGTTCCGTAATGGTTCCTTGGGGGGTTGTACTCAGATTCCGTAATGGTTCCTTGGGGGGTTGTACTCAGGTTCCGTAATGGTTCCTTGGGGGGTTGTAGTCAAGTTCCGTAATGGTTCCTTGGGGGGTTGTAGTCAGGTTCCTTGGGGGGGGGGGGGGGAGGAGGGGAGGGTGTTGTGGGTACGTTTCCGAATATTTGTGACTTAATCCAATATCACCACTGAGATTAATCATACAAACTTAACCTAGCAGACCGCAATCTAACTTACCCTAACCTAATCTAACCTAACCTAACCTACAGTAACTTTTAACTAATCTAACCGAACCTAAACTAAACTACCTAACCTAACTAAACATAACTACAAAATTAAACGAAATAGCCTTTACGCGGGAAACACTCGATAAAATGTCAACAAAAACTAAAAAAGTTGATGATATACAACTACTGAACATCACCACCAATATATATATATATATATATATATATATATATATATATATATATATATATATATATATATATATATATATCATTTAATGGTGCATAATGTAATGTATTAGTAGTGAGTAATGGTGAGTAAACAACATTCTCTGTGTCTGAAATAATATGTTGGTACAGTTACTCTCTCTCTCTCTCTCTCTCTCTCTCTCTCTCATTACTTTTACTTGGATTAGAAAGCATTGTTGGGTTTCTTGTACACGCGAAAACGATGACAATTTGAGGTTAGACGTGATTAGGCACCCCAGCTTGTTACACCTTAAGATTAACCATCATAACCTAACATGACATAGCTTAACCTAACCTAACCTAACATGACATAGCTTAACCTAACCTAGCCTAACATGACATAGCTTAACCTAACCTAACCCAACCTAACCTAACATGACATAGCTTAACCTAACCTAACCTTACCTGCCTGATCTTCACATAATCACATTTCTACGCCACTAGTTTGATTCGGAAGGTAGGTATGCCGATCCCCCCCCCCCCACCTCCACACCTACACCCAACACACCCACCACCCTAACACACCCTCCCCACACCACCTAACACACCCTCCCTACCCACCCTCGTCATCCAACTGTCATAACTCTGAACTTTAATCACAGAAAATACTGTTTATTAGGCTTGCCTTAGATTACCTATGTCATATTTACCTGTTAAGCTCGGTCAAAAGCCGTCCATCCCGTGTTTACATGTTCCGACAGTAAGTATAAAGACCAGACGAACGTAGTACAGCCTAAGACCTGTCACACCTTGATGAAACCATGAGATGATACGCTGGTGTTCCCGGAGGTAATAATTTATACAGAATATGTAGGAAAAACTAATAAAAAGGGTTCAAAGTGTGAGAGAGAGAGAGAGAGAGAGAGAGAGAGAGAGAGAGAGAGAGAGAGAGATTAGGATATAGGAATTTGTCCATATATGACACACACACACACCCCCCCCCCCCCACCCAGACTGCCCCCCAACAAAAAATCCCATTATATTGTCCATTAATTTAAGCGTAATTAATAGGATGATCTCGGGTGTCGACCATTAAGATTTAGTAGTGAAGGCAACAGTAATGTCTCGTCCTCACCAGGGTACTTCTGTTGCTCTTATTGTTGCAGTCTTAATGGGTCATCCATCTCTTGTTCAAGTTTCTAATGGGATGAGGGTATATCTTGTTCTGTTGTAGCTCTTAATAGGCTCGTCCTGTTTCTAATGGGGAGAGAGAGAGAGAGAGAGAGAGAGAGAGAGAGAGAGAGAGAGAGAAGAGAGAGAGAGAGAGAGAGAGAGAGAGAGAGAGAGAGAGAGAGAGAGAGATTTACAATATTCTGCTCCAGATTACAATTACTCACTTTTTTTCGTTTCATTTCGCTCAATATGACAGACGGCTGCCCTTGTCGGGACCTGTCAGGGAGTCAGGGAATTATCCTGCTGCAGGGGAGACGCTGGGGAGGAAGTGGTCCCCTGAGGCAGATTTACCCAGATTTTTTTTTGAGGGAGAAAATAGTCTCCCAAAATTTAGAGATATGGGGAGATCTCTTCTTGTGTGTGTGTGTGTGTGTGTGTGTGAATATCTCCCTCACGAAGTACCTTAAAGGTCAACATCTCCTTAAAGAATGAATTATCTCCCTGAAAGGGTGAATATCTCCCTAAAGGGTGAATCTCTCCCTAAGGGGTTAATATCTCCCTAAAGGGTGAATCTCTCCCTAAGGGGTTAATATCTCCCTAAAGGGTGAATCTCTCCCTAAGGGATAAATCTCTCCCTAAGGGGTTAATATCTCCCTAAAGGGTGAATCTCTCCCTAAAGGATGAATCTCTCCCTAAGGGATGAATCTCTCCCTAAGGGGTTAATATCCCCCTAAAGGGTGAATATCTCCCTAAAGGGTGAATCTCTCCCTAAGGGGTTAATATCTCCCTAAAGGGTGAATCTCTCCCTAAGGGGTTAATATCTCCCTAAAGGGTGAATCTCTCCCTAAGGGATGAATCTTTCCCTAAGGGGTTAATATCTCCCTAAAGGGTGAATCTCTCCCTAAGGGGTTAATATCTCCCTAAAGGGTGAATCTCTCCCTAAGGGGTTAATATCTCCCTAAAGGGTGAATCTCTCCCTAAAGGATGAATCTCTCCCTAAGGGATGAATCTCTCCCTAAGGGGTTAATATCTCCCTAAAGGGTGAATCTCTCCCTAAAGGATAAATCTCTCCCTAAGGGATGAATCTCTCCCTAAGGGGTTAATATCCCCCTAAAGGGTGAATCTCTCCCTAAGGGGTTAATATCTCCCTAAAGGGTGAATCTCTCCCTAAGGGGTTAATATCTCCCTAAAGGGTGAATCTCTCCCTAAAGGATGAATCTCTCCCTAAGGGATGAATCTCTCCCTAAGGGGTTAATATCTCTCTAAAGGGTGAATCTCTCCCTAAGGGGTTAATATCCCCCTAAAGGGTGAATCTTTTATATTATCGGGTCCGTCTTGTGAACGTGCCCGATATGTTGACGTCATCATTGTAGGCGGGACTAAGAAGTCGATAGGATATCACTGATAAGTAACGGAACCCATCTGGTGTATCAGCCGACATTCTCACCCTTGTGTACCTCTGACGTAAGACTCTAATTCCTCTGCTGTTAATCCGTCTAATCGTTCTGGATCACCGCTACTTCAAAAGATGTGCACCCAATCATAATAAACTTTCTCCTCCGCAAATCTGACCAATGGGAGACAAGCGACTTCTCTTTAGTGCACAGCCCGACCAATAGGCGTTCCCCATCGGCAGACAATACAAAGACTTAACCAATTAGCGCCGCTTTTTCACATACTTTGCATTTCCTCGGCATCCAGCACGAGAGCCAAGACCTCACACCAGCGGAGACTCGGGCGCCTGAGAGCTGCTGCCACCGAGCGGCCGCCAGGTCAACTACCGCGCCACCATCAACCCGCGGCCACGTATCTAAAATTATTACATTTATCAAGATGCTTTTAACAATTAAATATCCATTACGATTTTTAGGTAAAGATGAACATAATTGCCAGAAAAGTGGAAAAACTATGAGAAACGTCAAAGAATACGAGAGAACAAGACTAGAGAGAGGGAGAACATGTCATGACCACGTTTGAGATTACATTAGTTCAGGTATGCACTTTATTTTTAATTAATATTCCTTTTTTCAATTAACAAGTAAATACCATTTTTTTCCTGGATCACAACTCATCAAATTGTTTGATTATTATCTACTGTCAGGTTCAAACAAATTGGAATTGATTACAAAATAATTAATTACTTTAATCCACTTGAGTACGATGGCTTTACTCCGTGAGTACGAGGTCATCGTACTCAAGTTAATTGGTCCGTGTACTCAGGGCATTAAGTCACCGTACTCAAGGGGTTAAGTCGTCGTACTCGGGGGCTGAATCACTGTACTCAAGGGGTTACGTCACCATAGTCAAAGGCTTACGTCACCGTACTCAAGGGGTTAAGTCATCGTACTCCATGGAATAAGTCATCGTATTCAAGGGGTTAAATCACCATACTCAAGGGGTTAAGATACTGAAATCAAGAGTACAATACCTACCTACTGTACTCAGGGGATGGCATCGTACTCCGGGAGTTGGTATCGTAAATTAATGTATAGAAATTCTGTACCATATATCCGTATTATGAAAAACTGTATAGTAATTGATAAATATTAATAATTGGCGATAATAATATATATTGGCGGTCGTGATATAACTTGTTGGCGGTAATGATACAAGTTGGCGAACATCACATAATAAGTTGGAGGTAGTTTTATATTACTTGGCGGTAGTGATACAAGTTGGCGGTAGTAATATTATAAGTTCGCGATGATGATATAACAAGTTGGCGGTAATGATACAAGTTGGCGGTAGTAATATTATCAGTTCACGATGATATAACAAGTTGGCGAGTGATGTAAATTTGACATACACAGTAAGTCTGGTTAAGATAATTACCTTCAACAAATATTGAAATAATTATCTGAAAGTCTGTAAATAATGAACTGATGAAACAAGACTGAAGAAAACATTATATTTATGCAACCTCCGATACTGTTACTAGTGCCACTACTAGTATTACATTACTACTATCACTACTATTATTACCACAACTACTGCACACATATACACACATCGACATACATGCAAGTAAATCACTGTAGGTGCGCGTGATCTAGGTATATGCTGGTTATCAGCATATAGACATACATATGTACATGCACACAAACATATATATATATATATATATATATATATATATATATATATATATATATATACTATATATATACATACATATATATATATATATATATATACTCACACATCCACACACACACACATATATATATATATATATATGCTGATTACCACCAGGAAAGAAGAAAACACGAAGTTCCCAAGCGCTTTCGTGTAATTCACATCTTCAGGGGTGAGTACGAAAGCGCTTGGGAACTTCGTGTTTTCTTCTTTCCTGGTGGTTATCAGCATATACCTAGATCACGCGCACCTACAGTGATTTACTTGCATATATATATTTATATATATATATATATATATATATATATATATATATATATATATATATAAATATATATATATACAGCGCTTAAATACCATAGTTAGTGTAAACATGCTTTTATTAAACCAAATTATGAGCTTAACAATAATAAAGCATAGTTGTTGAAGTGCTGTAGCAACACATTACAACATTACTTATACTGTAGGAGAAAATAAAACTCTTTTGTATTTTTTAAAGCTCAATAAGAATTAGTCTCAAGTCAATCCCTTATTAACATCGAACCCTTCTCCTCCCTAACCTAACCCTTATCCCCCTCAAAACAGGGACGAATGTTTTTATTTTATTTACCTTAAAGTAAATGTTTAACACACGTGTCGTTTTGTAAAACATTGTAGATATGTTACTTGACAGACTCCCATGATCATTATAACAGTTGTGGTTGTAGGAAGTGAGGAGAGAATAATACTAACACACAACTTGATGTCAAAATAACCCAAGATAATAATAACAACAGTTGTAGCTCACTTGTGGTTGTAGGAGGTGAGGCGGGACAACACTAACACACAAGCATTTGGTCACTTTTATCAATAATTGCCGGCATTTACACAAAGCTTCACGGCGAATGAAATGTTACAGAATACAAAGACGAGCATTACCGTGAACTGAAACCCAATTTATGACTATTGAAAGCTAATATACCGTATATTTTGGGGAGCATTTATCACACAGAAGGATTTAGAAAAAAAAACAATATGAAAACGAAAAAAGTTATATTATTGTACCAAAAGTGAACAGGTTTAAATATACACACGATGTGAACCGCTGAGTACGATTTGAACCCACTGACTACAATGACAAACCACTGAATATGATTATAATACCTAATAAATAAACTGTATAAATGTTAACAAACATCTAAAAAATTATATAAAACAACAAGACTAAAACATCGACCTAAACAACAAAACAAGACTAAAACATCGACCTAAACAACAAAACAAGACTCAAACATCGACCTTAACAACAAAACAAGACTAAAACATCGACCTAAACAACAAAACAAGACTCAAACATCGACCTTAACAACAAAACAAGACTAAAACATCGACCTTAACAACAAAACAAGACTAAAACATCGACCTTAACAACAAAACAAGACTCACACATCGACCTAAACAACAAAACAAGACTAAAACATCGACCTAAACAACAAAACAAGACTCAAACATCGACCTTAACAACAAAACAAGACTCAAACATCGACCTAAACAACAAAACAAGACTCAAACATCGACCTAAACAACAAAACAAGACTCAAACATCGACCTAAACAACAAAACAAGACTCAAACATCGACCTTAACAACAAAACAAGACTCAAACATCGACCTAAACAACAAAACAAGACTCACACATCGACCTAAACAACAAAACAAGACTCAAACATCGACCTAAACAACAAAACAAGACTCAAACATCGACCTTTACTCAACTGGCCGGGTCAATACCTGCTGAGACGACTGGACAACTAAGAGGCAGATTAAGAAACACGCCACCACGGAAAGTCTCCCAATGAAATGAAAAAAAAAAAAAAATCCACTAGCAGATTATTAGTCTATGTCCTTAGTTGATGCTGGGTCAATATGTACTCTAGTATAAGTCTGTTCCTCCTCCAGGGTCTTGAGTATAATAATTGTACTCTATAAAACTTGAGTACAGAAATGGGTTATTATGTACTCTAATAAACAACTGTTCTTCGTCCAGGGTCTAACTGTTCACCCAAAAGTTCTAAATGTTCACCCCAAAAGCGCATCACGTGTGTTAAAAAATTGCTAAGTTAATTCTGCAGCTTTCACAACTTATGTAAATATTTAGTTGACTGTGTATGTATTTATGTAAGTAAGAGTTGATGTGTACGTGTATACAGCTACTCGTATGTATGTATATGTATGTATATGTATGTATGTATGTATATATGTATGTATGTATGTATGTATGTATGTATATTTTGATATCTTGATAGACTTACATTAACACCACATCACAAACACGCAACCTGACCTCCCCTCCCCCTCTTCCTTCCATCTTTAGTTCCCTTCCTCCCTCTCTCTCTCCTTCCCTCCCACTCTATATATATAATAAGCAACTCCCTCCCCTTTTTTCATCAGCGTCCAGGTCAGGTAATTAAATGCCAACTTGTATTGATAATATGGATTAGGGATTATGTTGAGGTGGCGTATTCACAGACGCATTTGAGATTGGTGCTTGAGTGAGATCATCTTGAACGAGGGGGGGGGGTGAGGGGAAGAGGGGGTGAGGGGAAGAGGGAGGTGAGGGGAAGAGGGGGTGAGGGGAAGAGGGAGGTGAGGGGAAGAGGGAGGTGAGGGGAAGAGGGAGGTGAGGGGAAGAGGGAGGTGAGGGGAAGAGGGATGAGGGGAAGAGGAGGTGAAGGAAGAGAGGGGATACACGAGGTGCATTACAGATGGTGAGTGTTAGTCGTCTTGAAGGGGCTAGGAAGATGTGTGTGTTGGGGTTTAATGATAGAAGAGATATATGTAAATAGGTATTGTTGTATAAAAACTGTCAATTGGTATGAAATAATAATAAAAAGAAAAATAATACTAATAATACTATTAATGATAATAATAATAACAAAAAATAATAATGCTAATAATAACAACAACAAAATAATCCCTAAAAAAAACAAAAAACAAAACAAAAATAAATTCCTTAAATATATCTAAAATCAACCAAAACATTCCCGAGAAGAACAACCAAAACATTCCCGAGAAGAACAACCAAAACATTCCATAGAACAACCAAAACATTCCCGAGAAGAACAACCAAAACATTCCCGAGAAGAACAACCAAAACATTCCATAGAACAACCAAAACATTCCATAGAACAACCAAAACATTCCCGAGAGAGAAGAACAACCAAAACATTCCATAGAACAACCAAAACATTCCATAGAACAACCAAAACATTCCCGAGAGAGAAGAACAACCAAAACATTCCCGAGAGAGAAGAACAACCAAAACATTCCCGAGAAGAACAACCAAAACATTCCCGAGAAGAACAACCAAAACATTCCCGAGAAGAACAACCAAAACATTCCCGAGAAGAACAACCAAAACATTCCATAGAACAACCAAAACATTCCATAGAACAACCAAAACATTCCCGAGAGAGAAGAACAACCAAAACATTCCATAGAACAACCAAAACATTCCATAGAACAACCAAAACATTCCCGAGAGAGAAGAACAACCAAAACATTCCCGAGAAGAACAACCAAAACATTCCCGAGAAGAACAACCAAAACATTCCCGAGAAGAACAACCAAAACATTCCCGAGAAGAACAACCAAAACATTCCCGAGAAGAACAACCAAAACATTCCATAGAACAACCAAAACATTCCATAGAACAACCAAAACATTCCCGAGAGAGAAGAACAACCAAAACATTCCATAGAACAACCAAAACATTCCATAGAACAACCAAAACATTCCCGAGAGAGAAGAACAACCAAAACATTCCCGAGAAGAACAACCAAAACATTCCCGAGAAGAACAACCAAAACATTCCCGAGAAGAACAACCAAAACATTCCCGAGAAGAACAACCAAAACATTCCCGAGAAGAACAACCAAAACATTCCATAGAACAACCAAAACATTCCATAGAACAACCAAAACATTCCCGAGAGAGAAGAACAACCAAAACATTCCCGAGAGAGAAGAACAACCAAAACATTCCCGAGAAGAACAACCAAAACATTCCCGAGAAGAACAACCAAAACATCGGGAATGTGTACTAAGAGTAGAAGGTTTAAACATTTAAATGCTAATGTTGCTAATGTGAAATTTAATGACATTGATATTGGTGTTATTGTCATCGCTATACACAAAGGTGCATTAAGAACTCTCTCTTTATCACTGTGAAGAGAGGAAAGGCAAAAGGTGAGAGGAGAAGGGAGAGAAAGGGAAAGGAAGGGGAGAATATGGGAGAGGAAGGGTGGGGAGAGAGGGATGGTGAAGGGAAGGGGAGAATATGGGAGAGGAAGGGGAGAGGAAGGGGACAGGGAGGGTGGGGAGAGAGGGATGGCGAAGGGAAGGGGAGAATAAGGGGAGTGAAGGGGAGAGGGAGGAGGAGGTTAAGGGAAGGGTGGGTGGGTGAGGGAGAGTAAGGGCTCCTCTTCCTGACTGCCGCCCGGTGCTGGAACATGACCAAAACACTACTTCATTTGGATTTTCTGGTTCACTCCCTGCCCAGTCAACCTGCCAGCCCTCCACTTCCCTCCCTCCATCCCTCCCTCCTTTCCTCCCTCCCTCCCTGCCCAGTCAACCTGCCAGCCCTCCCTCCCTGCCTGCCTGCCCAGTCAACCTGCCAGCCCTCCACTTCCCTCCTCCATCCCTGCCTGCCCAGTCAACCTGCCAGCCCTCCACTTCCCTCCCTCCCTCCATCCCTGTCTGCCCAGTCAACCTGCCAGCCCTCCATTTCCCTCCCTCCCTCCATCCCTGCCTGCCCAGTCAACCTGCCTGCCCAGTCAACCTGCCAGCCCTCCACTTCCCTCCCTCCCTCCCTCCCTCCCTCCCTGCCTGCCCAGTCAACCTGCCAGCCCTCCACTTCCCTCCCTCCCTCCCTCCCTCCCTGCCTGCCCAGTCAACCTGCCAGCCCTCCACTTCCTTCCCCTATTTTTTTATTTTCCCTATTTTCTACACTTTCCTTCCTAGTTTATACTTTCCTCCCCATTTTTACATATTTTCCCTATTTTCTACACTTTCTTTCCTAGTTTATACTTTCCTCCCCATTTTTACATATTTTCCCTATTTATTTACACCTTTTATCCCTTTATTTATGTTGTCCTCGTTTACAAATCGTTCATACTTTTCTCTCACTCTTTCCATAATCTTCCTTTATCTCTCTTCCCATTTTCCTTCTCTCCCTCTCCGGTTCTCTTGTGTCTTTTGTCCTATTGTCTCATATTTCTCCCGAATGACGTCATTTCCTTCGTTTTTGCCTTCCCGCTTTTCGTAGCTTCCTTCACTTTTTCTTCCCGCCTTCACAATTTCCTTCTTTTTTTGGTCTAAGTAGTTTTTTTTTGTGGCTTTTTGTCTGTTTTCTCCCCGTTTCATTATCCTCTCCCCACATTTAATTAGATTCTCCCCAAGTTTCATTCTATTCTCCCCACATTTCAATCTATTCCCCCACGTTTCATTCTCTTCTTCCCACGTTTCATTTTATTCTCCCCATCTTTCATTCTATTCTCCCCACCTTTCAATCTATTCTCCCCACGCTTCATTTACTTCCCTTTCCGCCCCCGTTTCGTGTCTCCCCCTTCGTGTTTTCGTGTGTAAAATGCTGCCAGCGGAGGACTGAAACTCAAGGGCAAAAATACGGCGGCAGTCATGTGTTGAGGGTGTGTATACAAAATTCCATGGAGGAGGTAGAGACGGGGAGGAAGGAAGGGGAGGAAGAGAGGGTGGAAGAGGGAAGGTGGGAGGTTAAGGTGAGGGAGGAGGTAGGGAGGGTACAAGAAGGAGGGAAGATGGGAGGTTAAGGTGAGGGAGGAGGTAGGGAGGGTACAAGAAGGAGGGAAGATGGGAGGTTAAGGTGAGGGAGGAGGAAGGGAGGGTACAAGAAGGAGGGAAGATGGGAGGTTAAAGGAGGGAAGGAGGAAGACCATCATTACCACAAACACCACCACCACAAACAACCACCATCACAAACTACCACCACCACAAACAACCACCACCACACTCACCACTACCACCACAGTCAAGCCGCCAGGGAGGGAAGATGGGGAGCCATTTCTCGCACAAGAATCAGCTGATGAGAGTATATTTGGGTAGGACCTTCCCGGCCAGCTAGTGTCTTACCTCGCCTTCTCCTCCTCTTCTTCCTCCTCCTCCTCCTCCTCTTCTTCTTCCCCTTCTTCATCGTCGTCCCTCATATCTTCCCCTGCTCTCTCTTCCTATCCCCACGTGCTCCCTCTCCCTATCCTTCCCAGGAAAATAGATCACTACAGGTCAGGTTGGGGTCTCTCGTCTACTGTACACCTGTAAATACCTTCAGCCTTTCCTTAGTTTGTTTCTGTGTTTACACCAACTGATGTTATCTAGTGAGAATTATTTAACCCTTTGAGAACGATGGTTTAAACCTTTGAGAACGATGGTTTAAACTTTTGAGAACGATGGTTTAAACTTTTGAGAACGATGGTTTAAACCTTTGAGAACGATGGTTTAATCCTTCGAGAACGATGGTTTAAACCTTTGAGAACGATGGTTTAATCCTTCGAGAACGATGGTTTAAACCTTTGAGAACGATGGTTTAATCCTTCGAGAACGATGGTTTAAACTTTTGAGAACGATGGTTTAAACCTTTGAGAACAATGGTTTAACCCTTCGAGAACGATGGTTTAAAACTTTGAGAACGATGGTTTAAACTTTTGAGAACGATGGTTTAAACCTTTGAGAACGATGGTTTAATCCTTCGAGAACGATGGTTTAAACCTTTGAGAACGATGGTTTAATCCTTCGAGAACGATGGTTTAAACCTTTGAGAACGATGGTTTAATCCTTCGAGAACGATGGTTTAAACTTTTGAGAACGATGGTTTAAACCTTTGAGAACAATGGTTTAACCCTTCGAGAACGATGGTTTAAACCTTTGAGAACGATGGTTTAAACTTTTGAGAACGATGGTTTAAACCTTTGAGAACGATGGTTTAATCCTTCGAGAACGATGGTTTAAACTTTTGATAACGATGGCTTAACCCTTTGAGAACGATGGTTTAAACCTTTGAGAACAATGGCTTAAACTTTTGAGAACGATGGTTTAACCCTTCAAGAACGATGGTTTAAACTTTTGAGAACGATGGTTTAAACTTTTGAGAACGATGGTTTAAACCTTTGAGAACGATGGTTTAAACCTTTGAGAACGATGGTTTAAACTTTTGATAACGATGGCTTAAACCTTTGAGAACGATGATTTAAACCTTTGAGAACGATGGAGGTTTCACATCTAACGGACCCTCGATATAATGGACTTTCCTCTCCATATAATCTTAAATAGAGCTTTAACACTGAAAAATATACACGGAAACATAAGAGAAGGGTTTTATTATTATTATTATTATTATCATCATCATTATGGCATCTTAAGTGTGGCTTCATTTCTCAGTTCTCAATAAACAGAAACACAAGAGAAGTGTTTTATTATTATTATTATTATTTTTTATCTTAGGTCTGGTTTCATCTCCCAGTTCCCAGTATCGTAAGTCAGAGGGAGGAGGCATCTGGTGTCCTCGCTCGTGTTGGTTCTGGATTAAAGGTAGTGAATATCCTCGTATTGCCCGGGATGATATTATCTTAGCAAACACATATTTCTCCTATCATCCTCCTCCTCCTCCTCCTTATAGTTAAAGGGATTCTGTGTTTAAGGTCGTCCTGCCTCGTACACCTGATACACCTGTCGCCTCATTAAGGATAAATATATGTTCTTCTACCAGTACACGATTGAATAAATTCTTGATATTTTTTAAGCGATTGGATTTTTTTTTAATGTTATGATTTGTTTAAGTATTTCAAAGGCTGGTTGGAGGAGCTGTTTGTGTTGTGGTTATATGTTGACACAGATTTATACATGCACTCGCTCGCTGGGGGTATTTTTGTGTATACAGTATATTTTAGCGCGTGTGATTATACAGGCGGAAACACACACTAAACACTATATACACACACATATACATCCCCCCCCCACAAACAAACAAACAAACACCATCCTACCCACACCTCCCCCAAACACCCCCCACCTCCACACCCCTCCCACACAACAAACCTGGCCGCTCCGTAATTGATAAGTTCAGCTGACTCCAAATATAGACTAGCATAGATTACCTTGAATATATACCGTAAGTATAATGGTCCACTCTGTACACACGGATCTATGGCTGACCTCTCATTTCAAAGATAATTACTGTTTGTGTGTTATGAGTTTTTGAGTATATTATGTGTGGTGGATTTTGTTTGTTTGTTTGTTTGTGTTGTGTGTGTGTGTGTGTGTGTGTGTGTGTTTTGTGTATTTAAATTTATTGTATTTTTTTGCTAATTCTAGGTAATAAAAATAACACAAAAAGCATAAAAATTACACAAAAACAAACATTAAACAACAACAATAATAAAAACAAAAATAATAAAAAATAAATAAAATAAAATAAAATTACTAAAGAATGTAATTTATAAATACAAACAAGACTGTATTTATACGATCACCAAAACACACAAACAGCCTCAGGTCATCCGTGCACGAACGCTTAAAACCGAAAATGTAGAAACATCCAAAAAATATATTTATAATAGATAATGGAGGAAGAAGAAGCCATAACTAATAGACTAATGGTAATCAGGTTGACCATGAGTTACCTAATGGGTGTGTTGTGGAAGATAAGCCCTGATATAATGGGAAATAATGCCGGGGTTACATTACAAAATCTATCCATTAACTTTGGGTCAAATTGTTGGGTTGCAATTTTATGACTTGTGTTTCATATAAAATGGGCCTAAAAATTCTGACCGAAATATCTAAAATTAGGCCTGAGTTTGTAAAGAATGCAAGAGGGGGGGGGGGGGATATTGTATATTTAATTCCCTAAGAAAATTCTCAAAAAAATACTATTCCTTTCATACATAATCTTATAAATACACACTCCTCTTCTACACATTCTTAGACTTATTCTTTAAATATACATTCGTCATACATATTTATCTTATAAACATTCTCAAATGCATTCCTCTCATACACATTCCTCTCATACACATTCCTCTCATACACATTGCTCTATACACACTTTTATCACGTATTACTTTTTCCTCTCCACTTGATTCTTTGTTTCGTCAAACACAACTCGTTTCAACTTTTAATTTCCACAACTTCGGCTCAACTTTGCTAAAAATCACCGCTTCAAATTTTCTCTCTATCCCGGTCAGCCAAATTCTTCACGTGGTTTTGCCCATCGAAATTCCCAACCAGGGAACTAGTGTTTGTGCCCCATGTGTGTGTGTGTGTGTGTTCGTCGTTGTCTTCCGGGTCATCACTTCCATCATATCTCAATCTGACAACCTCTCTCTCTCTCTCTCTCTCTCTCTCTCTCTCTCTCTCTCTCTCTCTCTCCTCATCTGCTAGACGTCCTTCCTTATGTCTGTATGTCCTTCCCTCCTGTACACATACGGTCCGACTGATAAACACACACACACAAATCCATCCTAGACACAACAATAGTACCGCCAACCACAACCACCACACCACCACCACACAAGCAGCCCCAGGAGCGGTGAATAATCCCCTGTTTGCCACACAGTCACGCAAGTTTACACGAGAAAACAAAATTGGCAAAATAAACAATGCACTATAACCCGGGCCCCCAGAGTTACCAAGATGATGATTCCACCGTATTTCAAGAACGCGTAATTGAGCTCGGGTTAAAAATAGGGTAATGTTAGTCTATCGTGGGGGGATTATAGCTGGGAGGGGTGAAGGGTGGGGGAGAGGAGGAAGGTTGGTGGGGGGGAGGGGTGGGGGAGAGGAGGAAGGTTGGTGGGGGTGAGGGGTGGGGGATAGGAGGAAGGTTGGTGGGGGGTGAGGGGTGGGGGAGAGGAGGAAGGTTGGTGGGGGTGAGGGGTGGGGGAGAGGAGGAAGGTTGGTGGGGGGTGAGGGGTGGGGGATAGGAGGAAGGTTGGTGGGGGGTGAGGGGTGGGGGATAGGAGGAAGGTTGGTGGGGGGTGAGGGGTGGGGGAGAGGAGGAAGGTTGGTGGGGGGAGAGGAGGAAGGTTGGTGGGGGAGTGAGGGGGTGAGGGGTGGAGGATATGAGGAGGGTTGATGGTGGGGAAGTGGAGGGGTAAGGGGATAGGAGGAAGGTTGGTGGGATGGGGAAGTAAGGGAGTGAGGGTGAGGGGTGGAGGATAGGAGGGAGATGGGGGACGACGAAGGTTGATGGGGTTAGGTATGGGGATGATAAGGATAGAAAATGGGTAAAAGGGTGGATAGGATGTGGTAAAGAGGTGGTTAGGATAGAGAGATTGATGGGTAGAGTTGAATAGAAGGATGGTGAGGGTGGGGGAAGTAAATGGATAGGATTGAGCATGAGAATCTCTCCCAAACTCACAGAAACACCCACACAAAACCCACAAAATCCCATAAAATCTCATAAATATCCATAAAAAAAAAATACAAAATCCCACAGAAATGTTATGAAGACCCACAAATTCCTCACAAAAAACACACAAGAATAACAAAAGCTCACAAAGGCTCACAAAAACCCACACAAAACCACAAGGAAACTACACACAAAAATCACTAAAAACAAAATTGTGAGCAAACGGCGCCATCCTTCATAATAAATGCTATTAGTGTCGTGGAGGACCTCTAGAAATAGCTGAGTCAGAGTAATTCCTTCATATTCATCCACAAACTAACTCACAACAAAAGCTTATAAGAACATGTTAAAAATCACACAAAAAAAACACTAATCTAACGTAACCTAACCATAACCTAACCTAACCATAATCTAACCTAACCATAATCTAACCTAACCATAATCTAACCTAACCATAATCTAACCTAACCTAACCTAACCTAACCATAATCTAGCCTAACCTAACCTAACCACAATCTAACCTAACCTAACCTAACCATAATCTAACCTAACCTAACCTAACCATAATCTAACCTAACGTAACCTAACCATAATCTAACCAAACCAAACTATAATCTAACTTAGCCTAACGTAACCTAACCTTAACTACCCAACCCTAACTTAACCAAACCTCACATTAACTTAACCTAACCAAACTCATAGACACACAACACTTTATTTTAAACACCATTAAAATGTCTTCAATAACTTCAAGAATAAGTCACGTTTTAGTCATTCCTTCATATACAACCCAAATCTCCCCCAGACACCCCCCCTACTAGTCACCCCCAGCCCCTCCCCCCCTACTACAAAAAACAAACAGGTAAACTCATCGTAAATAAACAAGACCATCCTTCACTTCCCACTAAACACCATTCATTATCAGCCTCACTCACTTCAAAAAGCTAGACAGCCTCACATCACGTTATAGTAATTCATTCATATATATAACTAAAAAGAGACTCCTGATAACACCTAGAGACTCTCCAGAGACTCCCAAAGATTTCCCAGGGATTCTCAATGACTACCAAAGACTCCCGGAGAATCCCAAAGTTTACCAGAGAATCCCAAAGACTACCAAAGACTCCCAGGGATTTCCTAAAGGCTCCCTGAGTATCCCAAAGACTCCCAGACTCTCACAAAGATTCTCGGAGACACACACACAAAAAAACCCCCACTAAAACCAAACCCCGGGAGTAAAGACCGTCATCCTTCACAATAAAGAGAATTAGTTAGGTGTACAGTGACTTGAAGAATTAGCTGAGTCGTAGTAATTTCTTGGTATTTTTCCGAGTGATCACTGTGTGTTGGTGATGGATGGCTGACGCTACCAATTACTTTCAAAACACACACACAGACCCCTACAAACTTGGTGAGAGGGACGGAGGAAGGAGAGGGGTGGTAAGGGAGAGGGGGGGAGGGGAGAGGGGTGGTAAGGGAGAGGGAGGGAGGGGAGAGAGGTGGTAAGGGAGAAGAAGGAGTGCGAAGGAGGAGTGGGTGAGCGAGCTGTGGGTAAGAAGGTGAAAGAGAGGAGGGAAGGAGTTGAAGGGAGAGGGAATAATGAGAGGAGGGATGAGTGGGTGAAAGGGAGAGAGGAGGAGGAGGAGGAAGGAGTAAGAAAGAAAAGATGGCGAGAGTGAGACAGACATCCTCCAGGTCCACCAAACATCCTCCGGGTCCACCAAACGTCCTCCGGGTCCACCAAACATCATCCAGGTCCACCAAACATCCTCCAGGTCCACCAAACATCCTCCAGGTCCACCAAACATCCTCCAGGTCCACCAAACATCCTCCAGGTCCACCAAACATCCTCCAGGTCCACCACTCTGTTTTAAAATTAGGTCACGTATTTTTAACCTAATTTACTACCTCACGCAACACATCCGGGAAGGACAACAACAACAACAACAACAGGAACAACAAGAACAAGAACAAGAACAACAACAACAGGAACAAGAAGAAAATATAAATATCTTCTCTTGCTGATTTTTGTTCCATTTATAAGAAAATATACTAATGAGGCGGAGGTCATTAACGATCAATTATAACTGTGGCTGGTTAGTGTGGTTAGTAGGTGATTAGTGGGTAGTTAGTAGTTTGTTAGTAGGTAGTTAGTATGGTTAGTGGGTGGTTAAGTTCAGTTTCCCATATTCTCTCTCTCTCTCTCTCTCTCTCTCTCTCTCTCTCTCTCTCTCTCTCGCTCTCTCTCTCTCTCTCAATAAGCAGTATGTATAATGTTGAGGACTCGAGGTACTCTGCGGGCCAACAATAATGTTGGTCTCGTCGCAGAAAGTTATCTTCCTTGGTGGCAATTGGTCGATATATATTTTTTATTATTCAAGGAAGGAGAGCTTGGAGGGCGACCCACACACTGCTCTTAAATTATTCCTGTCATGTTGAGTATTGACAGTTGTGTTATTATTGTTGTTATCATAATTTTGTTGTTATTATTTGTTTTACATAATCTATTTATTATCATTAGGTACGTATTTATTACCCTCATTATTTTGTATTAACATGATCAAGAAGTAATTAATGGACTACATTAACCTGAAGTATTAAACCAATATATTAAAAAAAAACATAAAAATAGACCACAATATTCAAGATAGGAACCTAATAGACCGTCTATTTATCTCTTTTACCCCACCTGGAAATAGTAAATAAAATGCTATATAAATTTCCTAAATCCACACAGAGAAAAAATTCAGGGTTGTAATCTTGCTTGATGAGTAGTGAGGTAAAATGGAGAAGGTGAAATGGCTTCTTTTTACTTTGGGGGGAATTTGGGGGGAGTATGGGGGGAGTATGGGGGAATATTCTGAGATTGCGCAGAAAAGTTGTCTGTTTTGGTGAAGGAGGAAGTGTACTTGTGTTATGAAGGCTTGTGTGTTATTGAAGTTTGAAAATAACACAACTGGTGGTGACACATTTGTACTCTCCCTAATACAGCTACACACTAGGACACATATACATCTCCCTAACACAGCCACCAGACACATAATACACACCCCCTAACACAGCTACGAGACACAGGAGCAGGGATACATACACCGAGGGCCACACACTCCTTCACATAGCGGTGATACATTAAGTAGTTAGTGTGGCAGGAAGGTTTTACCGGACGACTACAGTTCCGGACCTGTGCCGTATGTTGGTCCGTTGTTATGTTCAATGTATTGTGTCGGGAGCCTGACTTACTACTGCTGCTACCGGCTCTTGTTTTGTGTGTGTGTGTGTGTGTGTGTGTGTGTGTGTCATATATATTCCTCTCAGCTGAGTTTCTCCTTAATCCACACTGATGAAAACTTTAGTGCAACATCAGCATACAAATTTTTAGCCAAGTTTACACGTAGGGAAACTTTTCCTTTACTTTTTATTTCCAAGAAGGGGTCATGGGGGGGGGGGTGGGGGAAAGGAGGGGGTCATGGGGGTAGGAGGGGGTCATGGGGGTAGGGGGAGGTATGGGGGGGCCTCAGGTGTCGTATTAAACGAAGCAAAAGGTGTAATTAACCCCCCCCCCTCCCTCCTTGTATGTTTGCCGGTGTAAAACTCATTCTCCCTCCCTCCCTCCTCCTACCTTTCTCCTCCCCCTCCCTATACGATATTTCCCTTGCAAAATCTTGACAGTATTGCATAAAATTTCACCTGTTTCGTTGCAAAATGAGGACTCATTAGTGGCGCAAATATCCAGGTATTGTTGTGGCTGTTGTCTGTTTTAATAACCACAGTGTCCCTTTTTTTTTTTTGCTTCTTCTCGTTTGTGTTTAACCTTTGACGTCATAGTGTGTGTTTTAAAGTGTGTGATGAGCCATAACCCCCTTTTGGCCGCCCGCTCATACCGCCCACCTCTGAAACTTACAATTTGTGTATCTTATTGTATCGAGTATTTTTGTCTTTCTTTTCTGTTTTGTCATAATGAAACTTGGGGATATATGGAATATAATTTGTCTTTCATTTTTATCTTGGTAATTATCTTAATGTTACGTGTTAAAAGCAACAGTAAGTTAGTAGGTTAGCGTTAGGTTACGTTAGCTTAGGTTAGCGTTAGGTTACGTTAGCTTACGTTAGCGTTAGGGTGGTTAATCTTCAGATAAAATAAACCGAGGTGCCTAATCATCAGGTAAAAATAAGCCCGGCTTGTCTAATCATCAGGTAAAAATAAGCTAGGGTATCTAATTATCAGGTAAAATAAGGCAGAGTGTACTTGTATAATCTTCAGGTGTTCCTATAAACCATCACCCTATGCACGCGCTCTTACAAAACAAAAACGGTTCACATGATAATATGAAATAATGAAACAGAAACAAAAGTCATAATATTCACAGCAGCTTCTCGACCTCCTGCCATGAGCTGCTTAACCCGGGGACCTGATGTATACACCCTTTGTATAATGAATGTATATATGTCTCTCTTTCTTTGTTTTATCTGTTTATATCTGTCTATCTGTTTATGCCTGTCTATCTGTTTATGTCTCTTATGTCTATCCCACTATATCTTGTCTCCCTCTCATTTAATTATTTTCTCTCCTTTCCTTCGCTTCATCTAACTCTGTCTCCATTCTCCCCCTCTCTCATCTCTCTGTCTCTCACTCTTTCTTTATGGCTGAATCTCCTTCCTTTTATTCTCTCAGCCTCTCTCTCACCCTTGGCACTGGCCCTCATCTCCTCCCTAAGTAGTGCCAACTGTCAGGTCTTGGCACTAACGTCATTAAAACTAGGATAATCACACCACTTATCAATGTAAAAGGTGTTTTGACTATGTTCAGGTGTGGAGACAGGTGTTCTGAATGTGTTCAGGTGTGGCGACAGGTGTTTAACTGTTCAGGTATGGAGACAGGTGTTTAACTGTGTTCAGGTGTGGAGACAGGTGTTTAACTGTATTCAGGTGTGGGGACAGGTGTTTAACTGTGTTCAGGTGTGGAGACAGGTGTTCTGAATGTGTTCAGGTGTGGCGACAGGTGTTTAACTGTGTTCAGGTGTGGAGACAAGTGTTTAACTGTGTTCAGGTGTGGAGACAAGTGTTTTGACTGTTTAGGTGTGGAGACAGGTGTTCTGAATGTGTTCAGGTGTGGCGACAGGTGTTTAACTGTGTTCAGGTTGGAGACAGGTGTTTTAACTGTTTTCAGGTGTGGTGATAGGTGTTTTGATTCTTCAGGTGTGGTGACAAGTGTTTAACTGTGTTCAGGTGTGGATTTAAAGCGAGTTATTGCTGCTCAGTGATTTAGGGGAGATTTTCAATGACTTCAGGTCGATTTTAATGATGGGATTAACGGCGGGGATTAACTTTTATTCCTTCAGTAATAAAACTCTCAGGGTAGGGATTTACCTGTCTTGATGGGAGGTAGATTTAATGAGTTTAATGAGCATAGGTGAGAGGTGTGATGAAGAGGGGGAGGAGAGGGGGAAGATGAGAGAGGGAAGAGTGGGAGAGGAGAGAGGAAGGGAGGCGAGGGAGGAGACGGGGAGAGATCAGCCTTGCCATGCTCCCGGTATAAGCATCTTCAAGCTGCTTTATGAAGGTATTTTACATAATGAAGGAACTAAGTGTTTGGTGTGCCGTGCATCCCATTGTTTATATCTCTCTATCTCTCTCTCTTTGCCTCATGCTCTCTCTCTCTCTCTCTCTCTTTCTATTTGTCTCGTTCTCTCTAATTCCCCCCTTCTCTCTCCCCCTTAAACAATACATTCTCCTCTTTTTTACGCTGTTCACCCTTTTATCCTCTTCTGCTTCTTCTGCCCATTGTTTATCCCTTTCTTCCCGCCCATTGTCCCGCCATCCACTGGGAACGCCACACTACGTTTTTTATATTAAATGTTCATATTTTTTTTTTAGCATTAATATAAGAATTTTTTAGTATTACTGTAAGAATGTTTTATATTAAATGCTCATTGAGGTATTTGTGTGATGGTAGTTTATTATTATTATGTCTAAGAATATTTTGAAGGTCAATGGAGGTTCCTTTGGTGTTATGATAAATAATTCCTGTCCAGCCAGAGTGTTATATTGTAAGGTTCTTATTTTTGTGTCCTTAATGTTCAATGAGCTTTTGTAATTTTTTTTTTTTTTTTTTTGGGGGGGGGGGGGGGTATTTAAGGACCTTTTTTGGGTGTGGGGGTGGTGGTGGGGGGATTTTCTTTGTGGTATTGTTGTTATAATGGTCGTGTTTGTTTACTTGTGTCCAGGGTTCGATATGCCTTTTAGTGATCTCTGTTGTGTAAGGTTTTATTATCGACTTATTTTTGTTATTCTTCCCTTTTCTTTTATTGTGTCTTCATCCCTCCCTTCGCCTCCTTGATTGTCTTCTTTCTCCTTCCATCCTCCGTCTTTTTCCTTTCCCTCTCCCTCCTCCTCACCCCCTCCTTCCTCCTCGACCCCCTCTCCCTCTACCCTCCTCTAACCACTCCTCATCGTCTTCTCCCTCCTCCTCACCCCCTCCTTCCTTCTACTCACTCTCCCTCTCGCACACCCTCTTCCTCCTCGACCCCCTCTCCCTCTACCCTCCTCTAACCACTCCTCATCGTCTTCTCCATCCTCCTCACCTCACCTTCCACTTCCTGCTCCTCAGTCACCCTCTACCCATCTCCTCCTCCTCCTCCCCTCATCTCACTCTCCCCTTCCTCCCTCACCCTCTTCCTTCCTCTCGCACCCTCCCCCTTCCTCCTTCCTCCCGTACCCTCCTCTCTCCTCCCTCACCCTCTTCCTTCCTCCCGCACCCTCTTCCTTCCTCCCGCACCCTCTTCCTTCCTCCCGCACCCTCTTCCTTCCTCCCGCACCCTCTTCCTTCCTCCCGCACCCCTCCCCCTTCCTCCCTCAGCCTCCTCCTTCCTCCCGCACCCTCCTCCTTCCCCCCGCACCCTCTTCCTTCCTCCCGCACCCTCCTCCTTCCTCCCGCACCCTCCTCCTTCCTCCCGCACCCTCTTCCTTCCTCCCGCACGCTCCTCCTTCCCCCCGCACCCTCCTCCTTCCTCCCGCACCCTCCTCCTTCCCCCCGCACCCTCCTCCTTCCCCCCGCACCCTCCTCCTTCCCCCCGCACCCTCCTCCTTCCCCCCGCACCCTCTTCCTTCCTCCCGCACCCTCCTCCTTCCTCCCGCACCCTCTTCCTTCCTCCCGCACCCTCCTCCTTCCTCCTGCACCCTCTTCCTTCCTCCCGCACCCTCCTCCTGCTGGTGCTCCTCCTTGACACAACCAATATCATGGCGGGAGTGTTTACCGTGTAGGAATAATGGGGAACATGGACCAATTACACCATTCAATTATACCTCCCGTTGTTTACCTCCGAGCAACAGTGTGTGCCGAATGGAGGCCTCATCACATCCCTATTAACTCCGCCCCGGACCCTTAGCTAAGCAGGGCCCCTTAACTGGGCTTGGGCCCTTTACTAGGCTAGGGCCCCTTAATTAAGCTGAACCCGTTGACTCGGCTGGGACCCTTAACTTGGCTGGGACCCTTATCTAAACTGGTCCCTTAACTAAACTAGGCCCCTTAACTTGGTTGGGCCCCTTAAATCAGCAAATTAAATCGTAATTTAATTTTCCCCAAAGTCTTAAAAAAAATACAATAAAATCTAATACAAATACAAAATTTACTATCAGTCTTGGGGAAAAATACTTATTTCCCCAACAGACATACTGAGACTCCGGACCTGAGGTTGGGGGGGGGGGGGGTGATGGTGGTAGATGGTGGCGTGAAGACGGCGTGGGTAATAGGAAGATGGTGGTAGTGGTAGTAGTATGGTGGTAGTGTGGTGGTAGTGGTAGTAGTATGGTGGTAGCAATTAGATGGTGGTAGTGATGCCAGTAAGTTGGTGGCAGCAAGGTGATGGAAGGAGAAGTTAGCTCATAAAGGCCATTCTGCCAACACTGTTAATCTCACTCCCAGTGGACGGCACGAGAGCTTTGTAAACACAGGTGAGGCCGTGTGTGTGTATGTGTGTGTGTATGTGTGTGTGTGTGTGTGTATATGTGGGTGTGTATTTATGTATGTATGTGTGTGTATTTGTGTATGTGTTATTCTTCCTCTTTATCTTTTCGACTCTTCACTCCTCCTTTATCATGTTTACACTCTCCTTTATTCCCCCATTCCCTCATCCTTGGTGAGTCAGGCACTTGGAGGAGGAGGAGGAGGAGGAGGAGGGGGGGGGGAAGAAGAGGAGGAGGAGGAGGAGGAGGGAAGCCTTTGGAGCCTATTGGAGTCTACGTCTTGGTCAGCACATACCGGCTCACAGTGGCTCCGGGGGGAAGGAGGAGGAAGAAGGAAGAGGAGAAGGGAAGGAGGAGGAAGGAAGAGTAGGGAGAAATGGTGGTAGTAGTGGTAGGGTGTGGTAGTAGTGGTGATGGTAGCAATGTTTAGTGTATGGTACCCACAAACACCCACGAACCCACACAAACACCCACGAACCCACACAAACACCCACAAACCCACAAACACCCACGAACCCACACAAACACCCGCAAACCCACACAAACTCCCACAAACACCCACAAACCCACACAAACACCCACAAACCCACACAAACACCCACAAAACAAACAGACTCTTTCCATAAACAGTAATTGCAGACCAAAGTATCTCACGTAAATAACAGGTGAAGTGACTTTTAACACACATAATTACAGGGGTTCAGATGAAGGCGGTAAACAGAGAGAAATATCACGTGATAATGAAAGATAAAACAACAAAACATTCACAGAGGTTAGGTTAGGTTAGGTTAGGTTAGGCTAGGTGAGTGGTATAGGTTTTTAGCGAGATGTTTACAGTACAGACGTTTGTTATCGGATTAAAGGAGATTATTATTATTTTTTTTTCTTATTTTTTCTTCCTTTCATTTCGTTGTAGCGTCGTTAAGGAATTAGTGGGTTATTTATACAACTGCTGTATACATGCGCGGATGGGGAGAGATTGGGGTGGGGGAGGTAGGGAGTGGGGGAGGTAGGGAGTGGGGGAGGTAGGGGGTGGGGGAGGTAGGGAGTGGCGGAGGTAGGGAGTGGGGGTAGTGAGGGGGGAGGGGGTGAGGGTAGTGAGGGGGGAGGGGGTGAGGGTAGTGAGTGGGGGAGGTAGGGAGTGAGGGTAGTGAGGGAGGTTGGGGGTGAGGGTAAGGAGGGGGTGAGGGTAGTGAGGGGGGAAGGGGTGAGGGTAGTGTGGGGGGAAGGGGTGAGGGTAGTGAGGGGGTGAGAGAGGGAGGTGGGGGAGGGGGTGAGGGTAGTGAGGGGGGAGGGGGTGAGGGTAGTAAGGGGGAGGGGGTGAGGGTAGTGAGGGGGTGAGAGAGGGAGGTGGGGGAGGGGGCGAGGGTAGTGAGGGGGGGAGGGGGCGAGGGTAGTGAGGGGGGGAGGGGGCGAGGGTAAAGAGGGGGGGAGGGGGTGAGGGTAGTGAGGGGGTGAGGGTAGTGAGGGGGGAGGGGGTGAGGGTAGTGAGGGGGTGAGGGTAGTGAGGGGGGAGGGGCTGAGGGGGGGAGGTAGGGGTTGAGGGTAGTGAGGGGGGGAGGGGGTGAGGGTAGTGAGGGGGTGAGGGTAGTGAGGGGGTGAGGGAAGGAGGTGGGGGAGGGGGTGAGGGTAGTGAGGGGGGGAGGGGGTGAGGGGGGAGGTAGGGGGTGAGGGTAGTGAGGCAGGGGAGGTGGTGGAAGTGGGGAGTATAGGGGTGGAGGAGGGAAATGGAGCAGGTTGGGGGGGGTGAGTAGAGAGGGGAGATGGGAGGGGGTGAGGGAAGTAAAGGTGCTGGAGAGGGTAGAGGTAGGAGAGGGTAATATTTCTCTATGCTTAGTTATTCTTATGATAATTAGTATTTTTTTTTTTATCTTTTTTCTTTGGTGTTTTATTATTATTGATGTGTATTGGTGTTTGTTTGTTGTTTTACTTTTGTGATCTTTGGACGAGTGGTGGAGGCAGTGATCTGTGTACTGTCTACGTAACCTAATCTAACCTAACCTAACCCAACCATAACCTAACCTCACCTAACCTAACCTAACCCAACCATAACCTAACCTAACCCAACCATAACCTAACCTCACCTAACCTAATTTAACCGTAACCTACCTCAACCTACCCTAACCTGACCTACTCTAACCATAACCCTAACGTAATCTTGCCTAACCAAACCATAACATAACCTAACCTAACCATAACGTAACCATAACCTAGACGTAATAATGAATTGTCTCAGATACTTCCTCAGCAAAGAAGAGATTTTGTAAAGAATCAAACGAGACCAGAGAGACAATAATGAAGTCTTTTGTTATCCTTTGTAGTTCTCTTTCTGTCCGCATGGCGTCGTTCCAACCGCTGATTGGCTGCAGCAAATCACGTGATACAAACAAAAGAATCACGCCAGGGTTTAGTGTGACTCTGTCGTGGGATGGAGGAGGCCGACGACCACACTGTTTGTCGTTCTTGTTATTGATTATTTAGTATTAAGGTTAGAGAACAATAATCGGTCCTAACTTAACCTATCGTAACCTAACCTAACATAACCCTAACCTAACCCTATTAAGCCTAACATAAAACAAAATCTCTGATAAGTGACACCGCAAAACATTTTTTCTATCTGTAAATATAAGACAAGACACGACTGATTGATGACCCCCCACACACAGGAAAAAGCCTGAACGTACAAAACAAAAACGGGTAAAGCACCGCCAATTTGCCCGACGCCGATAGATGACGCCAATACTGGACCATAAGACCAATCCCCCTCCTCCCCCTCTCCCCATTCCCCTCCTGTCCTCCCCACCTACTTCACTACCCATCCTCCATACCCACTTCACACCCTTATTATCCCTTTCTCTCCTTCCCATCTCCCACACCTACTCCACTCCCTATTCTCCCCACCTACAGTCCTTAACTCCCCATCCTCCCCACCTATCTCACCTACAGTAGCTCCACATAACCACAAGAGGGGGGGGGAGGAGACACAATGGGGAGGAGAGAACACACATGGGGAGAAGGACCCAATATCCCTTTCCCCATCCCCCTCACGAACCCATTACATTCAGCCAATCAGCAACTGTACATGGCATCATCTTACCTCCTCCCCCCTCCCCAACCAATACACCTACGCCTCCCCTCCCCCTCCCCAACCAATACACCTACGCCTCCCCTCCCCCTCCCCAGCCAATACCCCTACGCCTCCCCTCCCCCTCCCCAGCCAATACCCCAACGCCTCCCCTCCCTCTCCCCAACCAATACCTCTTCCCCTCCCCAACCAATACCCCTACCCTTTCCCTCCCTCTCCCCCCAGCCAAAACCCCTTCTCCTTTTCCCCTCCCCGCCCTCCAAAACCAATACACCTCCCCCTTTCCCCCACCCTCATCCCCCCTCCGTCAACCAGCCACTGTAGAAAGGACCTCCTAACTACCCAACTACTCAAGTCAAACAGCCTTTATGGTTACGCTACTCCATTCAGCACCTAACAAAGGGTGATAGTAGCGGTATAGTCTCTGGGTCGGTGGCTTGCTGAAGAGAGGAAAAAGAGTGTGTGACTTCGACAGGAGATTGTGGTTGGTGGTGTGTGGTATGTGGTTGGTGGTGTGTGGTTGGTGTGTGGTTGGTGGTTGGTGGTGTGTGGTTGGTGGTGTGTGGTTGGTGGTGGTGGTGGTGTGTGGTTGGTGGTGTGTGGTGTGGTGGTGTGTGGTTGGTGGTGGTGGTGGTGTGTGGTTGGTGGTGGTGGTTGGTGGTGTGTGGTTGGTGGTGTGTGGTTGGTGGTGTGTGGTTGGTGGTGGTGGTGGTGTGGTGGTTGGTGGTGTGTGGTGGTGGTGGTTGTTGGAGGTTGGTGGTGTGTGGTTGGTGGTGTGTGGTTGGCGGTGTGGTGTGTGGTTGGTGGTGTGTGGTTGGTGGTGTGTGGTTGGTGTGTGTGGTTGGTGGTGTGTGGTTGGTGGTGTGTGGTTGGTGTGTGGTTGGTGGTGTGTGGTTGGTGGTGTGGTGGTGTGTGGTTGGTGGTGGTGGTGTGTGGTTGGTGGTGTGTGGTTGGTGGTGTGTGGTTGGTGGTGTGTGGTTGGTGGTGGTGGTGGTGTGGTGTGTGGTTGGTGGTGGTGGTGGTTGGAGGTTGGTGGTGGTTGGAGGTTGGTGGTGTGTGGTTGGTGGTGTGTGGTTGGTGGTGTGTGGTTGGTGGTGGTGGTGTGTGGTTGGTGGTGTGTGGTTGGTGGTGGTGGTGTGTGGTGTGTGGTGGTGGTTGGTGGTGGTGGTGTGTGGTGTGTGGTTGGTGGTGGTGGTGTGTGGTGTGTGGTTGGTGGTGGTGGTGGTGGTGGTTGGTGGTGGTTGGTGGTGGTGGTGTGTGGTTGGTGGTGTGTGGTTGGTGGTGTGTGGTTGGTGGTGTGTGGTTGGTGGTGTGTGGTTGGTGGTGTGTGGTTGTTGGTGTGTGGTTGGTTGTGGTTGGTGGTGGTGTGGAGGAGGTACACAGGATGATGGAGGAGGTACACAGGAGGTAGAGAGAAGATATAAGCAGAATATGAGGAGAGGAAGGTGGGACGAGGTGATGGTAGCAGAAATATGACGCCTTCCTGAGCCATGGAGGATATCCGGGGGGGGGGGGGGGGTGCAGGAGATGTGGACCCCGGGATACTGCTGGTGCCGGCGGGTGGTGAGGGTGGTGGTGATGGTGGTGAGGGTGATGGTGAGGGTGGTGAGGGTGGTGAAGGTGGTGGTGGTGAAGGTGATGGTGGTGGTGAGGGTGGTGAAGGTGGTGATGGTGGTGATGGTGGTGACTGTGGTGGTGAGGGTGGTGGTGAGGGTGGTGGTGGTGATGGTGGTGGTAAGGGTGGTGAAGGTGGTGATGGTGGTGATGGTGGTGACTGTGGTGGTGAGGGTGGTGGTGGTGATGGTGGTGAAGGTGATGGTGAGGGTGGTGAAGGTGGTGAAGGTGATGGTGGTGACTGTGGTGGTGAGGGTGGTGGTGGTGAAGGTGGTGAAGGTGATGGTGAGGGTGGTGAAGGTGATGATGGTGGTGGTGACTGTGGTGGTGAGGGTGGTGGTGATGGTGGTGGTGGTGGTGATGGTGGTGGTGAGGGTGGTGGTGATGGTGGTGGTGAGGGTGGTGAGGGTGGTGGTGAGGGTGGTGAGGGTGGTGGTGAGGGTGGTGATGATGTATAATAATATAATAACTTTAATTACGTCAGGTCACCTTCGTATTAGAAGACAAATTAATTTTCACGCTTGACCCCAAACACAAAGTAATAAATCAGACGTTTTCTGAGACACTCGTACACTCTTTTTTATCTGGGAAGTGGAAATTATTGTATTTAAATGGTAAAACTAGTGTATGTTCATGGTAATACACACACACACACACACACACGCACACACACGCACACACTTAAAAGTTTCAAACACCATCAAACCTTCACAACATCAGAAGAAAATGTATAAAAAACACTACACCGCAGAAAACATCAAAACTACACCACAAAGTGATTTCCTAAAGACAGGAGAATCCACTCAGGAAAATAAATAAAAGTGGGAAGCAAGGAAGAGTGTTGGATACCTCACGTGCGATTAAACCCCACACAACCTGGAGGAGGACGGCGCGTGACCCAACAATAGAGGATCAGAAGCGACACACGAGAACCTATTGATTCCTGGCGACTATAGTTTCCAAGGCGTCTATAGTTTCCTTTGGTGACCAGAGGGGTAATAGGAATCCTGCTGGTGTGAGGAGGGAGGGGTGTGAGAGGAGGGAGGGGTGTGAGAGGCGGGAGGGGTGTGAGAGGCGGGAGGGGTGTGAGAGGCGGGAGGGGTGTGAGAGGGGGGAGGGGTGTGAGAGGGGGGAGGGGGTGTGAGAGGGGGGAGGGGGTGTGAGAGGGGGAGGGGTGTGAGAGGGGGGAGGTGGGTGAGAGGGGGGGGAGGGGTGTGAGAGGGTGGGAGGGGTGTGAGAGGGTGGGAGGGGTGTGAGAGGGGGAAGGGGTGTGAGAGGGGGAAGGGGTGTGAGGGGCGGGAGGGGTGTGAGGGGCGGGAGGGGTGTGAGAGGCGGGAGGGGTGTGAGAGGCGGGAGGGGTGTGAGAGGCGGGAGGGGTGTGAGAGGGGGGAGGGGTGTGAGAGGGTGGAGGGGTGTGAGAGGGTGGAGGGGGGAGGGGTGTGAGAGGGGGGAGGGGTGTGAGAGGGTAGAGGGGTGTGAGAGGGTAGAGGGGTGTGAGAGGGTAGAGGGGTGTGAGAGGGTGGGAGGGGTGTGAGAGGGTGGAGAGGTGTGAGAGGGTGGGAGGGGTGTAAGAGGGTGGAGGGGTGTGAGAGGGTGGAGGGGTGTGAGAGGGCGGAGGGGTGTGAGAGGGCGGAGGGGTGTAAGAGGGCGGAGGGGTGTAAGAGGGCGGAGGGGTGTAAGAGGGTGGAGGGGTGTGAGAGGGTGGAGGGGTGTGAGAGGGGAGGGTGTGAGAGGGGTGTGAGAGGGGGAGGGGTGTGAGAGGGGGAGGGGTGTGAGAGGGGGGAGGGGTGTGAGAGGGGGGAGGGGTGTGAGAGGGTGGAGGGGTGTGAGAGGGGGGAGGGGTGTGAGAGGGGGGAGGGGTGTTTATTATTATTATTACTTCTGTATTCTTATTTGATTCTTTGTTTATTTTTATTCGAATTTTTTCCTCCATCTTTCATTTCAAGTAAAGTATTCAGAGTTTTGTGTTCGATGTTGAGCTGGTGTTAACATTATTAAGCTGGACGTAAGGGTATAAAGTTTGGGTCCCTGGTGTACAACAACAACAACGAAAATAATAATAATAATAATAAAAATAATAATAATAATAATAATAGTAATAATAATAATAATAATAATAATAGTAATAATAATAATAATAATAATAATAGTAATAATAATAATAATAATAATAATAATAATAAGAAAAAACAATAATAAAAAAGAGTCAAACCACAACAATAATATTAACATCAACAATAAAAATAAATATAGATATAGAAATATAAAAAAAAAACCCAGGAAAATACCAGAGGCTCAGTATTTACACCAAGTTTGGGGCCCAGAACGGAAACTTGCAGTCAACAGCAGCCTCAACTTCCCTCCTCACCGCCGAGATAAACACAGTCGTATGATTTATGAACACAAGAAAAGTTGAACTAAATCACCAACTTTCGCCTCCAAGAATTTTCAACTTTTCCCTCGCGGTCTTCCTCACTCGCTGCAAGGTTTTGTCATAAATTATTCCTCAACTCCACCATTAACTGATAGACATAAGAAACCCAGTAATGTACAGTAGAGGTGCATATATTAAATAGGTGTAGGAGGTATACAGTGGAGGGAGGGAGGGAAGCAATTGTGTCTGTGAAGTTAATCAGTGGAGGAAAGTGGAGGGGTTGGTTGGAGAGAGAGAGAGAGAGAGAGAGAGAGAGAGAGAGAGAGAGAGAGAGAGAGAGAGAGAGTGGGTGGTGATGGTGTAGATGTAAAAATATAAAGAAAGAAAAAGGAGAAAATGTCGAGAAAGATAGAGGAGAGGGAAAGAGAGGAAGGGAGAGAACCGGGGGAAAGGGAGTCAAGGAGAAAAGTGGCAGTAGAGATAAGAGAAGAAGAAAATAGGCCAAGAAGACACGGAGGAAGAGAGAAGAGAGGAGAGGAAGAACAACAGGAAATTTAGCAATATAAATAAGCGAGAGACAACGTTGTATTATTTAGGTATTCGGAATAATGTGTGTGTGTGTGTGTGTGTGTGTGTGTCTTTCTATACAAAACTATATGCATGTTATAATGTAGTATATAGGGTGGCCAGAATTAACAGTAAACACACACACACACACACACACACACACACACTTAGCATATATCCATAACACTGTATATCCCTATTTTATAACATGATATACACCACCTTCGAATATACTCACTCTTATCATATTCCACCCCCGAAAAATAATATACTCTAATTATTTCAAGATATAGTTAGATACTTCACGGTGAATATTCGTCGTTATTTGAATATAATAATTAAGAGGTGACAGAAGGTGTTAGGTTTGTGAGAGGTGAAGGAAGACTTGGGCTAATGACTTGCCTCGGTACCTGAGTGAGAAAGGTAAATCCCACATTATTATGGATCTCTTGAACTGAAACCAATGACGTGACTGAGATCTGTCTCTGTATTTAAAGAGGACATTTGCCAGTAAGTCTCTACGTGTGTATAGGTACAAACTTACGTGTATCTAGATCAAAGGTCACAAGGGTTACGTGATTGACCCCTTGATGGTAAGGTCATAATATCCCGCCAGGTTCCAGCACGACTGAGGTAACAGAATCACCAAGAGCTTCTACCAGTGATGCTGCTCTTATGTGGCGCCGGGAGGTGATGACAAGTAAGGTTCTGTTCTGGCTATCATCTCTGTCTAGCCTCTCTCTCTCTCTCTATCTGCTTCTCCCTCCCCCTCTTCTTGCTATCATCCCTGTCCTCCTGCTGTTCCCCCTCGCCACCCTCCTACCTCCCCCTCCCTAGCTCTTCCCAAACATGACCTCATCAGCAGCCAAAACTGCCTGGTGGGATCCCCAGCAAAGCTTGGTGTATTCAGTTAGTGGAGGCGAGCAAGGAGGCGAGGGCTGTGGGTAGGAGAGCTTTGCAGATGGTTCGCTTTATCTTGCCAACAGACGAACAGGGAATCTCTCTCTCTCTCTCTCTCCTGACGACCTCTGAGAGAACAACGTCATTTTGGTGGTGGTCCAGTGAGGAGTCTGATTTGTGTTGTTGTTTTCAGTTGTTGTTGGTCATGACTTATAAGGTTCATGTTTGTCTCAACTTTTGTATTAATGTGAGGTTAAGAATGGAGGACGGTATTCTTGTCTGTCTGTCTGTCTCCGGCTGTCTCTGTTTCTATTGTATGGAGATAGAGAAGTCTAGTATATAGTGGCTTTCACTGTACTGTAGTAGCGAATAAAGTTCATATACTCAACAATGTCTAACCAACTCACTGAAGCACACGGGCGGTAAAATCCCTAACCAAACCTAACCTAACCCACCTGCAGCAGCACACACCGCGGTAAAGCCTCTTGTCTGAAGGTTCTGTCCGGCCAAGTGTGTGTGTGTGTGTGTGTGTGTGCATTATTCCTCGAGCGCCAAGAACAATCGATCCTTGTCATCATATTCTTTATAAGGGGATCAGATCACCTATTCTGTGACCGCTGGAGGGGTTGTGAATCCTTTGTGGTGATGCTATTGTCTCTGGGTGGTGCGGCGGTCCTCCAGTCACACACGGGGCCTGGCTCTTCTTTTCATCGTAAGGGTTAGAGAGATTATTGGTTTTGTCGCCGTGGTCCCTCACGTCTCTTCTTCCTCTCACCTCTTCCTCCTACTCCTCCTCTTCTTACTCCTCCTTTCCACCCTACTTCTCCTCCTCTTCCTCCACACCCTCTTCCCCTCTTCTTCCTACTACCCTTCCTCCTGCCCCCATCGGTCCTCCCCCCCCCTTCTTCCTCCTGCTACCCCCCACCCCCTTCTCCAGTTCCTCCTCCTCCCACCTCTCCAGCACACCTCAAGTACCGGCGGCACCCGAGTCTCGAACAGGCTTCGAAACCCACTCGAGGCAGATTTCAAGATGCTTTTGTGTTCTTCGAATCGTTGAGAGAGAGAGAGAGAGAGAGAGAGAGAGAGAGAGAGAGAGAGAGAGAGAGAGAGATGCACCAGTCTAGGAGTTTCCTTCAAGTGGCTGAATCTTTCTTTTTTCGGTGTCATCATTTTTGTTATACACGTTGTTATTGGAAGGAATTATTTTATGTTAAGTTCATTGATTCGATATCCAGAAGCGAGGAGGAGGAGAAGGAGGTTGTTGATTATTCGAAGCTCCGAGTCTTAATTTCTCGAGATAATGAAACAAATGGTTTGAAGTTGAGTGAATATTAGCTCAATCCGCCTCGACCCCCCCCCCCCCCCCAACGTGACCAAGGTTATGTAAGCTGGTCAAAATCGTTGTCACTGTACACCTATCATTATGTTTCAATAAGTTCCATTCCTAACCTAACCTGACCTGTTTGGAATGACAGATAATGATAGTAAATAATAACAAAAAAAACAACAACAATAATAATAATAATAATAATAATAAACAAACCTAGAGGCCCGAGAACAGAGATGCATCAGAGGTCGTAAGGGCCATGATAGGACCACTAGCCTGGGTGCCCTCATATGGCCCTGGTGGTGGGGTGGGGGGAGTAGGTGAGATATTCCCTCGTTAGGCTGCACCATCCTGGAATACCGAGGTGATGGCTGATGCTGAGCGGATGTCACCCAGTCTATGGTGTGTGTGTCTTGTTCTGGTGTTGAGAGAGAGAGAGAGAGAGAGAGAGAGAGAGAGAGAGAGAGAGAGTTATCCTGTTCTAAAAAAATAAGACTAACCCATGACGCAAAATCCTAAACCATATCGTAAAATCCTAACCCGTGACGCAAAATCCTAACCCATGACGCAGAATCCTAAACCATATCATAAAATGCTAACCCATGACGCAAAATCCTAAACCATATCATAAAATCCTAACCCGTGACGCAAAATGCTAACCCATGACGCAAAATCCTAAACCATATCATAAAATCCTAACCCGTGACGCAAAATCCTAACCCGTGAAGGAAAATCCTAACCCATAACGCAAAATATAATATAAAAAATATTGCTATATGGCTGAGACAGAGAGCCATAATTTACATGATAAAGACAAGAACTATATTTTTTTTCCTCTCGCCAACAAATATGGATTTTCTCACGGTCCTTACCCCAAGTCTCCCATTTATCAAGAGTTAGCCTTTAAAACTCTTTTACTCTGTCACCTTATTATTTTATTTTAGTCCTTATTTTTCATTGACTTAGTTATTTTTTATTTACGATGATTTTTGTCGTATATTTAATTTTTCTGGTACATTTTCTTTATTATTTTATTTTATTTTTTCTTCACACACACACACACACACACACACACAGGAAGACATCACCTTTTATCTGGGATATCGGGGCCCACAGCTCAGTGTCTATACAGAGCAAATAGAGAAAGGGAGAACTCTCTCTCTCTCTCTCTCTCTCTCTCTCTCAGCCCACCATCACTCGGGGTCTTCTCTCCTGAGCTCATCGTTTAATTTAATTCCTCCATTCATCTTCTTCCTCAATTCTTAGTGAAAGTCCCGTCCTCTCTCTCTCTCTCTCTCTCTCTCTCTCTCTCTCTCTCTCTCTCTCTCTCATCCATTCGTCTGTCATCATCTTTCTTTATTTTCCTTTTCCTAATTTCATTGTTTTTTTATTTTTTTTTATTTTGTTTCACTAACCTAATCCATTCGCTTTACCCATGACTTTATCCATTCTCTTTATCCATTTATTTTAACCACTTCCCTTATCCATTCCCTTTATCCACAACCATAAGTCATTACCATTAACCATTAGCTGTAACCATGACTTTCATCCAAGACTTTATCCACGATCATTAACCATGTCTCCAGTATGACCTCTAACCTAACACAATGACCTTAGTGAGCGACCTCTTCTGGTGATGACCTGACCTGGCTTGGCCTGGCCTCAGACTTGACCGAAACAAAGAGATGGCTCGAGCCTTTTGTCTATGGAGGGGTTGCTTGTAGTGTGGAGGGGGGTGAGGGGAAGGGAGGAGGTGAGGGGGTAAGAGAAAGGGGAAGGGGGTAAGGGAGTAGGTGAGGGGAGGAAGTGAGGGGAGAGGGTAAGAGGTGGGATAAGGGAAGAGGTGAGGGGAAGGGGGTAAGCGGTGGGGTGAGGGAAGGGGTGAGGGCTGTGGGTAAGGGAAGAGGTAAGGGGAGGAGGTGGGGTTTAGGAGAGCAGGAAGAAGTGAGCGATGGAAGAAGAGGGGACCAGGAGAAGGAAGGGAGGAGGAAAGAAGAAAGGGAAGGAAGGAGAGAAGGAAGGAGGAGGTATATACCCTTTACACACCTTAATTAACCCAACCCTTACCTTCTTCATCTTCCTCTTCCTCCCCCTTCTTCATCTTCTCTTCCTCCTTCTACACCCTTGCTTTAACCCCTCCATTCTCTACTCCATCATACTACTTACAATCTTCCATATAAATAATCCTAGAAATAACTACCATTAACTTATACTTCAGCCATTTGAGATATTTACATTATATTGAATAACTTAAAAATAGCAGCAAATTTTCTCCTTAATATTTTTCTTCACTGATTAGATAAGGGAAAGATATATTAAGGTGATAATTAATATATTATTCACTATACGGGGAAAATTTCAGTCCATTCAAATATTTTCAACCAAAGTTAATGTTACTGTTTCCCCTAAGATTACTTTTAACTCGTTGGGTGTTTCAGTAACTTTCTAACAATTACGATTCTACCAAAGTTTTTATTTAATGAGGCTGTGATGGCGATAGATGATGCCAGCAGCAGGTGATTTTAATAATGAGTTGTGGTTTAGGTTAGGTTAGGTTAGCCACACACCACACCACACACTAAACCACCACTTCACACCACACCACACACCACACCACACACTAAACCACCACTTCACACCACACCACACCACACACTACTCCATAACTTCACACCACACACCACACCACACACTACACCACCACATCACACTACACCACACACCATACTACAGCACCACACCACCACGCCGTCAAAAGTATAAAAGTATTTGTAAATTAACACAAAAGCTGGAGGTAAACTTACGAGAAAGTAGATCAAGTGGAAACCAAAGTTGTGAAGACACTTAAGAGTTGTACAATACTTTACTAAGAAAAGTTTACGTGTAGAGTAGAGTAGAGTAGAGCAGAGTAGAGTAGAGCAGAGTAGAGTAGGTGTAGAATAGGTGTAGAGTAGAGTAGAGTAGAGCAGAGTAGGTGTCGAGTAGAGAAGTTCAGAGTAGAGAAGGAGAAAAGTAGAGTAGGTGTAGAGTAGAGTAGAGTAGGTGACTTGTATACGAGTAGTTATTGAAACTTCCTGATTTATGATGCTACTGCTACTTTAACTGTTATAACAAAGAACAGAACAGCACAACACAGCACAGAACACAACATACCCCAGAACACAGCACAACACAGCACAGCACAGCACCACACAGCACAGCACAGCATAGAACAGCACACCTCAGCACAGAACACAGCACAACACAGCACAGATAGAGTAATTTATCAAGTAACATATAGAGTAAATTATAAAGTAGGTTAAATAAAGTTAATTAACATGTATACCAGGTGTTGTTCTTACCTGAAGCTGTACAGAGTCAAGGTATCATCACACCTGCCAGAGAGAGAATTAAGAGATATAAACGGAAATAAACTCACTACTTTATGTAAACAGAAAGATTAAACAGCTTGAACTAAGATTAAAACGAAGGATTAAACCCAAGTCATTTGAATATAAACCATCGTAAAGGATTATTTGTAAATGGTTGATACTGATGTGTTAGAAGAAGAAGAAGAAGAAGAAGAAACTAATATAGAAACAAAAGACAAATGACAAAAACATTATAAATAAAATACCAAAAAACCTGACAACGGCATAAAAGTTACACACAAAAGTGGGCAAAAAGTTGATGAAGGGAATTGAAAAGTTTGGATAAGAATGTTAGAGGCAAAGAATCAATAAGAGAGAGAAAGAGAGGAAACGCAGATGAAATATATATATGTGTTCCTTAAGGCGGAAATTCTTATATAAAGAAATTTAACGTCAGCCTTCAGTGATACTAAAGTCTCTTCAACTTTCTATTTTACGTTTGATAAATGAAAATATTTAAAGAAAAAGAAGAAGAAACTTAGATGATAAAACTATACACAAAATTTATATATATATTCACTACACTCATACACATCACAGTCACACTCCACTGGGCAACATCGAACCCGGGAACCCATAGTAAGAGGCCGCAGTGTTACCGCCATGCCACTGAATGTTGATGTAATGATGTGCGTGTGTGTGTGTGCGTGCGTGCGTGTGCGTGCGTGTGCGTGCGTGTGTGTGCGTGTGCGTGTGTGCGTGCGTGCGTGTGCGTGTGTGTGTGTGTGTGTGTATAAAATACTCATAAAATCACAGCTTGTTATAATGAAAGAAAGAGAAGAGAAAAGTAAAGAAAGTAAAAGAAAAAAGAGAAACGAAGGAAAAGAGAAAGAAAGAAGAGAATTAAGGAAAATATAATAAAAGGAGAACCACTGAAAAAAATGTTAGAGAGATTATAGAATAAAAATAAGAGATGAAGAGAAGAGTGGAAGATAAAGTTCGAGGAGAGAGACGGTCCAAGGTGAGAGATAATGAGGGAGACGGTCCAAGGTGAGAGACAATGAGGGAGACGGTCCAAGGTGAGAGACAATGAGGGAGAAGGTCCAAGGTGAGAGACAATGAGGGAGACGGTCCAAGGTGAGAGACAATGAGGGAGAAGGTCCAAGGTGAGAGACAATGAGGGAGAAGGTCCAAGGTGAGAGATAATGAGGGAGACGGTCCAAGGTGAGAGACTGAGGGAGAAGGTCCAAGGTGAGAGACAATGAGGCAGACGGTCCAAGGTGAGAGACTGAGGGAGACGGTCCAAGGTGAGAGACAATGAGAGAGACGGTCCAAGGTGAGAGACAATGAGGGAGACGGTCCAAGGTGAGAGACAATGAGGGAGAAGGTCCAAGGTGAGAGACAATGAGGGAGAAGGTCCAAGGTGAGAGATAATGAGGGAGAAGGTCCAAGGTGAGAGACTGAGGGAGAAGGTCCAAGGTGAGAGACAATGAGAGAGACGGTCCAAGGTGAGAGATAATGAGGGAGACGGTCCAAGGTGAGAGATAATGAGGGAGACGGTCCAAGGTGAGAGACAATGAGGGAGAAGGTCCAAGGTGAGAGACAATGAGGGAGAAGGTCCAAGGTGAGAGATAATGAGGGAGACGGTCCAAGGTGAGAGACTGAGGGAGAAGGTCCAAGGTGAGAGACAATGAGGGAGACGGTCCAAGGTGAGAGACTGAGGGAGAAGGTCCAAGGTGAGAGACAATGAGGGAGAAGGTCCAAGGTGAGAGATAATGAGGGAGACGGTCCAAGGTGAGAGACAATGAGGGAGAAGGTCCAAGGTGAGAGACAATGAGGGAGAAGGTCCAAGGTGAGAGATAATGAGGGAGAAGGTCCAAGGTGAGAGACTGAGGGAGAAGGTCCAAGGTGAGAGATAATGAGGGAGACGGTCCAAGGTGAGAGACTGAGGGAGAAGGTCCAAGGTGAGAGACAATGAGGGAGAAGGTCCAAGGTGAGTGACAATGAGGGAGAAGGTCCAAGGTGAGAGACAATGAGGGAGAAGGTCCAAGGTGAGAGACAATGAGGGAGAAGGTCCAAGGTGAGAGACAATGAGGGAGAAGGTCCAAGGTGAGAGACAATGAGGGAGAAGGTCCAAGGTGAGAGATAATGCATGGAGAGATGTGAGAAACGGTAGAAAGACAGAGTGAGGAGGAGAGAGATAGTAGTGAGACAGTAGTAAGACAGAGTTTGAGGAGGAGACAGGAGGAGAGATGTAAGAGACAGGTGGGAGACTTGGAAGACAGAGGACTTGATATTTCCTGAAACTTTTAATCTCCAACTGTCTCTTTCATTCTGGTTCACTCTCTCTCTCTCTCTCTCTCTGGGTCAGGAGGAAGGTAGAGGAGGGCAGCACCAGTATCAGGAGCCTCAGAAAGTGTTGGAACTTGGTCGGGTTTACTCGCTTTTTATATGGACTGATGCCGCCAAAAGTTTCCTAAAAGGCAAAAAAAAAAAAAATTGAGAAGAGTTAAAAAAAAAAAAAAATATGGAAGTTTTGTTCATAAGTCGCTCTAAATAATGGCGGATGGCGGTGAAAGATTTTGCGATAATCGATATATTTCACCCAAAAGGTCTGTTGAGGGAGGGGTTGCAGGTAGGGGTGAGGGAGGAGGGGGTGCAGGTAGGGGTGAGGGAGGAGGGGGTGCAGGTAGGGGTGAGGGGGGAGGGGGTGCAGGTAGGGGTGAGGGAGAAGGGGTTGCAGGTAGGGGTGAGGGAGGAGGGGTTGCAGGTAGGGGTGAGGGAGGAGGGGGTTATGGAGAGAGTGAGAAGGGAAGGAGAGGGAGACGCACTGATGAGAGCAAGGGAGTAAAGGGTGAGGTTGAGGAAGGGTAAGAGGAGGTTGGGGAGGGGAAGGAGAAAAAGGAAGAAAGAAGAAGGAAACATTTTTAGGTCACTGAAAAAACATCCTTAGATTTCACGATGTTTCCTGAACCTGAACATGAGTACGATTTCCTTCCACACACACACACACACACACGATTTCATCTCTCTCTCTCTCTCTCTCTTCTCTCTCTCTCTCTCTCTCTCTCTCTCTCTCTTTGAGACGTACGAAATTAGGAAGAGGAAGTGCAGCCCTGGACTTTGAGCACTTGAGGGAACAAACTTTAGGAGCGTTCATACTCAAGGTAGCCAGACCGTGTTAAATAGTCTCCATTGGTACTATTACTATTGTGATAGTCTTGTACTATTACTGCCAAGATGTTCATGTAGTAACTAATTTTGTTACATCACCCTCTCTATACCTCCTCCCTCTTCACTTTCCTTCTCTATCTCTCTCCCTCACCCTTCCCCTCTCTTTCACTCCATCTCTTTTCACCTCTGTCTCTCTCCCACTCTACATCCCTCTCTCTCTCGGCCACTCATCCTGTGACCTCTACCCTACCGTGACAAATCTCATAGTTGTCGTTCGTTATATGTCTCTGTGTAACGCTTCCCCCTCCTTACCTCTTTTTCTTCCCTTTATTCTCACTCTTCTTACACCGTTTTCCTTCCTCTCCTTCACCCACTTTCTTTCTACATCTACTCTTCCTTGTTTCTCTTATCTGCCATCTCTCCATCCCTCCACCTTTTCTCTCTCCCTCCCTCTCACACTAACTCCATCATCCCTCCCTCCCTCCACCCACCCAACCTTCCTCATCTCACCCTCTCCCTTCACGCCGCCGCAAACTATCGTGTCCACATGAACGGGCAGGACCCCGCGTTTGCTTGAGTGAGGTTGACGGGATCGACTTGGTTCTCGCTCTCTCTCCCACGACCCCACACAAGTTGCAACCAATCCGGGCACGAACACCGTCCATGGCAGCAGACCAAACTACCTCTTAATACTAAACAAAATCCTACAGTATTTCAGTATCATTGTGGGTATAATTCATCCCAAGGAGGTGGGTTAGGTTAGGTTTTCCTAGAAGGGGAGGTGAAGGGGGAAGGAGGGGGAATGGGGGAAGGGGGGTAATGGAGGAGGGGTGTGGAGGTGATGAGGGATGGAGGGGATGGGGAGACGAAGATGGGGGAAGGGGGGGGGGGGGAGCTAGGGAGGTGGTGGAGACTTTCGCGATTATGGGACCATATTTCGTGAGTGAATGATGTGGCGGAAACAAGATAATTGGGTACGGCATCGGGCCGATTGGAGACAATAGGCTCGGTCGGGTGAGGGGGGTGGGGGGAGGGGGTGGGGGGGGGTGGGGGTGAGGGGGAGGGTGAACAAGCGGCTTCTATCTTTAACACCTTCTTTGGGAGTAAATGGGACGGGGGAGGGAGATAGAGACGGCTGATATAGGGGACGAGGAGTAAGGGATAAACGGAAGAGGTGGGAGGGAGAATTGTAGGGGAGGAATAGGAGAAAAATAGGAGACAGACAAAGGGAATGAGAGAGAGAGAGAGAGAGAGAGAGAGAGAGAGAGAGAGAGAGAGAGAGTCATAATTTACGCTAAGTTTGGTAAATCATTTTAATCTATAACCCGGGTGTTATGTTACGGCTTTTTGGTCCTATTAGTAGAGGGTTAATAATCCTCAATGTCTGTACCTATGGCGGGGGAGGGAGATAAGTCCTGGGGTGAGGGTGGGGAGAGGAGATAGGTCCAGGGTGAAGGTGGGGAGAGTAGGGGAGATAGGTCTGGGAGCGAGGGAGGGAGGAGAGGAGGAGAGAGGGGACGGGAGATTGGTCCTGGGGTGAGGGAAAAGAGGATAGGAGGGGAGGGTAGAGGAGGGCAGGTGAGGGAGGGGGAAGGGAGGAAGATGAGCGAATTGGAAGGGAAATTGGGGAAGAGATTAAAGGAAGAATGAAGAAGAGAAGAGGAGGGGAAGATAAAAGAGAAATATAGACAGGAAGAGGAATACAAGAAGAGGGAGAAGAAATAGAAGTGACGGGGAAGCAATAAAGGAAATAAAGAGGTGAAGTGGAAGAGGTAGATAGAAAGATCTAATAAAGGAGAGAGAGAGAGAGAGAGAGAGAGAGGAGAGAGAGGAATTAAGGACGGGTAAATAATGTAACCCATCCCATACCTCCCTTCCTTCTCTCTACCCCTCCCTCCTTCCATCTATCCATCCCTTCCTTTCCTCCTTCATTCCCTCCCATCCTCCATCCCTCCCCACGACCACCATCACGCTCATCCACCTTCATACTAACTTCCACCGCCCACCCCCCACCTCCTTATTCCGTGGGTCAAAAGTTTTAAGTGTTGAGGAGGCGAGACGATATTCAAAGATGGCTGCTGTACTGAAAACCATTACCTAGCAGGGAGGGAGGGAGGGAGGGGAAAGTGAAGGAAGAAAATATGAAAGAAAGGCAGGAAGAAGAAGGGAAAAAAGAAATGGAGGAGAGAAAGATAGATGGGGAGAAAGACGAAAAAAGATAGAAGCATCGCCTAAGAAGAAGAGGTGAAGGAGAAAGGAAAGAAGGAGTAGCATTACCAAAGAGGGCCTAGGCGCAAGAATAGGAGGAAGAGAAAAAGAGGAGGGTGGCTGAGGAGAAGGAAGAGGAGGAGAAGGAAGAAGAGGAGGCGGAGAAGGAAGAAGAGGAGGCGGAGAAGGAAGAAGAGGAGGCGGAGAAGGAAGAGGAGAAGGAAGAAGAGGAGGCGGAGGAGGAGGGAAGCACCGTCTAGCTATCCGGCCAGCACAGCTAATTTTATCGCTTAATGAAGAGATTACAGGAGATGGATTGACTCAGCAAGGCGAGACGAAGGTTGGCTTAAAGTGTGTAGCTGACAGTCTCCCTATCTCTCCTTCCTGGGGGTATACTGAGCTGTGCTGGGGGTATACTGAGCTGTGCTGGGGGTATACTGAGCTGTGCTGGGGGTATACTGAGCTGTGCTGGGGGTATACTGAGCTGTGCTGGGGGTATACTGAGCTGTGCTGGGGGTATACTGAGCTGTGCTGGGGGTATACTGAGCTGTGCTGGGGGTGTACTGAGCTGTGCTGGGGGTATACGGAGCTGTGCTGGGGGTATACGGAGCTGTGCTGGGGGTATACGGAGCTGTGCTGGGGGTATACTGAGCTGTGCTGGGGGTATACGGAGCTGTGCTGGGGGTATACTGAGCTGTGCTGGGGGTATACTGACCTGTGCTGGGGGTATACGGAGCTGTGCTGGGGGTATACTGAGCTGTGCTGGGGGTATACTGTGGTATGTTAAGGATATACTGCGCTGTATCAGGAAGTATACTACGCCATTATAGAAGAGATCTTAACCACACCACACCACAGGTCAAAGGTCAGCAAGATATCAAAGTGTTTATGGGGACGTTATTATTTTTCACGGGTTGTAAACGGCAGGCACACACACACACACACACACACACACACAACAGAGACATATTTTGTTCTCCCAGACACAGAGTATTGGGTATGTGTCATGGTGCAGTGAGAAGGTGATGTATGGATGAGAAACACAGTGGTAGTTTGACCGCTGTGAATCATATACTGCAGGTGAGGTAGACAGGATCATGTGAAGATTACACACCCTTGTTTATTTAACCTGATGATTAGATATTTTAGTGCTAACCTAACCTAACCTAACCTAACCTAACCTAACTTAACCTAACCTAACCTAACCTAACCTAACCTCCCCCACAGGCATAGCGTTTTTTTAACTTAGAAAAATCATATAAATAAATAGTTCCGTATTCCAGTTCGTGGTACATTTCCCAACATGGATGACTGTGTGGTGTTGACGTTCGTTAGATACACCTGTCGTTCATCGCGGTGCAAACGGTGTGGCGGGCCTCTCACCTGTCCCCAACACTCCCTTCATTACCTGTTACACACTCTCTCTCTCTCTCTCTCTCTCTCTCTCTCTCTCTCTCTCTCTCTCTCCATTACCTCTGGGCCAAGTGGATAAGGTGTGCCAGGTAAGTGGGTAATAAGTACGTCAGGTGGGCTAAGATGTGCCAAGGTGGGCTAGGTGAGCCAGGTACAGGTGGGTGGTGGATAAGCCAAGTGGGCTAGGATGTACCAAGGTGGGTTAGATGGGGTGGGTGGTGGGCCTGACGCCAGCTTAAGGCAAATATTTACCTGCTAAACCTCCTCCCGCCGAGCCACGGCACCACACTCTAATATTTTGCCCCGAAATTCACTTCTAGTGAGTCTACCTGTAGCCTTGCTTACCTTCTCTCCCTTACACTCTATTACACATTCCTAGACACTTTTACACACACTTACACTCTTACACCAAGCGCCTCTGGTGATGGCAGAAGAACACTAGGAGGGAGGGAGAGAGAGAGAGAGAGAGAGAGCCGCACAAGGATCAAATAAGTCAATCAGCTGAATGTTGTAGACCATGAAATAGACTCCTAACGATATGTCCTTCTTCAGGAAGGTCCTCCGCCTGCCAGCCACACCACCTTATCTCATACGCCGCATTTTCCTGCCTTGAGATATGGACTGGTGGCGTGTATTGAAGGTTACTCGGGGCTGTAATGGAGGTCTGCAAGATTATATTGAAGACGTCGATACTCCTATACCAGCTTATAATTAAAATCTATCATATATGTTCTTTTAATCCCAAGTGAATCTTTTTTATAATATAGAATTTAATCTAAAGTAAAAAAAAATCATTTATGGTCTGTGACAAAATGTAGCTTTTTTTAATAATAATAATATTTAGGCCGAAATTGTGATGTTATGAGTCAATTTCAATTTATTTCAGAGGAGGGACTCCCACCCACCCACCCCTTCCCCCATCCTCCCTTCTTCCTTCCCCTCCTCATCCCTCTCACCCCTATGTGTGTGTGTGTGTGTGTGTGTGTTTGTAGAATGTAAGCAAATGCTCCACTGTTAGAGTATTGTAGAAGCATATTAACGTTTACTTAATGACTGTTACACACTATTCTACCTGTCCATCCCTGTTTACCTGTTACACACTATTCTACCTGTCCATCCCTATCTACCTGTTACACACTATTCTACCTGCCTCGTCTCCCCCCACCCCCCTTTGGTCCATTTGCTCAATTTACTCTTAAAAATACTGTTGCTTGGGTATAATTACGGCCGGCAGAAGGTAATCTCTCTTTTATAGATGCTCTTTACTTTTATCTAAGTAATTAAGCTCATTACTTGTTCAATTAATTAGGCATAAATGAAGGGTACACACTAATTACTGCGACTTACATTGATTTGCTTCGCTGATGGCCTCCCAAGCACTCCCCCCAACCCCACCCCTCCTCTCTCTAAGCCCCCACCTTCTTCCCCCAACCCTCAACTACCCCCAGGCCTCACATCTCACAACCCCCACCTCTCCCCAGCCCCCATCTTACCCCAGCCCTCACCCCCCACAACTCCCACCTCTCCCCAGCCCCCACCTCTCCCCAGCCCCCATCTTACCCCAGCCCTCACCCCCCACAACCCCCACCTCTCCCCAGCCCCCATCTTACCCCAGCCCTCACCCCCCACAACCCCCACCTCTCCCCAGCCCCCATCTTACCCCAGCCCTCACCCCCCACAGCCCCCACCTCTCCCTAGCCCCCATCTTACCCCAGCCCCCACCTCTCCCACAGCCCCCACCTCTCCCTAGCCCCCATCTTACCCCAGCCCTCACCCCCCACCCCCCCCCCTAGCCCCCACTTCCCGCCCTGATGTAAACAGTGACGCTCTGGGTTTGTTTACTTTGGCGTGAAGCAGTTGGTACTACTGACGTTTTACCGTTGGTACTCCTGATATTTGGCTCTCTCACTATGCTACCGACTGATTTGTGTACACATAAGTCTTCTCATGGCTTTACGGTGTTTTGGGCTCTGTCAATAATGAATTTAGCACCGGTGAATCATTTAATTGGCGTAGCTACGAGCGTATTACTCGACTCCTTTAATTTATGTGTACAGTACAATCCAGAGTTTATATATATATATATATATATATATATATATATATATATATATATATATATATATATATATATATATATATATATATATAGCGTCACACTCTACACAGATAAATGTCCTGTCGTCCTCGGCAACAATAACAAGGAGCTGCGAGTGTAGGAGTCGTGGTGGTGTTGACGGCGACGTCCAGCGAGGCGTGCAGCTCATTAACATGACACATGATAATAGTTGGGCGGTCAGCTAGGCGCGGTGGTCAGGAAGGAGGACCCTCTGAGATAGACCCCATCCTCCCTCCGTCCAATGATCCCACTCCAGACTAATGATCTCCAACGCCTTAAGTGACGTACATCAAGCCAGGTCAGCGCCTCCTCCAGTCCTCCCCTACACGCCAGATAAACCCCATTACCTCCTCATATCTTCAACATCCAATGCAAAAATCCACGTATTTGAAAATCCTCTAAAAACCTAACTAAACTTAACCTAAAAACAGAACAAAAATTATCCAGATGCAGTTAACATTACCCGGAATCAGTTAATAGGATTTAAAACAACACTGTATACCAGATTAAATAGAGAAATGTGATGTTTTTAACCGGAGTGACGGCATATCTATTGGATTATGAACAAGTGATTGGAGCCAACGTTTGGTGGTTGAAGGAACACACTGCCGGTAATGAACGAACCAAAGACCTTATAGAGAAATCTTCACCACCGATTTGATTTATCCGCTGTCAGATTAAGTCCTGCTGATGTACCTCCTGTCAGCTAACTTCCTATGGTATATTTCATCATCCTCCACCTGTCAGATTTTGCTTCGCTGTTGAATTAATTTGTGTCGGTGTTGTATAGATCGTGTTAGTTTTGTCTGGATTGTTGTATTAATTGTATTATTATTGTATTAATTCTGTGGGTTTTGTATGTTAGATTGGTATAGTATTAATGTCATGGTCTTGTATTAGTAAACGACTTGGGTAATGTATTTAACACACACACACACACACACACACACACACACACACACACACGGCAAATTTAACACTACATTAACATCACCTTCTGATATAATGTTAAAATAAAATATTATTATGACAAATACAGTTGACACTAAAAATATATTATTGCCTAATTTTAAAGGATTCATTATCCCATAGCGTCATTTTATTGTTGAACTTCTAAACTTTGAACTGTTCATACATGTTCATCCTCCACCTCACTGAACAGTTCTCTTATGTTCAACCTCTTCGTCTTCCTTATCGCCTATATTCCTCGCCATTCTTATCATTCATCTCGCTTATCCATTAGTTGAGACCACCCGTCCTTATGGGAGAGGAGAGGAGAGGAGAGGAGAGGAGGGGAGGGGAGGGGAGGGGAGAGGAGAGCTATCAACGGTGTGCCTCGTAAACAGTAGACATTCTCTTGTTATTGTTTTGGTCACGTGCCTTATCGAAGTGGATGAATGGTAATGTGGGAAGAGAAGGGGAGAGGAGGGGAGGGGAGGAGGGGAGGGGAGGAGGGGAGGGGAGGGGAGGGAGAGAGGGGGGGATGGTGCTGAAGGGAGAGGGGCTGAGATTGAATTGTATGATACAGTGTTGATTGATGATGATGATGTGTGTGTGTGTGTGGTGTATGGTGACTGAGCGGGGATTGTGGTGGATGGTGACTAAATGGCGACTGTGGTGGTGGATGGTGACTAATGGTGACTGTGGTGGTGGTGGATGGTGACTAATAGTGACTGTAATAATGACTCATTTTGTGAGGTGTACTGTATGGTGACTAAATGTGATAGTGACTAATTATTATGTGTGGTATTACATACACCAAACTAATTTCACCCAAAACTTTCATAATAATCAACCAAATTATCCTACCATACCATAACACATACATACACCCACCATAATAATAATTCACCCCCAAAATATCACAATAAATCAAAATTATCACACAATCATTATTTCAGTTCACGGGACAGAGTATAACAATTCCTCTCTTGGCTGACCACAATAAGTCAAGAACACCCACCAACCTCCCCCCACCCCTTCCACCCCACCAAAATTATCACCCCAAGTTCTTCCACATCCAAAATATCCCAGACTACTGTAATTATCACGTCAACCAGGAACACAATCATCTCATACTCAGAGTTGACCTTAATAGATGAAGTATACAGTAATTATTTATATATGTGTGTGGAGCGATTCTTTGACCCCTAGTTCATGATAGTTTGGGGTATGGTAGTTTGAGTTAATGGTAGACTGGGTTCATGGTAGTTTTGGTTCGTGATAGTTTGGGACATGGTAGTTTTGGTTCATGGTAGTATGAGCTCATGAAAAATTTGGTTCATGGTAGTTTGGGTTTATGGTAGTTTTGGTTCAAGGTAGTTTGGGTCAGTCTATCTATCTACCTATCTTTGAGACGTAGTTCAAGATGAGTCAACATACTTAAGAGTAGTTGAGGATTGTTTGGGAGAGGAGGGGTGGGAGAGGGGGTGGGAGAGGGGGTAGGAGAGGGGGTGGGAAGGAGGGGGAAGGGGTGGGAAGGAGGGAGAGGGAAGGAGGAAGGAAGGGGATGGGGGTAATATAGCATAGTTTCACCTAACTTGGGATAGTTTGGATAGTTAAGGCTTGTCCCAGGTAATCTAGGTGGTGAGTTAGGTTCAATGTAGATAATAGTGGATTAATGAATAGTAGTTAAGATGTGTAGGTGAGATGGCGTAGATTAGGAGAGGTGATAGAACAGGTCAGGTCAGGTCAGGTCAGGTTAGGTTTTGTCCAGTAGTTCAGTATTTGTCTAGGATTTTGGTCCAGACTTAACCAGCGGTCCAGTATTTCACCAATGGTCCAGACTTAACCAGTGGGCGGTCCAGCGAGCGGTCCACCAGACGAGTTGCTGACCGGCGGCGGTGATGGAGAGGATGATTATCCCTCTCTGCCCGGCCTCTAATTATACCATAACAAAGAGCTTCTGTATGTGTGTAGTGAGGATGTAATTGTTGGTGATGATGGACGGTGTGGCTCAGGGTATGGCTCCAGGATGGTGGTGTGGTTAATGGGTGTGGTTCAAGATGTAAATCAGGGTGGTGGTGGTGTGGTTGAGGGTGTGGTTTACGAGTATGGCTCAGGGTTGGTGGTGTGATTTAGGGGTGTGGTTCGGGCTGGTGTGGTCAGGTGATGTGGTGTTGGGATGGTGTTTTATGGATGTGGTTGAGGGGTCGAATGTGGTGTATGGGTGTGGCGGTGTGGCTAGAGTGTGTGTCTGGGATGATTTCATGACTTTCTGTCTCTAATCTCTCAAACTTTATCCAAATTCCTTACATCTCTCTCTCTCTCTCTCAAACACAACTTCTCATCCATTCTCATATAACCAAAGTGCAACAGTGGTGGAGTAGATTTTAATTCATGAAAGTTTTAATTGAAAGTTTAGTCTCGTACAATAGGCTGGGCAAACCGGTGTTTATATTGAGATAATGAATTGTGGTTCTAAGTTTAGAATATTCATGAGATTTTAGAATTCTGATTAATACGAGAGAGAGAGAGAGAGAGAGAGAGAGAGAGAGAGAGAGAGAGAGAGAGAGAGAGAGAGGCAGAAGAAACAAACAAATTAAAGATAAAACAACAAACACACCGAAGCATTTATAATCTAAACAAACATTTTAAGTACATGGTGGTCGAGTGAGTTTATCCATGTATGTTTGTGTTTGTGTTTGGTAAATGTGTATAATGGAGTGTTTGTGTTTGTTTGTGTTTTTGTCTGTTTGTTGTTGTTTGTGTTTGATGAGAATATCCTTAGCAGACAATAGGAATAAACAACTTCTGTTTAGGCTTTGTTTGGTTTCTCCCCCCCCCCCTCACTCTCTCAGCCCAGGACTCCTCTCCTCATCTCCCCTCGTCCCTCTCTCCCCATTGTTCCTCACCTAACCCCATCTCTCCCCACTCACCCCACTCACCTCTCCCCATCTTCCCTCGTCCCTCTCCCCATTGTTCCTCACCTAACCCCATCTCTCCCCACTCACCCCACTCACTCCCCCACTCACCTCTCCCCTCATACCGAAGGCTTTGCTCTCCGGCACCTGACATATATCTGTCGAAACACTTCCTCCTCCTCCTCCTCCTCTTCTACCTCCTTCTTCCTCCTTCTTCCTCCTCCTCCTCCTCTTCTACCTCCTTCTTCCTCCTTCTTCCTCCTCCCTCTCAACTAGGGTCTTAACACCAGCTCCTCGCATATATCTGTCCCAGCTCCTGCTCCTCCTCCTCCTCCTCTTCCTTCTACCTCTTCCTAGCTCCCTCTTCGTTTCCTTCCCCTCATGTTCCTTCACTCTTCCTCCTCCTCTTTCCTCCTCTCTTACCTCCTCAACTAGCAACTTAAAACCAGCATATATCCCAATTCCTCCTCCCCTTCCTACTTCTCCTGCTTCTCCTCCTCTTCCTCTTCCTCCTTCTTTCCCTACTTCTTCTCCACCTCCTCTTCCTCCTCCTCCTTCTTCTTTCCCTACTCCTTCTCCACCTCCTCTTCCTCCTCTTCTTCCCCCTCCTCCCTCATCTTCTTTCCCCTGTTGCTACTTAACCACCGACTTAACCTTACAAATTATGAGCATGAAGGAGGGGAGGGGTGATGGGGAGGGGTGATGGGGAGGGGTGATGGGGAGGGGAAGGGGGAGGATAGAGGAGAGGAAGCGAGGGAAGATTATAGGAGAGACGAGGGATGGAGAGTGGAAGAGAAGGTAGAAGGAAAGGAGGGAGAGGAGAGGGGAGGGGAAGGAAAAAGGAGGGGAGGGAGGGATAGAGGGGAGGGGAAGGAGAAAGGAGGGGAGGGAGGGATAGAGGGGAGGGGAAGGGGATGGGAGGGAATAAGGAGAGGAAGGCATAGAGGGAAGGGGAGGGGGAGGAGGGGAATGGAGAAGGGAGGGGGGACGGAAGAGAGGTTTTAAGCGGTGTTTGACATAGGGACTTAATATCGCTGGTGGCGATTAAGGGCGGCCATCACGAGCAAGTATAGTCACACTTCCTCCTTCCCTCTCTCTCAGCCGCCCACCCACCCACCGAGCCACCCACTCACCCACCGAGCCGCCCACCCAACCACCGAGCCGCCCACCCAACCACCAAGCCACCCACCGAGCCGCCCACCCAACCACCAAGCCACCTACAGCCATTAAGCCGCCCAACTACCCACCAATACCCACCCACACCCACCCACCCACCCACCCAAACCCACTGACTCACCCACCTGTTTCCACTGAACCACCCATCAACCCACTAAGCAACCCATCAACCCAGACTCGCCACCCACCTACACCCACCAACCCACCCAGCCGCCCACTGAGCCGCCCAGTCAGCCGCCCCCAGTAGTTTACAGCTTCCCCTGGCGCCATTTGTGAAGGGCAATAAGAGCGTTACTCAGCAGGTACAGCCGATAAGCCAACAAGTCATGCATGAAGATTAGAGCAGCGGAACAAAGCTTACTGGTGAACGGGAGAGGAAGAGGGGAGGAGAGGTGGGGAGGGGGAAGAAAGGGGGATGAGAACAGGGAAAGAGGGAGTAGGGAGGATGGGAAGGGGAGTGGGAGATACGGTGGAGGAGTAAGGGAAGAGGGGAAGGAAGGAAGATGAAGAGGGAAGAGGGGAGAGGGAAGGAGGGAAAGAGAATTAAGGGGTGAAGATGAGGAGAGAGTGTGAGGGGAGTAGGGGAGGAATTATGGAGTTAGTGGCGCGTTACAGGAAGTATAATGGAGTTAGTGGTGCGTTAGAGGAAGTATAATGGAGTTAGTGGTGCGTTATAGGGAGTATAATGGAGTTAGTGGTGCGTTATAGGGAGTATAATGGAGTTAGTGGTGTGTCATAGGAAGTATAATGAAGTTAGTGGTGCGTTATAGGGAGTATAATGGAGTTAGTGGTGTGTTATAGGAAGTACAATGGAGTTAGTGGTGCGTTAGAGGAAGTATAATGGAGTTAGTGGTGCGTTATAGGAAGTATAATGGAGTTAGTGGTGTGTTAGAGGGAGTATAATTGAGTTAGTGGTGTGTTAGAGGGAGTATAATTGAGTTAGTGGTGTGTTAGAGGGAGTATAATGGAGTTAGTGGTGTGTCATAGGAAGTATAATGAAGTTAGTGGTGCGTTAGAGGAAGTATAATGGAGTTAGTGGTGTGTTAGAGGGAGTATAATGGAGTTAGTGGTGCGTTATAGGGAGTATAATGGAGCTAGTGGTGCGTTATAGGAAGTATAATGGAGTTAGTGGTGCGTTATAGGAAGTATAATGGAGTTAGTGGTGTGTTAGAGGGAGTATAATTGAGTTAGTGGTGTGTTAGAGGGAGTATAATGGAGTTAGTGGTGTGTCATAGGAAGTATAATGAAGTTAGTGGTGCGTTAGAGGAAGTATAATGGAGTTAGTGGTGTGTCATAGGAAGTATAATGGAGTTAGTGGTGCGTTATAGGAAGTATAATGAAGTTAGTGGTGTGTTAGAGGGAGTATAATTGAGTTAGTGGTGTGTTATAGGAAGTATAATGGAGTTAGTGGTGTGTCATAGGAAGTATAATGAAGTTAGTGGTGCGTTAAAGGAAGTATAATGGAGTTAGTGGTGTGTTAGAGGAAGTATAATGGAGTTAGTGGTGCGTTAGAGGAAGTATAATGGAGTTAGTGGTGCGTTAGAGGGAGATTAATACAATTTGTTTAGTCACCAGAAAAATATTTTGGCTCGGCTGAGAAAACCCATTTACGAGTGTTTTAATCTTTATAGAGGATAGATGCTGCACGGCTGAACGCGGCTTTACATTGCTACACGGCTTGACACTGCTACACGGCTTTTACAATACGGTTTTCTGTGCTACACGGTTTAACACGGCTTTATATTGCTACACGTCTTTCTGTGCTATATGACTTTCCACGGCTTTACATTACTACACGGCTTTGCTATACGACTTTTCACTTTACATTGCTACAAGGCTTTCTGTACTACACGGCTTTACAGTATGGCTGTTGCCTCTTGTGACGTCATCAGTCACCTGGTAAAATGTTACATGCTTTTTTGGTTATTTTTTTTCTTATGAGCTTAATTTCCCCCAAAAGTGGTGACGCGTTGCATGATTTACTCGGTGTGGAAATATGCAATTCATGTCAGACTTGAGACCAGACGAGATTTAATGAGAAAAGTTTACTTTCCTTTTGAGTCGTCCTTCAAGTGGCTCTCCCCGCACTTATATTACAAGTTGAATATCGACGGTGAAATGGTCAGCTATATTGGGAATGATGTTAAGTGATGTTATTTTTATAGGTTATAAATGGTCTTAAGTGATACAATATTGTAAATTAACTTAACAACGATATATTATACTGTAAATTATGTTAACAGAGATAGTATTATACGCTAAACAAGTTTAACGGTGATAAAGACATTAAAACTACGAATGATTCTATTTAAGGTAGGATCTTTGGCACCTATGTTGGTATAGAAGTACTGAATGAGCCTCAACTCCTGGCACTGTGTGGACCTCCGGGGCACTTCTTGTCTTGGCACTGTTCCTGGGAGAAAGGGGGGAGGGGGCTCTTGTGTCACTTCAACCACGAGATGTTCCTGAGGACTTTTATTTGGCACTGCTATTTGCGTGATCTTGGCATCGCTCGTAGGACTTCTAATATATATATATATATATATATATATATATATATATATATATACACACACACACACACACACTGCATATGGGATTCCTCTAACACTGCTGTCAGGTGTAAGTATGGCACTGTCACTCAAGCAAGGATGAGTAACGATGAGCTGACAGAGTTGGGAGGTGGTAGGCACTAGTTAGTCATCCTTGGCACTGCTTCTGAGATCTCCTCTAACACTACTGGTGAGGAAGAAGGTAAGGTTGCACAGCAGGAGGGGGGGGGGTGAGTCAAATTACGGGAAGGAGGAGAGAAGGAGCGAGGAGGAATGAGGATGGCACTGGCACTGTCACCAAGGCGGGGGAGAGGGATACGGGAGGCACTGGTTGGCACTGTGGGAGGAGGAGTAGTCAGTGAGGCGTACCACCACTACACGACCCTCCACCACACATGTTCTTCTCTTGCTCACCTTTTTTAATAGTCCCCCCTCCCTCCCCCTTACCCCACCCTACACCCTTCCTTCCCTTACCCCCTCCTCTCCTTACCCCCTTCCCCCTCCCTGGTAAATGGTTCGTGAAGATCCTCGGGACGATACCTGGAGTTGTGTTTACCTTCAGAGTAAATTAAACTTTGTAAAACGCTCGACATGGTCATCAGTCACCAGCCACAGTTAACAGTCGCTCAGGTTTACAGTTAACAGGCACCAGCCACAGTTAACAGTCACCAGCCACAGTTAACAGTCTCTCAGGTTTACAGTTAACAGTCACCAGCCACAGTTAACAGTCGCTCAGGTTTACAGTTAACAGTCACCAGCCACAGTTAACAGTCGCTCAGGTTAAGTCAACAGTCTCTGGAGGTTGAAAATTTAATATGACCATCACTCATCATCTACAGTTAAGTCTCTGAAGAAAATTAATGAATTAAGAACGTGAAAGAACCGAGTTAATGAAATAAACTAAGAAAAAACGAAGAAAATGAATGAACTGAGAAACTAAACCAAGAGAATCCACTTTTGTTATCCACTTTTATTTATTTTTTTACTTTTATTTCTCTTTTTTTTATATCGGGACCCACAATGCCTCAGTCTAGTTCCTTAAAAGGGGGAAAACGCGGAAGTCATCTATTTCCAGGCGTCCCGGGTAAAAGCCATGGACTTGAGAAAGACGTTTTAGAATTCCTACACTAACTAGAATTTACGGTTTCCTGTCCAGGGCTGCGTGCAAGACGAAGGGAACAACTACTACTATTACTACTATTACTATTACTTCTACTACTACTACTACTACTACCTCTCCAGGGCCACGTGCAACACGAAGGGAACAACTACTTCTACTTCTACTATTACTATTACTTCTACTACTACTACTACTACTACTACCTCTCCAGGGCCACGTGCAAGGCGAAGGGAACAACTACTACTACTACTACTACTATTACTACGACCACGACTACTACTACTACCTCTCCAGAGCCGCGTGCAAGATGAAGTGAACAACTACTTCTACTTCTACTATTACTTCTACTACTACTACTACTACTACCTCTCCAGGGCCACGTGCAAGACGAAGGGAACAACTACTACTACTACTACTACTATTACTACGACCACGACTACTACTACCTCTCCAGGGCCACGTGCAAGACGAAGGGAACAACTACTACTACTACTATTACTATTACTTCTACTACTACTACTACTACTACCTCTCCAGGGCCACGTGCAAGGCGGAGGGAACAACTACTACTACTACTACTACTATTACTACGACCACGACTACTACTACCTCTCCAGAGCCGCGTGCAAGACGAAGGGAACAACTACTACTACTTCTACTATTACTACTACTACTACTACTACTACTACCTCTCCAGGGCCACGTCAAAGGCGGAGGGAACAACTACTACTACTACTACTACTATTACTACGACCACGACTACTACTACTACCTCTCCAGAGCCGCGTGCAAGACGAAGGGAACAACTACTCCTACCACGACTACTACTACCACCACTATCATTACTACCACTACCACTGTGTTGACTGGCTCTTGTGGCACAGATTATACTCTCTCCTTCCCTTGCTACACTCACCTTTACTGAGTCAGTTCTTTGTATGGTCCTGCAGGTCATTATCCTCTCTCTCTCTCTTCCCTTTTTCCTAACCCCTCTCTGTCTTTCATTTTCTTTTCTCTATATGTTTCTTTCTATTTCTTACTCTCTCTCTCTTCCTCTCTCTTCTCTCTCTCTCTCTACAGTATGCACAACAAAAGATCGATAAAACGTATAGAAGGATAAACAACAGGGATGGAAAAATGCTGAAGATAAATACACAAAATAAATAAATAAAGACAGAGGAGAAAAAACAAATAAAAATAATACTAAAATACAGTGTAAAACATAAACAAACACACGGGTATAGGAATCTCTCTCACACAAACACACGGGTATAGGAATCTCTCTCACACAAACACACGGGTATAGGAATCTTTCTCACACAAACACACGGGTATAGGAATCTCTCACACAAACACACGGATATAGGAATCTTTCTCACACAAACACACGGGTATAGGAATCTCTCTCACACAAACACACGGGTATAGGAACCTCTCACACAACACACAGGTATAGGAATCTCTCTCACACAAACACACGGGTATAGGAATCTATCTCACACAAACACACGGGTATAGGAATCTTCTCACACAAACACACGGGTATAGGAATCTCTCTCACACAAACACACGGGTATAGGAATCTCTCTCACACAAACACACGGGTATAGGAATCTCTCTCACACAAACACACGGGTATAGGAATCTCTCTCACACAAACACACGGGTATAGGAATCTCTCTCACACAAACACACGGGTATAGGAATCTCTCTCACACAAACACACGGGTATAGGAATCTCTCTCACACAAACACACGGGTATAGGAATCTTTCTCACACAAACACACGGGTATAGGAATCTCTCTCACACAAACACACGGGTATAGGAATCTCTCACACAAACACACGGTATAGGAATCTCTCTCACACAAACACACGGGTATAGGAATCTCTCTCACACAAACACACGGGTATAGGAATCTCTCTCACACAAACACACGGGTATAGGAACTCCGGTATGGCTCTCTCACACAAACACACGGTATAGGAATCTCTCACAAAAACACCCGCGTATAGGAATCTCTCTCACACAAACACACGGGTATAGGAATCTCTCTCACACAAACACACGGGTATAGGAATCTCTCTCACACAAACACACGGGTATAGGAATCTCTCTCACACAAACACACGGGTATAGGAATCTCTCTCACACAAACACACGCTCATTCTGCGCCACAGTCGAGCCCATTACAACACTGCTAAAGGAACCTAACACTGTACCTCTCAACACCTTCACTATATATACCATTTTAATTTCTTTGTGGCTTAGTTGAGTTTGAATTGAGAACTTATTTTTGAGGGGGTGAGGGGAAGGGTGAAGGGGAGGTGGGGAGGGGTGAGGGGAAGGGTGAAGGGGTGGTGGGGAGGGGTGAGGGGAAGGGTGAAGGGGTGGTGGGGAGGGGTGAGGGGACGGGTTGAGGGGGGTGGTGGGGGAGGGGTGAGGGGAAGGGTGAGGGGGTGGTGGGGAGGGGTGAGGGGAAGGGTGAAGGGGTGGTGGGGAGGGGTGAGGGGAAGGGTGAAGGGGTGGTGGGGAGGGGTGAAGGGGTGGTGGGGAGGGGTGAAGGGGTGGTGGGGAGGGGTGAGGGGGAGGGTGAGGGGGTGGTGGGGAGGGGTGAGGGGAAGGGTGAGGGGGTGGTGGGGAGGGGTAGTGAGGTACAGGGTGTGGGGTAGAATTCTAAGTCAGGTGTATAGTGATGCGCTACCTGCCTCCCACCTGTGTCACTATATTGCTGTAGCTCAAGGTATTGTTGTCACTATATAATAACCATATAGTTGATAATAACTGTAAAATGTAAGTAAACACCAGGGATACTGTTCACACCTCACCTCACTAAACATTAAAACATTTGAAATATGTTTTCTGAGTCGAGCCAAAATAAGTTATATCAAAATACAATCATCTAAAGTTAACTCGCATAGAGGAGGAAGAGGGGGAGGAGGGTGGGAGTTTGTTTACAAATGACGTCATTATGGCCCTCGGGCGGTGGAGTCGGCAAACAACATCAGGAGACTCACCAGCCGCTCGCTATAGACAAGAGGAAGATGGAAGACACACACATACACACCCGAGAGAATGAAGAACACAAGGAAACCAGGAAGGAGCCCAGACCAGGAGGCGAAAACATGAAATAAATTACGAAAGAAACTTCTAAACGGAGATGGGTAAATGGAAGTTGGAATTAGTCCCATTATAGTAAAGGAGAGAAAATAGGAAACAGGGGATTATCTCTCTCCCTCACCCACGAAGACGAGAGAAGGGAAAGAGAAGGAAAGAAGAAAGAGATCGAAGGAAGGAAGGAAGTCGACATAGAGAGAGAGAGAGAGAGAGAGAGAGAGAGAGAGGTAGCCGGCCGGAGCATAGTTTGTTCTGCCCAGGAGCATACAGCCCCCCACTTGTATGTAAATGATCCATTCACCGGCCGCTCCGTGCGACATTCACGCTACATACATCCCCACACACACACATAAACAACGATTACGACAACAAAAGAAGGACCCTCGCTCGCCTTATTAATTAGTATGGCCGTTTTCTGTGAAGGAAGGAGTGACTACGTTATTATTTATTGGTGTGAAGGGGTCTGGTGGGGGGTCTGGCTTGGCTGGCTAGGGGGGGAGGTCTGGCTAGGAGGAGGGGGTCTGGCTAGGAGGAGGGGGTCTGGCCACGAGGAGGGGGACTGGCCACGAGGAGGGGGTCTGGCCAGGAGGAGGGGGTCTGGTTAGGGGAGGGGGCTAGGGGAAGGGGCGAGGGGAAGGGGCGAGGGGAAGGGGCTAGGGGGAGTGGGGGAGGTGCGAGGGGAAGGGGCGAGGGGGGGGAGTTGAGGGAGAAAGAGAGATTTATTAAAATTCCTTGTGTAATGGGTAATTAGGGTGAGTTATGGTGGTACTTGTACTACCTCCTCCTCTTGTTAGGATGTGGTGTACTACTACTACTAACATCACCACCACTACTACTACTAACATCACCACCACCACTATATAACGACTACTACTACTACTATTGCTAACATCACCACCACCACCACTACCACGCCTACTGTCATCACCACTACTACAACTGTTACTACTATCATTACTACTAAAACTAATTACAATAACAAAACACGAGTCTAATGGGTAGTTAAACTGAATTAAGATAATATCAATAATTTCCTTCCCTCATTTTCTTTCTACAACTATAACAACCACCACCAGTCGTTAAACAGAATAATCACCAATTTTGTTCCTATTCCGAATGCTATTTTCTGATTGCTAAATATAATCCACATTCGAGATATATAAATTAAAACTACTAAATCATTCTATACACTTTCCTCTCACATTCAGTACATTCACGAAAAAAAAAAACACACCCACACACGTTCACAGTGATGAGCTCTTATCATTCACAAAACAACTGCGGAAACATTGAATAGAGAACAAATTAATTTTCCTGCTACTCATGAATGGTGTGTGTGACGTCAAAGTCGGTATCTATGTTTCGCTCCGTTACACCTGTCCCTCTCAGTCTGAGTTACGGTATATATAATATTTCCGTGGATTAGATTAATTTGTTGACATAAATATAACACCAGATGGTATGATATGTATTGTTGATGGGGGTATAAAGGTGTAGTTTGATACCTGTATGTTTGTGTATGATGGTATACTTATCTACAGGTGAAATATGTAAGGGGTATATTTTGTATTGTATTATATTCAGGTTAGGTTAGGTTAGGTTAGGCAACACACAACAGTGACTTAATATTATCTTCCGCACGGGCAAAAAGTGACCCTTGCATGGCATCTACGGGCAAAAAAGTTTCAAGGGAAGAAATGAATTAGGGAGGAAGGAGGTGAGGGAGAGAAAGGAAAGGAGAAAGGAGAGGAGGAGCGAGACGGGGAATGGAAAGAAAAAGAGCAGGACGGGGAATAGGGAGGAGGGAGAAAGTGGGAAGGAGAAGGGAAATGGGAAAGGAGGAAGAAGGAAGGGAAATGGGAAAGGAGGAAGAAGGAAGAAATAGGACGAAGAAGGAATGAAGGAAGGAAGGAAGGAAGGGGAAAGAGCGTCAATCAATTTTCTGTAATCCAAGGATTTTCCGATATCCTTTTCTGTTGAAATTAAAAACCCAATTAATCCAGTAACCCACCACGAGGGCTATCACCCCCTCTTACCCTACCTCTCCCTTCTTCCATTCTCTCACCCCTCTTCTTCTCCCTGCCCCTCCCTCTCTTCATTCTCTCACCCCTCTTCTTCTCCCTACCCCTCCCTCTCTCCATTCTGTAACGCCTCTCCTTCTCCCTCTCCCCCTCTTCCTTCTCCCTCTCCCCCTCTTCCTTCCCTTCTTTGACTCCCCTCCCCCATTTGACCCCTCTCCCTTCCCCATATATTTACAGCTCCCTTAGTCTCCCCCATTAATTAGACTCATCATCAAATATAACCCATTAAACTCGACCTTTAACCCCATTCTCCCCCCCCCCCCAAGAGAATCCCATTAAACCAGACCCTTGACCATAATCTCCCTCTCAAAACCCTAAATAAACCACATTCTCCCTCCCGAATAAACCAATAAACCAAGCCCTTAACCTCACTCCTACTCCTGAATACCCACTAAACCCGGCCCTTATCCCCCTCCCCCCCCCCCCCCCCCCCCCCCCCACCCCCCCCCCACCACCACCAACCCAAACCTTCCTCAAATTACGATCGAGAGACGAAGAAAAAAATGTGGAGCATTATTATTTTCTGGGTGTTGTGGTGATGAAGACGAGTCGGATCTGTCACTCAGCTATTGCTCAGTGACGTAACTCCATGACGTGATCTTACAAATACTTCAAGAGTTAAAAAAATAAATAAAAACAATGAATGGAGAACAGAAGTGAGACGGTAGACCAAAACAAAAATAGTGTATTGACAGTTGACGACTAACATACCCTTTTCTGTGAACGTTTAGAGTGTGTGTGTGTAGGAGACTCCGGTTCAACTGGTCAATTGTTTCCAGACTTCATTATTGGTGCCGCTGGCCAGCACTAGCGGGAAGCAATTATGCCTCAATTTTGCTTCATGCTTCGGGGTACACCTATGAAATAACCTTATCAAAAGGCAGTGTTGGCGATCACTTTAAAAATACGAAGAAAAATGAACAAGAAAATGGGGAGCCACTCGCTTCCAGGTGCAATATGGCGGTGGTGTGGCGCTGCGCTACCTACCATGCGGCTATTTTACTTTTATTTAAACATGTTGATTAAAATTGACTCTACATCGCCTTCCTATTGCTGAACTTTACACCTTGTAAATAAACCAAATTTACGAGAGTTTGAACAAAACAAAATATTAATTATTTTTTTTAGGAGGATGTAAATGGGGTCTGGAGGTGTGTGGCTGGACTGGTGTGTCGGGTTGTATATAACATATGGAAGTCGTAAAACATATGATGTAGCCTTTTGTTGATGGAAACTATATATATATATATATATATATATATATATATATATATATATATATATATATATATATTGACGATCAGATTTATATGAAACGTTGTTCTACACATTTTTTTTTTATAAATCCCTCTTACACACCCATGAGCATTTCCACCCAGACACACCCATACCTCTCCCCATACACCTCAAAACCCACACATCCTCACTGATTTCAGACGGTCTCGCGACTCACCCGCCCCCCGCCCCCCAAAAAGTATATATACAAAAAAAAAAATACGGAGTTAAAAAAAAAAAAAATATCTCAATATATCGTGTAAATCTGAGGATGATTTTCTGGGCGGAACAAGACGGGGAGGGAAGAGCTGGCAGTGGTCTGAGAGTCTTGGTACAAAAACATCAACTGACTCAACCTTATGGGAAGGAGAAAAAGAAGGAAGAAGATCTCAACGAGTTGTATAGCATCGGGTCCAAACTTATTTCTATACAATATAATGAACGTAATATAAGATGGTCGTCATTGTAATATTTAATGATCTATAAACACGCAGATAATATTCTTTGTAATAATTTATTTAGATGTGTTATAAAATAGATCTATAGTAAGGTGTAATGGGTAAGATAAAGTACTGTACATTGTTTACAAGTTTAGACCAATTCCTAACAACTTTAACTCTATCACAAGTTTCCACTTGAGCAGAATTTTACGGCTTTAACAAACTCTAAGTCTAGAGTTGTCAACAAGGTAATGGCGAGGACCTCTGCAGTGTTCTATTATGCCGCCACACTCTTCAATAAGCGCCTCACAAACTCCACTTCCTGATTTGTCAACAATTTAATGGGAAGGAGGACTTGTGGCTCACTTACACCGCCACCGTTGCCAGTGATCAGTTCTTGCCTTGCCGGGGTGGGTTCGTCTACACACACACACACGGGCTCTGGGGCCCCTCAGGCTGTGAGACACGAACGCATAAACTCCCACCGTAAAAAATTACTCCATAAAAACTCAGAGCCTTGTTAAGATCTGAAAGCATGGAGGCAAGGGAATGCCCGACACCGAAAGGCTTTAAGGACGAGTACCTCCCTGTTGCGCCGCGGCCGAGTCGACCATGTGGACGGCGTGTTCTCGTGATTGCACACCGCCATCCCCCAAGTCCTTCTAAAACTAGGAGAAAGACTGACTGGTACAAAATCAACGTCGCGTGACATCCTTTACCCTAGAAAGTTCTCTGAGAGTCATTTAAGTGTCTCATTTGAGGTATGGCGCGTCGTTCACCCTGCTGCTATGTGCACAGGCCTCGGCACAGTCAATGACAGTCAACTATTTATTGAATACTGAACTTGTACTTGGTTCCGGCAGCTGAGAGAAGTGTCCAGCCTCCTGAAGAACTACACCAGGGCGAGTCGGCAGCAGGTAATGGTGTACTGTCTCCTGAGCTGAGTGATTGTTACTGCTGACTGTGACTGCTGAGTGATTGTTGCTACTGAGTGATTATTACTACTGAGTGATTGTTACTACTGAGTGATTATTACTACTGAGTGATTGTTACGACTGAGTGATTGTTACTACTGTGTGATTGTTACTACTGAGGATTGTTACGACTGAGTGATTGTTACTACTGAGTGATTGTTACTACTAAGTGATTGTTACTACTGAGTGATTGTTACTACTGAGTGATTGTTACGACTGAGTGATTGTTACGACTGAGTGATTGTTACTACTGAGTGATTGTTACTACTAAGTGATTGTTACTACTGAGTGATTGTTACTACTGAGTGATTGTTACTACTGAGTGATTGTTACTACTAAGTGATTGTTACTACTGAGTGATTGTTACTACTAAGTGATTGTTACTACTGAGTGATTGTTACTACTAAGTGATTGTTACTACAAAGTGATTGTTACTACTGAGTGATTGTTACTACTAAGTGATTGTTACTACTGAGTGATTGTTACTACTAAGTGATTGTTACTACTAAGTGATTGTTACTACTAAGTGATTGTTACTACTGAGTGATTGTTACTACTAAGTGATTGTTACTACTAAGTGATTGTTACTACTGAGTGATTGTTACTACTAAGTGAGTGTTACTACTGAGTGATTGTTACTACTAAGTGATTGTTACTACTAAGTGATTGTTACTACTAAGTGATTGCTACTACTAAGTGATTGTTACTACTGAGTGATTGTTACGACTGGGTGATTGTTACGACTGAGTGATTGTTACGACTGAGTGATTGTTACGACTGCGTGATTGTTACTACTGAGTGAGTCTGACTATTGAGTGATAACATTTCATTTATCTCAATAGTGAAGGAATACAGCCCATTCATCCCGGATTCACGTGTTTATAAGTCAGTTAATCTACCACCTGGGGACAGTCGCTGTACCTGGAAGACCTAGGCCACGATATATAGACAACTACAACACAGACCTTGGTTGAACTAAACGCATTTGGAAACATCTAAGGGATTAGATTTCATTAATCCCAGCATCATCAAGGGATTAAAACACATTCATCTATGTATCAATGGTTTATATAACTCATTTTAGCCCCACATTAACATGGTCCCTCAGAGCTGCAGCAGCCCCGGGGAGGGAGGAAGGTATGCGGGACTAGGAAGAAAACATTGTAAAAGGATCACAATTTATGTATCTCAGTATCAGAGGATCAGAGCTCCTATATCATGTTATCCGGCACAAGCTGAGGTGAAGGTTCCTAACAGCACCAATAGACTGAGGGGGGAAGGGGGGGGAGGGGGTAGTGAGGGGAAGGGGAAGGGACGGGGAAGGGAGATGGGGAGGGGACTTGGAGGGGGAAAGGGTTGGGAAGGGGGATGGGGAGGGAGAGGAGGGGATGGGAAAGGGAGGAGAGAGTCATCAGACGCGACTGGTATACGTGGTTGGTAAGAGGAAAAAAAAGTCGAGAATATCAAGGGATTACAACTCATTTATCCCATTATCCTGGCGGAGCTGCGACAGTGGGTGCGTCGTCGGCGTTGGCTGCAGGAGGGGGGAGAGGGGGTGGGTGTGTTGGCGTCTTTCACTCCCTGGAGAATACCAAGACAGATGGCTCAGGACTCAGCCATTAAGGAGACTGCTGGCTGGGGTACACAACTCCCACCTCGTTTGTCTTGGCCTCCCACGCCCCCCCCCCCCCACACACACACACACAAGCTCTTCCTCTTAAAATAATGTTTTTTATGACAAATACACAACATATTTCAGTAGTTTGTTTACATCTGTTTATTTTCTTCACTTATTCTCGGTATGAACACAGAAGGCACTGTATGTCAGTACATATGTGTATCATGTATGTATTAAGTGTGTAACTACAGTATGTTTGTGAGTTATTATTAATGAGTGTTAAATTCCTAGTGGGTTTGTGGTATAGACATGAGTGATGTGTTTGTTTGTTTGTGTGGTCAGAAAATCATTATTATTGTTATTACTATTGTCCAGTGTCGCCTCTGCGTGTGTGTGTGTGTGTGCGTGTGTGTGTGTGTGTGTGTGTGTGTGTATAAACGTTACAACTTTAATACCTTGAAGAAACCTATTAAGCCTTCACACGAATTCGACAATTAGTATTTTCCCTTTACATTTCAACCTAACCTGACTTAACCAACACATCACCTCCTCCCACACCCCCACACATCACCTCCTCCCACACCCCAACACACCACCTCCGACACCCCAACACACCACCTCCGACACACCAACACACCACCTCCCACACCCCAACACACCATCTCCCACACCCCAACACACCACCTCCCACACCCCAACACACCACCTCCCACACCCCAACACACCACCTCCCACACCCCAACACACCACACCCCAACACACCACCTCCGACACCCCAACACACCACCTCCCACACCCCCACACATCACCTCCCACACCCCAACACACCACCTCCCACACCCCCACACATCACCACCTCCCACACCCCAACACACCACCTCCCACACCCCAACACACCACCTCCCACACCCCAACACACCACCTCCCACACCCCAACACACCACACCCCAACACACCACCTCCGACACCCCAACACACCTCCTCCCACACCCCAACACATCACCTCCCACACCCCAACACACCACCTCCCACACCCCAACACACCACCTCCCACACCCCAACACACCACCTCCCACACCCCAACACACCACCTCCCACACCCCAACACACCACCTCCCACACCCCAACACACCACCTCCCACACCCCAACACACCACCTCCCACACCCCAACACACCACCTCCCACACCCCAACACACCTCCTCCCACACCCCAACACACCACCTCCCACACCCCAACACACCACCTCCCACACCCCAACACACCACCTCCCACACCCCAACACACCTCCTCCCACACCCCAACACACCACCTCCCACACCCCAACACACCACCTCCCACACCCCAACACACCACCTCCCACACCCCAACACACCACCTCCCACACCCCAACACACCTCCTCCCACACCCCAACACCCCACCTCCCACACCCCAACACACCACCTCCCACACCCCAACACACCACCTCCCACACCCCAACACACCACACCCCAACACACCACCTCCGACACCCCAACACACCTCCTCCCACACCCCAACACATCACCTCCCACACCCCAACACACCACCTCCCACACCCCAACACACCACCTCCCACACCCCAACACACCACCTCCCACACCCCAACACACCACCTCCCACACCCCAACACACCACCTCCCACACCCCAACACACCACCTCCACACCCCAACACACCTCCTCCCACACCCCAACACACCTCCTCCCACACCCCAACACACCACCTCCCACACCCCAACACACCACCTCCCACACCCAACACACCACCTCCCACACCCCAACACACCACCTCCCACACCCCAACACACCACCTCCCACACCCCAACACACCTCCTCCCACACCCCAACACACCTCCTCCCACACCCCAACACACCACCTCCCACACCCCAACACACCACCTCCCACACCCCAACACACCACCTCCCACACCCCAACACACCACCTCCCACACCCGAACACACCTCCTCCCACACCCCAACACACCACCTCCCACACCCCCACACATCACCTCCTCCCACACCCCAACACACCACCTCCCACACCCCAACACACCACCTCCCACACCCCAACACACCTCCTCCCACACCCCAACACCCCACCTCCCACACCCCCACACATCACCTCCTCCCACACCCCAACACACCACCTCCCACACCCCAACACACCACCTCCCACACCCCAACACACCACCTCCCACACCCCAACACACCACACCCCAACACACCACCTCCGACAACCCAACACACCACCTCCGACAACCCAACACACCACCTCCGACAACCCAACACCCCAACACACTACCTCCCACACCCCAACACACCACCTCCCACACCCCAACACACCACCTCCCACACCCCAACACACCTCCTCCCATACCCCAACACACCACCTCCCACACCCCAACACACCACACCCCAACACACCACCTCCGACACCCCAACACACCACCTCCCACACCCCAACACACCACCTCCCACACCCCAACACACCACCTCCCACACCCCAACACACCACCTCCCACACCCCAACACACCACCTCCCACACCCCAACACACCACCTCCCACACCCCAACACACCTCCTCCCACACCCCAAGACACCTCCTCCCACACCTCAACACATCACCTCCCACACCCCAACACACCACCTCCCACACCCCAACACACCACCTCCCACACCCCAACACACCACCTCCCACACCCCATCACACCACCTCCCACACCCCAACACATCACCTCCTCCCACACCCCAACACACCACCTCCCACACCCCAACACACCACCTCCCACACCCCATCACACCACCTCCCACACCCCAACACATCACCTCCTCCCACACCCCAACACACCTCCTCCCACACCCCAACACACCTCCTCCCACACCTCAACACATCACCTCCCACACCCCAACACACCACCTCCCACACCCCAACACACCACCTCCCACACCTCAACACACCACCTCCCACACCCCAACATACCACCTCCCACACCCCAACACACCACCTCCCACACCCCATCACACCACCTCCCACACCCCAACACACCACCTCCCACACCCCAACACACCACCTCCCACACCCCAACACACCACCTCCCACACCCCAACACACCACCTCCCACACCCCATCACACCACCTCCCACACCCCAACACATCACCTCCTCCCATACCCCAAGACACCTCCTCCCACACCCCAACACACCTCCTCTCACACCCCAACACACCACCTCCCACACCCCAACACACCTCCTCCCACACCCCAACACACCTCCTTCCACACCCCAACACACCTCCTCCCACACCCCAACACACCACTTCCCACACCCCAACACACCTCCTCCCACACCCCAAAACACCTCCTCCCACACCCCAACACACCTCCTCCCACACCCCAACACACCTCCTCCCACACCCCAACACACCACCTCCCACACCCCAACACACCACCTCCCCCCACCACCCCCCCCATAACTCTCCCATCATTTAAAACTGTAACCAATAACAATGTGTTGAGACTCCTCCACCCTGTGAGTGTGTACGTTTCCCTTCATAACAGGAGGCGCCCCTCACCCCAAAGACGGCGTCCCTAATGGCCTACAAATTGATATAAGACTCTAGCAGGAAATGGTTCCGTTTCCTTGAAGAAAAAACAAATATAATAAAAACAAAAATCAGTTAACTGATTCATTCATTCACTCACTCACTCGCACATACTCACTCACTCATTCACTCGCTGGCTCTCTCACCTACTTACTCACTCACTCACTCACTCACTCACACACACACACACACACTCCCTCACTCAAACCAAGACACTCAAAAGATGGTAGGGTGGGGTGGGGTGGGGTGGGTTGGGGTGGGGTTAGGTTAAGTTTAAAGTAAAAGGTGGATGGCGAGAGAGAAGGATGTGGGACAGGGTGGAAGGAAAGGTAAGGGGGGGGAGGAAGGTAAGGGGAGGGTAGAAAGAAAGAGGAGAGATGGGGGGAAGAGGGATAGTGTAGAGGGAAGGGGAGAGAGGGGGGGGGGCTTGACTGTCGGTGGCGGCTGTAGTAGTAGAGGCGGTGGCGGCTCCTCCTCGACCACTGCATCATACGCCACTAAAAGCCTAAGTATTCAACCTGTCGCCGGCAGATGGCACCACTATAAATCTACGCGAAATATAAGCACACGAGTGACTGCGGAGTATCGGTTATATGTCCTTGTGGATAATCCGGGTTACTGCCGATTACCGTGTGTGTGTGTGTGTGTATTATCCCAAGCTCGCCATTACAGTATTCGACACTGGGAATTATCCGCCATCCACCACTATTAATTATCGATAATCAAGTCAGTTCGAATTATCAAGAGAATGTCCGAATTATTGAGCAAAATGGTAGTAATTTTTCTCTCTCATTCTCTATGCCAAACGATCTCTCTTCTCTTCTCTTTATTTGCTTCTCCGTGTTGTCTGATTCTGTTTATCTGTCTCTGTCTCTCTCTCACCCTCACTCACACAGACATTATATCAATTTCCACACAATAACATATGCATCGTCACGACTATGGCCAAATACACTCTGATTTCTCTTCTCTATATCTCCCTTCTCTTTCTCTCTTTCTAAGACGGGTATTCTATCAATTTCCACACAATAACATATGCATTATCACGACCCCTAGCCATACACAGTCTCATTTATCTTCTCTCTATCTCTCTCTCTCAAACACACACTCTCTCCCCTTCTCTCTCTTTCTCTCCTTCCCTCTCTCTCTCCTTCGCTCTCTCAGACAGACATTCTATCAATTTCCCGACAATAACATATGCGTCACCACGACCTCTGGCCATACACAGTCTGTTATGCTACACAAGACCTCCTCCTCGCAGCCGCCGTAGATCTTTATGGAGGCAGGTTTAGGAGGACCTGGTAAGAGGCTGGTTCCTTCTGCGCCTCTTTCAGCGTCCCCCCCCCCCATCACCACCCTCACCCCCCCATCAGAAACAAAAAAACAAACAATAGGAGGGTTTGGTTTTCCTTTACCATACATACATACATACATACATACATACGGGTTGGTGTCGTCAATTACCTCGTTTATCAGAGAGAACGATATGGAAAGACAGAGAACGAGAGAGAGACCCACGCTCCTTCAGGTAGGAAGAGAGAGAGAGAAGGGGGGGGGGGGGTATAACGTGTACGGGATACCAATAAGATTTGTGTATTTACAGCCGAGCAGATCCTTGGCCTAGTGTACTGACTGACTGCTGCTGCCCCATTAAGACTATAGTGTGCCGTGGACCTGTGCCAGTCAGTACTAGGGGTGAGGGCGAGGAGACTATCTCTTTCTCTCTCTCTATGTTTGCATATATCTACCTTTCTCTCTCTATCTGTATTTATCTATCTTTCCTTTTTTGTCTGTCTGCCTGTCTCTGTATGGATGTATGGAGAGAGAGAGAGAGAGAGAGAGAGAGAGAGAGAGAGAGAGAGAGAGAGAGAGAGAGAGAGAGAGAGAGAGAGAGAGAGAGAGTCCTCTAAGAAAAGCCGGAATATCGTCAATGGTTGGGATGAGCCAAAGAGACAAACAGACAGACTTACTGCACCGTTAAGAAAAAGCCTGAGTTTTGGGCAAAGAAAAAAGTGAAAGGGAAAGTAAAAAGGAAAGTACAAAAATAAAGTGAAAAAGAAAGTACAATAAAATACAAATAACGTAACAAATAAAGTAAAAACACAAAAAAGAAAGTAAAAATATACCAAAGTGAAAAAGAAAGTATTGGCAGAGTGTAGTGTTACCTTCAGAACTCCAGCGAGACAAAGAAGAGAAATGACGCCTCCAGGAACTTATACTGTACTGGAGGGAAGCTCTGCCGGATGGTCGCTGGAGGGCACCTGGAGGGAGGGTTACTGGAGGGTACCTGGAGGGAGGGTTACTGGAGGGAGGATTACTGGAGGGAGGGTTACTGGAGGGAGGGTTACTGGAGGGTACCTGGAGGGAGGGTTACTGGAGGGAGGGTTACTAGAGGAAGGGTTACTGGAGGGAGGGTTACTGGAGGGTACATGGAGGGAGGGTTACTGGAGGGTACCTGGAGGGAGGGTTACTGGAGGGAGGGTTACTGGAGGGTACCTGGATGGAGGGTACCTGGAGGGAGGGTTACTGGAGGGAGGGTTACTGGAGGGTACCTGGAGGGAGGGTTACTGGAGGGAGGGTTACTGGAGGGAGGGTTACTGGAGGGAGTGTACCTGGAGGGAGGGTTACTGGAAGGAGGGTTACTGGAGGGAGGGTTACTGGAGGGAGGGTTACTGGAGGGTACCTGGATGGAGGGTACCTGGAGGGAGGGTTACTGGAGGGAGGGTTACTGGAGGGTACCTGGAGGGAGGGTTACTGGAGGGAGGGTTACTGGAGGGAGGGTTACTGGATGGAGTGTACCTGGAGGGAGGGTTACTGGAAGGAGGGTTACTGGAGGGAGGGTTACTGGAGGGAGGGTTACTGGAGGGAGGGTTACTGGAGGGAGGGTACCTGGAGGGAGGGTACCTGGAGGGAGGGTTACTGGAGGGAGGGTTACTGGAGGGAGGGTACCTGGAGGGAGGGTTACTGGAGGGAGGGTTACTGGAGGGAGGGTTACTGGAGGGAGGGTTACTGGAGGGTACCTGGATGGAGGGTACCTGGAGGGAGGGTTACTGGAGGGAGGGTTACTGGAGGGTACCTGGAGGGAGGGTTACTGGAGGGAGGGTTACTGGAGGGAGGGTTACTGGAGGGAGGGTACCTGGAGGGAGGGTTACTGGAAGGAGGGTTACTGGAGGGAGGGTTACTGGAGGGAGGGTTACTGGAGGGTACCTGGATGGAGGGTACCTGGAGGGAGGGTTACTGGAGGGAGGGTTACTGGAGGGTACCTGGAGGGAGGGTTACTGGAGGGAGGGTTACTGGAGGGAGGGTTACTGGATGGAGTGTACCTGGAGGGAGGGTTACTGGAGGGAGGGTTACTGGAGGGAGGGTTACTGGAGGGAGGGTACCTGGAGGGAGGGTTACTGGAGGGAGGGTTACTGGAGGGAGGGTACCTGGAGGGAGGGTTACTGGAGGGAGGGTTACTGGAGGGAGGGTTACTGGAGGGAGGGTTACTGGAGGGAGGGTTACTGGAGGGAGGGTACCTGGAGGGAGGGTTACTGGAGGGAGGGTACCTGGAGGGAGGGTTACTGGAGGGAGGGTTACTGGAGGGAGGGTTACTGGAGGGAGGGTACCTGGAGGGAGGGTACCTGGAGGGAGGGTTACTGGAGGGAGGGTTACTGGAGGGAGGGTACCTGGAGGGAGGGTTATTAGAGGAAGGGTTACTGGAGGGAGGGTTACTGGAGGGAGGGTTACTGGAGGGAGGGTACCTGGAGGGAGGGTACTGGAGGGAGGGTTACTGGAGGGAGGGTTACTGGAGGGAGGGTACCTGGAGGGAGGGTTACTGGAGGGAGGGTTACTGGAGGGAGGGTTACTGGAGGGAGGGTTACTGGAAGGAGGGTTACTGGAGGGAGGGTTACTGGAGGGAGGGTTACTGGAGGGAGGGTTACTGGAGGGAGGGTTACTGGAGGGAGGGTTACTGGAGGGAGGGTACCTGGAGGGAGGGTACCTGGAGGGAGGGTTACTGGAGGGAGGGTTACTGGAGGGAGGGTACCTGGAGGGAGGGTTACTGGAGGGAGGGTTACTGGAGGGAGGGTTACTGGAGGGAGGGTTACTGGAAGGAGGGTTATTAGAGGAAGGGTTACTGGAGGGAGGGTTACTGGAGGGAGGGTTACTGGAGGGAGGGTTACTGGAGGGAGGGTTACTGGAGGGAGGGTTACTGGAGGGAGGGTTACTGGAGGGAGGGTTACTGGAGGGAGGGTTACTGGAGGGAGGGTACTGGAGGGAGGGTTACTGGAGGGAGGGTTACTGGAGGGAGGGTACTGGAGGGAGGGTTACTGGAGGGAGGGTTACTGGAGGGAGGGTTACTGGAGGGAGGGTTACTGGAAGGAGGGTTACTGGAGGGAGGGTTACTGGAGGGTACCTGGAGGGAGGGTTACTGGAGGGAGGGTTACTGGAGGGAGGGTTACTGGAGGGAGGGTACCTGGAGGGAGGGTTACTGGAGGGAGGGTACCTGGAGGGAGGGTTACTGGAGGGAGGGTTACTGGAGGGAGGGTACCTGGAGGGAGGGTTACTGGAGGGTACCTGGAGGGAGGGTTACTGGAGGGAGGGTTACTGGAGGGAGGGTACCTGGAGGGAGGGTACCTGGAGGGAGGGTTATTAGAGGAAGGGTTACTGGAGGGAGGGTTACTGGAGGGAGGGTTACTGGAGGGAGGGTACCTGGAGGGAGGGTTACTGGAGGGTACCTGGAGGGAGGGTTACTGGAGGGAGGGTACCTGGAGGGAGGGTTATTAGAGGAAGGGTTACTGGAGGGAGGGTTACTAGAGGGTACCTGGATGGAGGGTACCTGGAGGGAGGGTTACTGGAAGGAGGGTTACTGGAGTGTACCTGGACGTAGGGTACCTCTGGAGGGAAGCTGTACCGTATAGGTCACTCTCTGTCTCTCTTTTCTACTCTTTATCCATCTCTCTTTCTTCCCTTTTATTCCACTGTCCCTTTCCCATCATTACACCTTTCTACATCACCATTCCTTTCCCTACCACCTCCTCCCCTCTCTCTCCCATTTTTCCAACCATTCCGTCTGTCTCTCTCTCTTGTTGTGTCCACCTTTTTTCTCTTCTTCCACACTTCACTCTCATTCTCCCATCCAATCACTTCCGTTCCATCCACTCCCTTCCCAGGTATTTCCTTTATCTCCCTCTCTCTCCTCTTCTATTCCTCTCTCTGCACCCACCTTTCTTAATCTCTTCTTTTCTTTCCCTTTCTCCTCTTCCTCTCTTACCTCTTCTTTTCCCATCACTCCTCTCACCTCTTCTCTCCCACCTCTTCTCTTCCCCCCTCTCTCCCTGCACCCACCTTCCCTACTCGAGTAAAACACGAAGTCTAGTGATGTCAAAGAAAGTATGATCAGGGACATTTTCTTTCTCGAGAATTTGGTTGTAAAATGCAAGAGATATTTCCGCCTGTCACACTGAGCTCTCCGCCGATGATGCAGAGTCTTCGAGTCTTAAGAGGTCAAGTACGAACTCCTGTTTGCTAATACTTGTTGTTTTATGTAATTGCTTCTGTCTGTCATTTTCGTTATCCACGTCTCTCACTATTAACCATCGCTCTATCTCCCTTTGTCTCACCGACTCACAACAAAGATGAAAATAAAAATACAGTGAATATGTAAACGTGCCGACGAAATTACTTTTGTTTAGTTGATTAACACCCAGACACAGACACAGACACACACACACACACACATACAGGTTGTAGATTCCACGAAGCTCCTCGGCATCACCATAGACAACAAACTAAATTGGAAACCACACGTCAGTGAAGTTGTCAAATCCTCCAGTTTCCGTCTCCACCTCCTCCGCCGACTCAAGTCCCTCGGAGTTCCTGCACACGAGCTCCTCAGTGTTTACACAACATTCATACTTCCCAAGCTCACCTATGCCTCCCCCACCTGGTCTTCCTCCCTAAATGCCACACAACGTAAACACCTAGAAAAAGTGCAAAAGAGGGCATGCAAGATTATTCTCTCCCCTTCCTACTCCACATATCAAGAAGCGCTCAACACACTGACCCTTTCGACTCTCACTGACCATCACCACGACCTCATCTGCAAATATGGTAAGAAGCTTCTACACCATCCCCGACACCGGCTCCTACTACCTCCTGAGATCCCTTGTCCGAGAATTGCTGTTCGACACCACAACCGCATCCAGCCCATACGTGCACGAACTGATCGCTATAAGAACAGCCCAGTCCCAACCATTGTAAAAATTATCAATAACTTGTAATAAATCAGTGTATTCACTCCCAGTAAACACTGCTCCTTACACTGTCACTATGTTGAAATGAACTGTAGTTTGAGCTTTTCCCCATCTAAGTTATTATATGTCTTATTTGTGTCACTTATGTTACTTGTATATTATTTGTAATTCGTAACCCATTCCCCAAATATGTAACTGTATATTTTCAGCCTTCTGGCTGCCAAGCTCTTTCAATAAACCGTTAATTATTATTATTATTATTATTATTATTATTATTATTATACAGACATAGTACTAGGAAAGCACAGACACAAACAGACAACTTACTGAGAACACACAGACAGACACTGTACAGGTAAGACTAACTATGTCTACTCCTGGTCTTGTTTAATATACTAACTCAACATGGCTGTCAGGCTGGAGGTTCAACCCAATATTGTGAGAGATGTCCAATTATCTCTGGTCATGAACAAAATCTATATTCCTTTAACACTGAAGATCTCGTGCACTCTTTTAGTTCAGTTGGTCGAGGACTAGCCTGCCACCTAAACCTAGCCTGCCACCTAAACCTAACACCAACCTGACCTAATCTAAGGCTAACCTAACCTGACCTAACTTAACGCTAACCTAACCTGATCTAACCTAACACCAACCTGACCTAATCTAAAGCTGACCTAACCTGACCTAATGTAAGGCTAACCTAACCTGACCTAACTTAACGCTAACCTAACCTGACCTAACTTAACGCTAACCTGACCTTAAACTAATTTAACACTAACCTAACCTGATCTAACCTAACACCAACCTGACCTAATCTAAGGCTGACCTAACTTAACGCTAACCTAACCTGACCTGACCTTAAGCTAACCAACTCTAACTCCGACCTAACATAACCTGATCAAACATTAACCTTTTTTTACCGACTGTTTTACTTTATTTAAAAAAAAATATCCATTTTTTCTTTTATTCTCTACAAAATTCCAAATAATTGAAACTTTTTAATGCCTCCGAGGCATCCCGAGTCGACCCAGTTGTGAATGGGTACTTGTCTCTACAGTTGAGAAATTGAATAAGGTCAAGTGCAGTGTCGTCATGCTGCTACCAGGGGGGGTTAGGTTGGCTTTAGGTCATGTTATGTTGCGTTAGATTAGGTTAGGTTAGGTTAAGTTATGTTAGCATTAGGTTAGGTTCGGTTTACCCCTTCAGTACTACTCGTAAGTCTTAATTTAGGTTAGTGTTAGAGTATTTAACCATCAGGTGAGGTAAGCTGTGGTGTCAAATAAATAAATAAATAAATAAATAAATAAATAAATAAATATATATATATATATATATATATATATATATATATATATATATATATATATATATATATAGTTGATGAGTCAGCCACTAGGCGCCACCACAACACTGTGCACCTCAGACAGCAGTTGTTTGGAGTGTGACGTCATAGACACTAGCCGTGTTGATTACGTTGTTTACACCCGAGACTCAAGACTAATCTTCTGTATCTGTGAATATATCAACTGGCCTTCCGTTACGTCGGTTAATACGTCAGTTAATACGTCGATAAATGCGTTGGCAGGAAGAATAAACGTGTACTGTGCAGTAGTGTTTAATACTGAACGAGAAATAAGGATAAAACCTGATGGTTATGTCGGCGCCATGACGCGGAGTACCCAGGTAAGTTCCCTTTTTCAGGTAAATCAATTAATTATCAAAGAGATCGCTTTTATACTATCAGTGCTGGGTCCGCCATAAACACCTCACCTGTTTTTTTTTTTCAATTTAATAAAGCAGCGGACCCACTAGGCTGTGCTCGCTGCCATACTAACAGTCGTCACGCACTGGTAACGTATCTCTGTGAATTAAAAACATTTCCACTGTGCATAATAATGATATTTTATTTAAAAAACCGCGAGGTGTTGATGGTGCTCCCTGTATTTTATTACATTAAGTTATTGAACAGTAAGGTAACAGACGGCTAACACCAGAAGCAGTTTGATTTCGTTCACATTTTCCAGGTAAAGTGTTCAAAACGCATCGAAAACCATTAGGAAAAACAAACCCCTAACCTACCCTAACCTACCCTACCCTAACCTAACCTACCCTAACCTAACCTAACCTACCCTAACTAGGTGGGTGTACCGCCACGTACGAACTTTATTTGCGCCAGAAATGCCATTGAAGTGGTCTTACAATTTTCAAACTACTGATTGCAACAATAAGATTCCCGATAATCGTTTAGTGGCAACAAGTGACATAATACCAAATTAGGAAACTGATATTAATAACCATTTATTAATTCTTAAGTAATTATACCGTTTTATATTTGTTCAAATTCTTATATAACTCGCCCATGATTGGAGTTTGTTATTATTTACATATTATTGCACGACATTCACATAATACAAGTAAAAAATAAGTAAATTGATGACAGAAAACAATAAATGACTTACCTTTACAAGCTTCGTGTCTTCATCTACCGGGCTGGTATATAAATGTTCTTCTCTTATTTAAACTGTATTAACACACTTTTCAATACTTCACTAAGATAGTTCAAGTGTTTATATAATTATCAAACTCTGTAAGTATATCCTGAGATACTTGTGAGTGCAAGTGGTAATGGCGCCCACCAGGTGAGTGTCGGCAGGTAATGACTCATGGGTACAAGCGCTCAACTCAACCTTGCGATTCATTTTATAATTTTATATTTTTTTTCAGTGAATTAGTGTGGAAAAATATTATATTAATTATGAAAAGGTACATAATCTTTAGGTATATATATTTTTTTTTTTTATAAATTGCCGTTTGAAGGAATATTAGCAAAATTAACGTATGCGATTCTCCATTTTAAGTCGAATAGTTATTCTCATTTCAGTGAATTATATGATAAAAATTAATATTTTATTATAAATGTGATTATTTTGGGATGATTTTTGTTCATAAATTGTCATTTGTAGGAATATTAGGTTTACAATTCTCTTTTAGGAGAACGTATTAAGTTTGCGATTCATTTTTATAAGTTTTTTTTTTTATTCTAAAATTATTTAGATGTGCAATAAATTTACATATTTCGAATCCTTAAAATACAATTAATTTTTCAGGAAAATTTTACATACACAAATACGATGATCGAAAACCGTAATTTTAGAAGAGTTTGAGAAGTGTGATTCATTTCTGATAAAACCAATTTATAGTTCAAATCAATATCGATTTCAACAGTTTATTCCATATTATATGAAGGAATAATTTCTAGTGCATATAATGTTTGAGAAGGAATTAAATACCGTAGTTTAAAAATGATGAAGGGGTTAATTGGTGCTTTAAAAGAGTGTTAATCCCTACGTGACTACTGTTAACAGAAGCTAGTCTGAGCTGTGGGGAGACGTGTGGCGCCGACATCTTCCTTTGGTAATGTCTAATATTTATTTTTGTCTGTGTCAGTTCAGTCAGCTCTATATATGTCAATCGTAATTGACCGACCTCTACCATCTGACACGCTATCCGGTCCATCCTACCCGGCTCATGCTACTCGGCCCATCCTACTCAGCTCATGATAACCGGCCCATGCTATCCGGCTCAAGCTACCCCGCGCATACTATCCGGTTCGTGCTATCCGGCCCACATTTTTTGGCTCGTGCTATCCGGCCATCTCAATCAACCACACTACCCCCTACCACACTACCCTCTACCACACTACCCTCTACCACACTACCCCCTACCACACTACCCCCTACCACACTACCCCCTACCACACCAACCCCTACCACACTACCCCCTATCACACTACCCCCTATCACACTACCCACACCACACTACCCCCTACCACACTACCCCTACTACACAACCCCCTACCACACTACCTCTACCACACTACCCCCTAACACACTACCCCTACCACACTACCCCTTACCACACTACCCCCTACCACACTACCCCCTACCACACTACCCCCTACCACACTACCCCCTACCACACTACCCCCTACCACACCACCCCCTACCACACTACCCCCTACCACACTACCTCCTACCACACCACCCCCTACCACACTGCCCCCTACCACACTACCTCCTACCACACTACCTCCTACCACACCACCCCCTACCACACTACCCCTTACCACACTACCCCCTACCACACTACCTCCTACCACACTACCTCCTACCACACCACCTCCTACCACACTACTCCCTACCACACTACCCCCTACCACACTACCCCCTACCACACTACCCCCTACCACACTACCCCCTACCACACTACCCCCTACCACACTACCTCCTACCACACTACCCCCTACCACACTACCCCCTACCACACTACCCCCTACCACACTACCTCCTACCACACCACCCCCTACCACACTACCCCCTACCACACTACCCCCTACCACACTACCCTCTACCAGACTACCTCCTACCACATTACCCCTACCACACTACCCTCTACCACACTACCTCCTACCACACTACCCCCTACCACACTACCCCCTACCACACCACCCCCTACCACACTACCCCCTACCACACTACCCCCTACCACACCACCCCCTACCACACTACCCCCTACCACACTACCCCCTACCACACCACCCCCTACCACACACACACACAACTCAGCTCTGTGATCCAGCCGTTGCCACCTACTAATTTAAGTCCAATTTTCCAGTTTACAATGCCTCATCCCTCACCTCTCATCCCTCACCTCTCATCCCTCACCTCTCAACCCTCACCTCTCATTCCTCACCTCCCATTCCTCACCTCTCATTCCTCACCTCTCATCCCTACCTCTCATACCTCACCACTCACCCCTCACCTACCCATCCTCACCTCTCACCCTCACCTCCTCATTCCTCACCTGTCATCCCTCACCTACTCATCCTCACCTCTCATCCTACACCTCTCATTCCTCACCTCTCATCCCTTACCTCTCATACCTCACCTCTCACCCCTCACCTCCCATTCCTCACCTCTCATCCCTCACCTCTCATTCCTCACCTGTCATCCCTCACCTCCCATTCCTCACCTCTCATGCCCTACCACCTCTCATCCCTCACCTCCTCCATCCCTCACCTCTCATGCCTCACCTCTCATCCCTCACCTCTCATTCCTCACCTCTTATTCCTCACCTCTCATCCCTCACCTCTCATTCCTCACCTCTCATCCCTCACCTCTCATTCCTCACCTCCCATTCCTCACCTCTCATTCCTCACCTCTCATCCCTCACCTCTCATTCCTCACCTCTCATCCCTCACCTCTCATTCCTCACCTCCCATTCCTCACCTCTCATTCCTCACCTCTCATCCCTCACCTCTCATTCCTCACCTCTCATCCCTCACCTCTCATTCCTCACCTCTCATCCCTCACCTCCCATTCCTCACCTCTCATCCCTCACCTCTCATGCCTCACCTCTCATTCCTCACCTCTCATGCCTCACCTCTCATCCCTCACCTCTCATTCCTCACCTCTCATCCCTCACCTCTCATTCCTCACCTCTCATCCCTCACCTCTCATGCCTCACCTCTCATTCCTCACCTCTCATGCCTCACCTCTCATTCCTCACCTCTCATGCCTCACCTCTCATTCCTCACCTCTCATCCCTCACCTCTCATCCCTCACCTCTCATGCCTCACCTCTCATCCCTCACCTCTCATTCCTCACCTCTTATTCCTCACCTCTCATCCCTCACCTATCATCCCTCACCTCTCATCCCTCACCTCTCATTCCTCACCTCTCATGCCTCACCTCTCATCCCTCACCTCTCATTCCTCACGTCTCATCCCTCACCCCTCATCCCTCACCTTCATATTGTGGTCTCGTCCTACTCCTCCCTCCTCTTGAAATAATTCTACCCGAACTGACTTGACTGATGAGAATTAGTATAGTGAGGTTGTGGGTGTTTGCGTTGTGGGTGTTTGTGTTGTGTGGTTGTCCGGTGTATTGTGTTGGTGGTTTTGTTTTGGGTGTTGGGGGACCGCGTGACCTGCCCGGGTGACCTACCTGTCTCTGGAGGTCAAACTCGTACAAAACTCTCGGTTAAAAGGAAAATAAATAAAAGTTGTATCTTGTCTCTGAATATCATAAAATGCCACCAGAAAAAGATGGTAATAGGAAAACTTTAAGAATTTTCCACCAAATTACATAACGGCATTAAAACTTGTGACTAGGTAATTTAAGAAGTATGAATTATTATATACCGCTGTTGTGGTGTCCAGTTTGTCGAGTAAGTCCTTCTTGTAATGTTCGCCTGGGAAGTCATTTAATGGCTTGATATGAAATTTTATGAAAAGGTGATGTGTGTAATTTAAAAGCTTTGAGAGAGAAGATAAGAGCGAGGTGGGAGTTAGAGGGAGAGAGAGATTTGTGTGTGCTTGCTTGTCCTGGATGTTGACCTTTGACCCGGGTTACTGTGTCTCGCTCTCTAACATTCGTTCTCTGTCTCTCTTTCTCTTTCTTTCAGAGGAAGGAAGGATTAAGGGAGGGAGGGGTGAGGTAGGAATGGAGGGAGGGGTGAGGTAGGAAGGGAGGGAGGGGTGAGACCTGAGCTTCAGTAAGGGAAGATGGATGAGTCTGGACAGGATCACAAGAAAGTAAAACAAGATTAAGGGAGCCTATTTCCTGCCCTTCTGTTGTCCTTCTGTTGTTCTTCTGTTGTGATAGTGTTCCCCGTTCGTCTGTTGTCCTATTGTGGTGATCAGTGTTGCCTGCCCTTCTGTTGTCCTTCTGTTGTTCTTCTGTTGTGATAGTGTTCCCCGTTCGTCTGTTGTCCTATTGTGGTGATCAGTGTTGCCTGCCCTCCTGTTGTACTTCTGCTGTCCTCCTCTTATTCTGTTATGCTGGTCATTGTTTCCTACCTTCTGTTGCTGTCTTCTGTTACCCGTTGTGGTCCTCCTGTTTTGGTGATCAAGAGAGAGAGAACAAAACAAACCAGTCATTCTAAAACCAGTCTAACTGTTTATACCGCCCCCCCCCCCCCCCACACACACACTCGGGCAGGTATCATGGTGTGTTAAAGCAACAATCACCTTCTACTTTACCTGGAAATAATGGCTCCAAGCTTTTAATTTTCTGTTCCTTGTTTGGAAGTTGAAGGCAGATGTTTTTGTTTTTATTTTCTTTGTTTTTTTTAGATCTATTTTGTTAATGTTTTTATTTTGTGGTTAGTTTATTATTGTGTGTTTTTGTTTAGTTTTGTTGAGTACAGTAAGTTACTCTATTAAATTATGGTCTTAATTCCTTGATTACGATTCCAGCCCCTGAGTACAATGAACTAGTCCAGTGTTTAAGATATTTTAACTTCTTGAGTACTAGGATTGAAGCTCTTGAGCACGACATCTTAATACCTTGAGTACGATAAGTTAACCCCTTGAGTACGATTGGTTAACCCTTGAGTACGATAAGTTAACCTCCTAAGTATGATAAGTTAACCCCTTGAGTATGATAAGTTAACCCCTTGAGTACGATAAGTTAACCCCCTTGAGTACAATAAGTTAACCCCTTGAGTATGATAAGTTAACCCCCTGAGTACGATAAGTTAACCCCTTGAGTACGGTAGGTTAAACCCTTGAGTATGATAAGTTAACCCCTGAGTACGATTAAAGCGTGACTAACCTCCACTCAAACACCATTAATATCGTCTTAACAACTCCACTTACAACCCACAAATTAAAGGGAAACTAAATCTATAACTTAACCACATTTTTCGGCACTTTTTATATCCGGAAATGATTAACTCTATAATGTCCAGGAATTTTATTGTCGTGTCTTCAGATGTTTGGGTGGGTGGGGGAGGGGTGAGTGTGTGTTTTGTTGTTTGTCGAGGAAGAATGAGTTTTTTTACATTACGTTATAACAGGTATATGTAAATTGCGTTTACCTGTGAGAAAAAACATCTATCTTTTTTGAGATTTATTTATTATTTGTTGGTTTTGTATTTGTGTATCTGGAGCAGCAATTGTATAGTGTGGAAGTTGTTAATGTCTAGAGCAGATGTTGGCTTGTTTTGTGAGGGAGGAAGGGAGGAAAAGTGTGAGGAAGGAAGGGAGGAAAAGTGTGCGGGAGGGAAGGGAGGAAAAGTGTGCGGAGGGAAGGGAGGAAAAGTGTGAGGGAGGAAGGGAGGAAAAGTGTGCGGGAGGGAAGGGAGGAAAAGTGTGATGGAGGGGGGAGAGTGGGGAAGTCTGGAACAGTGAGCGTTTAGTTTTGATGTTTTCATGTTAAATGTTAAAATAAACAACATTTTAAACATTACATCAATAATATGCAAATTAAGCTACAGAGTATGAAAAATGCTCAGACTTTTTTGTTTTTACTCTTTAATCTGGTGTTGACTGTGTGTGTCTGGAGCAGCAGTTGGTGGTTGGCTGTGTGTCTGCGTCCGGCTTTTCTGAATCCGTAATTCCCGGCGTCCATGTGGGCAATATCTGGTCTTGTTTTTGTCTCAGGGAAAATCTTACAGCCTGTGTCAAGTATTTTGTTTTGGTTGAGTTTCGTTTTTGTTTTCGTTTTTTTTTTTTACTTGGAAATTATATCTGTATTTTTTGTATATTTTTGTGACTTTTGTTTTTGCAGATTTACCTTCGTTTTGTTATTATCATTATTATTACTACGATGATAAATAAACTACAGACTATAGTAACAATATGTCAAATAATTAACATACCGAACTATAACTAACAACAACTTGGTTTATTAAGTACTTTATGCTTTAGCCAAGTCCCGTTACTTTAGTTCTTGTAAGTGATATAAGTGCCTCTGTCATGCCTGGCTGAGCGAGAACAAGGGAAGTAGGAGAGAGAGGAGGGGAGCATAGGAGGGATGAGGGGGAGCATAGGAGGGATGAGGGGGAGCATAGGGGGCATGAGGGGGAGCATAGGAGGGATGAGGGGGAGTATAGGAGGATGAGGGGGAGCATAGGAGGGATGAGGGGGAGCATAGGAGGGATGAGGGGGAGCATAGGAGGGGTGAGGGGGAGTAGGGGAGAGGGAAGGGGAAGCATAGGAGGATGAGGAGGAGTAGGGGAGAGGGGAGGGGGAGGAGGATGGGGTAGAGGAGGGAGGTGGAGGGCATGGGATACAGTATGGGGAGAGGGAGAGGAGGAAGGGTGAAGTGTGAGGGAAGAAAGGAGTGTGAGGAAGGAAGGAAGGAGGAGGAGTGTGAGGGAGGAAGGGGGGGAGTGGGAAGGAGAGAGGGGGAGGAGTGGGAACTAGGAAGGGGGAGGAGTGTGAGGAAGGAAGGGTAAGGAGTATGAGGTAGGAAGGGGAGGAGTGTGAGGAAGGAAGGGGGAGGAGTGTGAGGTAGGAAGGGGAGGAGTGTGAGGGAGGAAGGGGGGAGTGGGAAAGAGGGAGGGGGAGGAGTGGGAACTAGGAAGGGGGAGGAGTGTGAGGAAGGAAGGGTAAGGAGTATGAGGTAGGAAGGGTAAGGAGTATGAGGTAGGAAGGGGGAGTGTCTAATTATATAAGGTTTATGAGAGTCAGCTGTTTATAACGAGGTATTATCATTTTGTTTACTGGAGGAGGTGAGAGAGAGAGAGAGAGAGAGAGAGAGAGAGAGAGAGAGAGAGAGAGCCACAACCATCACATATTAATCGTTCAGAAATAAAGCCGATTCTGAAACCCAAACTTTTATTTTTTATTTATTTTACTTCCCAAAAGAAGAGAGGCAGTCACTTGTAGTTGAGGTTGACGAACATACAGGTGACATTATTACTGTTTGTGTTTGCTGTACCTATGATTAATTAACTGACTGACTGACTGATCTACTGAAAGAATATTTCTCCCCCACCCACGGCCTACTCCCTTCTCTCACTCCACGAAGAGATGACAATAACAAAACCACAACAGACAGCCAAACAACATTGGCCAACACAACAGAAGAACAACAGAAGTACAACAGGAGGGCAGGCAACACTGATCACCACAATAGGACAACAGACGAACGGGGAACACTATCACAACAGAAGAACAACAGAAGGACAACAGAAGGGCAGGCAACACTGTTCACCACAATAGGACAACAGACGAATGGGGAACACTATCACAACAGAAGAACAACAGAAGGACAACAGAAGGGCAGGAAATAGGCTCCCTTAATCTTGTTTTACTTTCTTGTGATCCTGTCCAGACTCATCCATCTTCCCTTACTGAAGCTCAGGTCTCACCCCTCCCTCCCTTCCTACCTCACCCCTCCCTCCCTTCCTACCTCACCCCTCTGTCCCTCCCTTCCTTTCTTACCCCGTCCTTTCTGCGTTTCTTTCTTCCTTCCTACCTTCCTTCCTTCCTTCCTTCCTTCCTTACTTACCCCTCCTGCCCTCCCCGCCCCCCTTCCTTCCATCCACAGCCCACGCTTCCTTCCTTCCTCCCTTCCTCCTTCCTTTCTTCCTTCCTTCCTTCCTTCTTTACTTTTACCTTCCATATTCCTAAATAAAGTTAATATTCAAAGTGAAACATTAGGTAAGTGAAAACAGGTTAATATTTTAAGTGGAACAAGCTGATAGTCTAAATGTAATCACCAAACACATATCCATTAGTAGAACACCTCTCCCCCTCCTCCCCCTAACCCCCTACCACACCTCACCCCTCCCCAAAAATAAAATAACACTGGCAAAACGAGAGAGAGAGAGAGAGAGAGAGAGAGAGAGAGAGAGAGAGAGAGAGTATTGTGAAGGGTGGAAGGCCAGAAATTAGAGATTCAGAAAAGCTGGCGAGAAACATTCAACACAGAAGAGTAAAAATCATGGGAGGGAACAAGCGCTCTAAACACACAGATTAAAACCCCCAGACATTATTTTCACTTAAGTGTGGCCTAATTGGTGCAGTAACGTAACATAATTCCTTAACATAATTCCCAGATGTCGAGTTAAGGAAAATTCCCTTTAACAGAAAAATGACTTGCTTGTAATTTATTTTTTTTTATATGTATACACACAAGGACTTAGCCGTGTTGTGTTGTAGTCCGGGGGGTTGTTACGAGCACAGGTTATGGGTGGTGTTGTAGGTGGTGTTGTAGTCCGGGGGTTGTTACGAGCCTCAGGTTATGGGTGGTGTTGTAGTCCGGGGGGTTGTTACGAGCACAGGTTATGGGTGGTGTTGTAGTCCGGGGGGTTGTTACGAGCACAGGTTATGGGTGGTGTTGTAGTCCGGGGGGTTGTTACGAGCACAGGTTATGGGTGGTGTTGTAGGTGGTGTTGTAGTCCGGGGGGTTGTTACGAGCACAGGTTATGGGTGGTTTTATAGGTGGTGTTGTAGTCCGGGGGGTTGTTACGAGCACAGGTTATGGGTGGTGTTGTAGTCCGGGGGGTTGTTACGAGCACAGGTTATGGGTGGTTTTATAGGTGGTGTTGTAGTCCGGGGGGTTGTTACGAGCACAGGTTATGGGTGGTGTTGTAGGTGGTGTTGTAGCCGGGGGGTTGTTACGAGCACAGGTTATGGGTGGTGTTGTAGGTGGTGGTGTAGCCAGGGGGTTGTTACGAGCACAGGTTATGGGTGGTGTTGTAGGTGGTGGTGTAGCCAGGGGGTTGTTTGTTAGCGAGCACAGGTTATGGGTGGTGTTGTAGGTGGTGTTGTAGTCCGGGGGGTTGTTACGAGCACAGGTTATGGGTGGTGTTGTAGGTGGTGTAGTCCGGGGGGTTGTTACGAGGACAGGTTATGGGTGGTGTTGTAGTCCGGGGGGTTGTTACGAGCACAGGTTATGGGTGGTGTTGTAGGTGGTGGTGTTAATTATTTGTATCAGTATTGAGATGACAGGCTGTGACATATACAGTATACTTGTGATGTATACCTGATCAAGTATACATCATACACTACACCATACTCTACTATACACTACACCATACTCTACTATACACTACACCATACACTATACACTACACCATACTCTACTATACACTACACCATACTCTATTATACACTATACACTACACCATACTCTACTATACACTACACCATACACTACACTACACCATACTCTACTATACACTACACCATACTCTATTATACACTATACACTACACCATACACTATACACTACACCATACTCTACTATACACTATACACTACACCATACACTACAATAAGTAAATTAAAGCTGGTGTCTCGTGTCCGTAGATAATAAAGACAGATCGTCTCTCACTC